>JBBCBC010000029.1:26603200-27203200 GCA_037126765.1 Stenogyne calaminthoides | reverse complement strand
TTATAATTTTTTTTGGCAATTATATATATATAAAGGTTGAAGAAACACCTCAAACATTTTGGTATATCATGTACCGTTATATTAAATGTTTGGTATATACTAAAATTTTCATCATGATATGATATGATACATACCAAATTTTTTGACACTGTTATAACATTTAATTTTTTCATTTCCGGTATGCATCATATATATTTCATATATTGAATGGTACATTGAATGTCACTGTACCAAAACCATCGTTATGATGGTATACATTTTCGTACACGTACCTAAAATTTTGGGCCAAATCTTATATGCATTTAGATGCATTGTGTATTCATAATGCATTTAGAACCATCCAACTTGTTATACTGAAAGATGCAATTTTATTACATTGGATTGTGCAACTATTAATATGAAAAAAAATAATTGCACGGTTCAGTGTAAATAAGTTGCGTCTTTCAGTATAACAAGTTGCACGGTTCTAAAATGTATTACCTAGATGCACATGAGACTCACTCAAAATTTTAATACAATATACAACATGAGTAATGAGTTGAAACTTTCAAACAAAAATTTCAAAATTAGTTCTGTAAGTGTAACTTAGGGTGGTTCCATTTTTAGTCCTGTAATTTTTACTTTTTCAATTTTTCTTACGAAGATATTGACGGTTAATTTTATTCTTTTTGGAAGGAAAAATCGAATTTTCTCCAAAATTAGCATGTGACCCTCTTAAAATTGGAGATTTTTAATTTGCCCGTTAATTCGCACGTATGGAATGCCACCCAACCCCAAAAAAAGTGGATCGATCGGGTTTAATTGGAGCTGATTGGCTAGTGATGGCTTGACATGGGGATTTTCCTACAAATTAAAACTTCCAATATTTTAAAGGAAACATGTGCGCCTCATGGGTTGATTCTCACAAAAATTCAATTTTTTCAAGTAAATAATGTTACATTTATGATTAAAATTGAAAAAATAAAAAGTTATAAAATTAAAGTGGAATCACCCTAAACTATGGGATTAATTTTGAAATTTTCTCAAAATTTAAATATACGGTACTAAATCATATATCTTACCAATTCAAATTCAAGATCATGGCAATAATATTTCACATCACTAGTGTAAGTAACTAGACCAAACTAGAAAATATATTGTTTTCTCTTTTTATTTGAGGGGGAAAAAGTCAAGCTAGACAGGTTTTAACCAGGGACGTAATTAACCAACTAAAAGAAATGTTCCAATTTGGAGCACCTTGACAACGTATTATAAGATTCCAAAATCAAAAGGACAAAACATCGATATCGCATTAGTTTTAGTTGTCGTGTGGCTATAAATGTTTACATTATTGTATAATTATGGATGTATTTATATATAGAATGATAATAGCATTAGGAAATGAAACAAAATCTTCTAACGTGTATGAGGGTCTCGAAAGCTAATATAATAATGAATTCAACCAAATAAATAAAATATGAAATAAAATAAAGTTATCTAACTTAATTATATGTAGGGATAGGATATGGATTCAAGTATCGGCCACTGGAAAACATGTGCAATGGCCTCTAAGAAGTTCACCAATAATAACAAGATAAAGATCATTGCACTTTCAATTATATATGACGGTTGATATAGAATCAGATGGTGGGTGAAAGAAATTTTTAAGTTCAGAATTTCAAATGAGGTGAAATTCATTTATGATATCAGAGCCAAAAGGCCCACGCGCACATTTCGAGGTTTAATTTTCACTAAAAATAACTATATTTATATTAAGTTATTCATTCGATGAGTCCCCTCTCAATGATGGAGTAAGACATTTCACCATTAAAAACAACTCCTCTCGTATTAATTTGTTTATTCGATGAGTCACCTCCTAATGATGGAGTAAGCCTTTTCAGCCCAGGAGTAATGGGGATGTTAGAGAAATAATATAAACAAATTAATTTTACACCCCTTTATAAGTTCGAATTTTAGATGAGACGAAATTCTTTCAGTGAATTTTTTATGTTGCTCAATGTTGAGGGAAATTAAATAAATGAATTAATTTCGCACCTCTCTACAAGTTCAGACTTTTAGATGAGACGGAATTCTTTCACTCAACATCTACTAATGCCTTTGAATTTGACGAAGATTTTCGTTGAATCTTTAAGACGTCTTTTGAAGAGAAACATTGAACGGAGGAGTTTGACACCTTGGTCTCGGATCAAAAATCGTTTCTGATTGATTTCTAAAGAACACATTGGAAGTTGTAGTTAACTGTGTGAAGAACGCTTTTGAGAAGAACGTCGATCGGAGGGTTTAAAACTTTAATCTCGGATTGAACATCGTTTCTAGATTAATTTCGCGAAGAAAGCTTTGACGTTGTGAATGATGCATTTGAGTCTTCAAAAATGTCTATAGATAATTCTAAAGTCCGTTGCTCTTCTCGTCTTTGGTGTGTGGAATGAAATGAATGAAGACCCCTCTTTATAGGGTGATGGAGTGAGACTTTCCGTACTCACTATTCCATGCTGGTGATGCTTTTGGTTGACTATCTTTATTTATTTGGTCTCTTTAGATATATGGTAAATCAAATTTACCAAACACGAATATATATATATATATATATTAAATACTATTAATTATTTAATTTGAGAATTTAATTACAACTTATGGAATGCTGACGCATGAGCTCTATGGAGACCATATGGTGTGAGCCTGTTTCTTAATTATTTTGGTTGCATATATTATGTTTTAATAAATGCAAAGCAAGATATTATAGTAGTTGAGTTAGGTCCAATCTTGAGATATGAATATTTTAAGTAATAATTATTGATAGAAGATGCAAGAAAAAAGGGAAGCCACAAATCTTCTTTCACTTAGGTTAGGGCCCCACAATGAGGTGAAGAGATAGGCCAGCTGGCAGATCATGAGTGGTCTCCCAATTAATTGAATAATTGATTCTCTCTCTAAGCCCATTCCTTTCTTCCTCTATTTGTCCACTTATAATTCTAATTCATTATTTATACACTACTACTGCTACTTCATCACCACTTCAACTCTCTCTTTTATCCAAATTAAGTGGATATTATGATTTTTTTGAAGATTGAGGTGATCAATTTGGTGGTGATTATATCATTCTTATCATGTCTAATAATTGAAATAAATGGTGAGCTTCAACGTTTCCAACAATCCTGCAAACCAGATGGGTCTCTAAATGTAATAGTCATTGGAGATTGGGGAAGAAAGGGGGACTACAATCAATATACGAAATTGGCTGATTGAAACTTTAAATTAAAATTGCAATCGATCAGCTTCATACAATATAAATTAATTGCTCTCGGATAAAAGAGTAATAAATGTAAATTACAAATTCATATTAACCCTAATCTCGTCTCAATATCCTTTTCTATAAGACCACCTAACACGATATATATGACCAACCGAAATTAATAGGTCAGGATCTACTGTTACACATTGATGTTACATCTTTTGTTACATCTTTTAGGGTATGTTCGTTTTGGGCTTACAGTGAGCGTGAAAAATTATGAACTTCAAAGTCCTTGAATTTTAAAACCTTATTCAAAAAGTTGAGTATATGTTTATTGGGGATTTTATAGGATATAATTGTGTAGAATGGAGAAAAAGTTGATTGATTTGTATTATTATATTATTGTTGTAATGATTGAATGAATGTGATGTGTTGGAAATTATGTAAAAGTGAAGGGATTATTATTTGTGAGGATATATATATATATAGCAAATTATTTATTTCAAAATAGGATGAGAGTGTAGGGTGTAGGGTGCATTAATAGTATTAGATGTGGATGATGTAGGATTTCAAAATACTTTTTTTGAGTATTGAAAAGAAAGGTATTTGAGATTGTATAGTCAAAGTCCGTCCGTGGTTTTTTCTCAAAACGAACATGCCCTTAAATTTGCTCCATGTGTCAATTTCAAAATATCTACAAATATAAGAATAACATCCTAACATAACCCCTTTTCTATTTATGAAATTATATTTATTTTTAGCAGAAAATTAATTCCTTCTAATCCAGTTCCAAAAAGTCTTATAAACAAGAAAATTTTCATATATTGAGAACACATATATTTATTAACCAATAATTAAATTAATTAATTAATTAATTAGAGTATATACATATATTATAACTTTAATTTATCATATAAATTTAAAATTTAATAAAAAAATAAAAATTTATTAGAAAAAAATACATGAGTAAATATGTAAAATACCTGTAAAAATTTATTAGAAAATTTCTTAAAATACCTGAGTGTATATATATATATATATATATATGTAAAATGAAAATACCTTAGAAAAAAAATTATTAGAAAAAAAAATGAAATTAACTTTACAATAAAACTCAATAATTAATACATGTAAAATATCTACAATTTAATATAAAATTTGTGTGTACTTATAATTAAATTTGATATAATTAATATAATATTTATATGTAATTAATAATTTTAAAAAATTATAAAACTTTATAAAAATATAAATATTTAACCTGAGTAATAAATTTTCAAGAAAACTATAAATTTTGGCAAAATATTATAAGCATTATTTTCACCGTACACCACTATTATTATTGTTCTTAAAATTTTCAATATAAGTTCTATCACTTCAAGAAAAAAATAATGAAATAACATCAATCACGACACACATTTGTAGTACATACATTTAATATTAAATTTGATATAATTAATATAATATTTATATGTAATTAATATTTGTAAAAATTATATTCCCTCCGTCCCAAAGAAACGTGCACGTTTACTGTTTTCACGTGTTTTTGCGAGCAAATTTTTTATTAGTATTTAAAATGATAAAATAATTTTTAAAGATGCATGCAATAGATGAGAGGTAGATCTATAATACCCCTCTTTAAAAATTACTTTATCATTTGAAATACTAATAAACAACTCGCTCACAAAAACTCGATAATAAAGTAGGTGTGCACGTTTTTCCGGGACGGAGGTAGTAAAACTTTATAAAATTTGTAAAATATAAATATTCTATATATGTTTAATGTAGTATATGTTTATAAATTTTTACAGTTATTAATTACATTAAATTTATTTATAAGTACATACAAATTTTATATTAATACATAATTTTTTTACATATATTAATTATAGAGTTTGCTTTTTAAATGTTCTATAATATTTTTAACTATTGAAATTTCATTTTTTTTTCATAACATATGTTATTTGTTTTTTTTTCTAATAAATTATTTTTATTGGATTTTAATACGTACTCTAATAAATAATTAATAACTTTAATTGTTGATTAATTGTAGTTTAAATTAATTAGTTATTAAATATGTTTATAAGATTTTTTTTGGAATAAAATTAGGAAGGAATTAATTTTTTACTAAGAATACATATAATTTTCTAAATATAAAAATGGACTATGTTAGGATGTTATTCTTATATTTATTAATATTATGAGATTAACTCATGGCGCAAATCTAAAGAATGTAACAGGAGATGTAACATCATTATTTAACAGGAGATCCTAACCGAAATTTAATCAATCAATTAATAAAACATAAATAAAAGTTGATAAAAATATATTTAGATGTGATTTTTTTAAAAGGTGTTTAGGGGTGATTTGGTTCAAAATGAAAATAAAATTGAATAAGTATAAAGTGACACAGGAGTAAAAAATATCAATTCACACTTTTATAATTCATGCAAAATAATATTTAAAATAAATTAATCATTACCCCATTTATTATCTCCCTTCTCATAATTATTTATCGGCTATCGGCCTCTTTCATATTTGGCTCCTAATTGACTATACCCCATGCCCACCTCTTTCATGTGGGATAAAGATTTTTTTTAGAAAACTATTATCATGTTATAACTCTATTTTATCAACATAAGCAAAATAATATTTTTGATAAAAGAGATTTTCTGTTATAACTGATACGAGAAAGATATAAAAACGATAAATAAACCGAATAAACCGACACCGAAATTTTACGTGGTTCACTAACAATTTGTTAGCTACGTCCACGGGCAGAAGAAAGGATCTCGTATATTATTCAGAACCGACAACAATATACAACTCAAATGTGAATATAAATAATAATCCCTAACTGATTGGGCCTAAGTTAATAAGCCCAAAACCGAAACCGATTAGGCCTAAATTAATAAGCCAAAAATCGAAACCAACTGATGCACTTGTATCAAAGAGACCTGGGCTTCTTAAATAACATTAGGAAACCCTTCACCTTTTTCCACAACCCGATGTGGGACAGAATAGGATTTCTTATAGGATTAGAAAGTCCTCCAACTTTTGATACAATTCGATGTGAGATAAAACAAACTTCTTTATTTTACACAATTCCAACAAATCTCCACCTTGGTAAAATAACAGAAAACTTAATTGTCTCCACCTTGACTTGAATCCTCTCACAGATATACCAGATGCACCATAAAAGTGCCAGCCGTACAAGCAACTCCTCGTACACAGATTTTCCCCCAAGACTGGGCAACTAACAGCTTGTAATATTTAACAAGTTCAAACAATGTTGGAACTTGTTATTTGAAATAGGCTTGGTGAACATGTCAGCTGGGTTATCAGCAGTCCCAAGTTTCTTTACTTTAACCCTCTTCTCACTTCTCAGAAAATGATATCTGACATCAATATGTTTCGTTCTCTCATGATGAATTGATCCTTGGCTAAACATATTGCACTCAGACTGTCACAGAATACAGTTGCACAATCATGATGTAGACCAAGATCACTAACCAGCCAGTTCAACCAAATTCCCTCTTTGCTGCTTCAGTCAAGGCCATGTACTCTGCCTCTGTAGTAGACAAAGTAACTGTAGGCTGCAAAGTTGCCTTCCAACTTACAATAGAACCACCAAGAGTAAAAGCATAACCGGTCATAGACCTTCATGTCAACATCTCCCCGATAATCGGAATCACAAGAGCACGAAACTAAACAATTCGTATCACCTCCATAAATGAGACCGACTTCAGATGTACCTCTAAGGTACCGAAATATCCTCTTCACAGCCTGCCAATGTTCCTTTCCAAGTTGAGCCATAAACCTGTTGACAACACTAACATCATGTGCAAGATCAGGTCTTGTACAGACCATAACATACATCAAACTCCCTACTGCACTAGCATAGGGAACCCGAGACATGTACTCCTTCTCCTCAACAGATTTAGGAGCGAAAGCAATAGACAAATGAATATTTGCAGCACTTGGAGTATCAATAGGTTTAGCTGTAGACATACCAAATCTTGATAATATCTTATGAATATAATCCTTCTGTGAAAGGAAAAACTTCTTTTGAGTTTTATCCCTATGAATCTCCATTCCCAATATTTTCTGGGCAGCACCCAAATCCTTCATCTCAAACTCAAAGACCGAGAAGACCTTTTAGCCGAATATCGACTTGTTCTTTGCATTATCAAAGATATCATCAACATATAAGACCAAGTAGATAAATGAATCATCTTCGACTTGTTGTGATACACACAACTATCATCATCTGGACTCTGTTGTAGCCAAGATGTGTCATATAACCATCAAATCTCTTGTACCACTGCCTTGGAGACTGCTTCAGCCCATATAAGGACTTCTTCAATTTGCAAACGTACTCTTCTTTCCCGGGAACTTGGAAACCATCTGGCTGGGTCATGTATATCTCTTTATCCAACTCTCCGTGTAGAAAAGCTGTCTTCACATCGAGTTGTTCAAGTTCCAAGTCCTGATGTGCTACCATTTGAAGTAACACTCTAATAGAAGTATGTCTGACCACAGGTGAGAAAATCTCATCATAGTCTACTCCCTCTTTCTGATGGAACCCCCTAGCAACGAAACTTGCCTTATACCTGATACACTCAACATTTGATATTCATTCCTTCTTCTTGAAGACCCACTTGCATGTAATAATCTTTCTCTCCGGAGGCTTCTTGACTAACTCCCAAGTCATATTCTTGTGAAGTGACTCCATCTCATCTCCCATGGCAGCAATCCATTGGGTAGACTCTGTACATGTAACAACTTCTTTGTAGGTGGATGACTCATGAGAATCCACCTCTTCAGCAACCTGTAATGCATAACCCACCATATCCTCAAACCTATATCGCCTTGGAGCCTCAACTCCAATCCTTCTAGCTCGATCAAGAGCTAAACTGTACGGTCTTGTCTCAGATGGTTGAGATTCTGGTGGTGATGCATCTTTCAACTCGGTGTCAGAATGTGAGTGTTGTTCTCCATCTTCCTTTTGTGACTCACTCTGCTCCACCTGTTTGTCAACACTATTGTTTTCTGATACAACAATAGACTTCACAGTGGGGTTAAACATAGAATTCTCATAAAAAATAACATTTCAGCTAAGTATGACTTTACTTTCTGATGGAGACCAGATCCTATACCCCTTAACACCGTTTTCATAGCCCACAAAAACTCCTTTCTTCGCCCTTGGCTCCAATTTACCCTCATTTACATGATACTCCCTCCGTCCTATTTTTGATTATCCATTTACTGTAGACACGGAGATTAAGAAAAAGTAGGAGATAATAGTATTAAATGATGTAAAGTGAGTAAAGTGAGTTTGGTGGAGGGAAATAATAGTATTAAATGGTGTAAAGTGGGTTTGGTGGAGAGAAATAATAGTATTAAATAGTATTGAATGTTGCTTTATTGCCTTATTTGGAAATGGATAAACAAAATTAGGACGACTATTTATGGAAAGCGGATAATCAAAATCAGGACAGAGGGAGTAATAAACAGTACATCCAAAAGCTCTCAAATTAGAGTAATCTGTAGACTTACCAGACCACACCTCGTAAGGTGTTTTGAGGTTGATACCTGTGTGAGGTGCACGATTTATCAAGTAACATCCCGTGCTGACCGCTTCTGCCCAAAATCTTCGGGCTAATCTAGCATTAGAGAGCATGCATCGAGCTCTCTCCAGAAGTGTCTGATTCATGCGTTCTGCTACACCATTCTGTTGTGGTGTATCTCGTACTGTATGATGTCTTGCGATCCCTTCATTCTTGCAGAACTCATCGAAATCAGAAGAACAGAATTCCAGACCATTATCAGTTCGCAGCCTTTTGATTTTCTTCCCTGTTTGATTTTCCACCGACGTCTTCCATTGCTTGAAACTCTTGAAAGCTTCACTTTTATGCTTCATCATAATTACCCAAGTCATTCTTAAGTAGTCATCAATCATAGACACGAAGTATCTATTACCTCCTAAAGATTCAACACGAGATGGTCCCCAACAATCGAATGGATATAATCAAGTGTGCCTTTTGTTCTATGAATTACCTTGGGAAACTTTTGCGATGAAGCTTCCCAAAAACACAAAGGTTTCACGAAACCAAGACTAGTGACCTTGTGGCCACCAAGAAAATCATCTTTCGGATGAATTTGCATCTCTCGTTCTTTCGTGTGGCCAAGTCTCATGTGCCATAACTTAGTCAAGTCGTCTTTGTGAACTTAGATGATGCAACAACATCGAGTCGAGATAGCGTTGAACCTTGCAAAAAGTACAAAGTTCCTCGCTTCACACCTTTTCGAGAACCACATTAGAACCCTTGTAGACATACATAACTCCACCTTCACCTCTGAAACTGAAACCCTTACTGTCTAGAAGACTAAGTGATATCAGATTCTTCGTCATTTGTGGAACATGTCTAACATCGTTCAATGTGCAAAATATACCATCATGTGTCCGTAATTGAATTGAGCCTATTCCAACCGTCTTGCAAACTGAACTGTTGGCCATAGAAATATTGCCTCCATCCACTTGCTTGTAAGTTGTAAACCACTCTCTACGCGGACATATATGATAAGATGCCCCGGAATCAAGAACCCACACATCAGTGTGATGTGTTTGTCCATTAGCAACTAGGACTACATCTTCCTCGGAGTTGGTGTCATCTCCTTCAGCAACAGCGGCAATACCTGCTTTGTCTTCCTGCTTCTTCTTCTTCTTCGGACAATCATTTTTCCAATGACCTGACTCTTTGCAGTAGTTACATATATCGTCTGGTTTAGGACCCTTCGACCCAGACTTCTTGAATTTTTTCTTTCCCGATTTTCCAGGTCCTTTGTTCCCACTAGCTACTAGTCCAGCGGCCTAATTATCTGAACTTCCACCACTCGCCATATGTCACAACTCTCTAGTATGCAGAGATGATCTGACCTCTTCCAAGGACACATTGTCTTTCCCAACAATGAAAGACTGCACAAAATTCTCATACGACAAAGGTAGAGAAACCAACAGAATTAAAGCAACATCCTCATCATCCACTTTAACATCAATATTACGCAATTCTAATAGAATTGTATTCAATTGATCCAGATGTTCACGAAGTGGCTGACCTTCATGCATACGCAAACTGAACAGACGTTGTTTCAACAACAACTTATTGGTTAGCGACTTCGTCATATACAAACTCTCCAACTTCAACCATAGACCAGCTGCAGTTTCCTCCTCTGCGACTTCGGTAATGATGTCATCTGCGAGACACAACATGATTGATGAGTGTGCCTTCTCCTCCAGAGTGGCCATCTCTGCTTCTTCCAAATCCACCGTCTTTTTCATCAACGGTGCCCACAGTCCTTGTTGTTTCAACAAGGCACACATCTGAAACTGTTCTTCCCCGTGAACTTGTCGATTTTCACGTTTATCCCACCCATCATCTTTCTCGCCAAATTGCGGAAACCCCCAACCTGGCTCTGATACCATAACTTGTCAATTTTCACGTTTATCCCACCCATCATCTTTCTCGCCAAATTGCGGAAACCCCCAACCTGGCTCTGATACCAGTTTGTTATAACTGATGCGAGAAAGATATAAAAACGATAAATAAACCGAATAAATCGACACCAAAATTTTACGTGGTTCACTAACAATTTGTTAGCTACGTCCACGGGCAGAAAAGAGGATCTCGTATATTATTCAGAACCGACAACAATATACAACTCAAATGGGAATATAAATAATAATCCCTAACTAATTGGGCCTAAGTTAATAAGCCCAAAATCGAAACCGACTAGGCCTAAATTAATAAGTCAAAAACCGAAACCAATTGATGCACTTGTATCAAAGAGACCTGGCTTCTTAAATAACATTAGGAAGCTCTTCACCTTTTTCCACAATTTGATGTGGGACAGAATAAGACTTCTTATAGGATTAGGAAGTCCTCCAACTTTTGATACAATCCGATGTGGGATAAAACAAACTTCTTTATTTTACACAATTCCAACATTTTCAATAAAAAAGGAACATCAATTTCAAACAGTATCTACTACTCCATTCGGTTCTGATTACTTGACATGGGGTTGTCAAAGAAATAGTAAGAAACTACAAAAAAGTGACTTGTACATTTTCAACGGAACATTATAGTTAATTAGAATCCAGTTATGAGTGTGTGATCATTATGAATAAATAGTTTATGAATTAAATATGTAATTAAGATGTGCAACGTGTATATAATTAATAAGTGTTAACTAGAGGTCACAATTAGTGCTTAATTTGAAACTTAACTTTTAATAAAAGCGTGACAGCACATCATTTGATACGAGTTTGTAGCTTCTAAGTAAGAATTTCGTGAGATAATAATTCTATGCATATTATATCAGGATATTATTATGTTTCAATGCTTTAGTCGCTGTCACACCAAATAAATAAGCTATTATTCAACCTCTAATTAATAGCACATGGTGCCATGTTTAACCATTTATGGGAATTTTGTGGCACGACGACGTATTATTGGTATATTGTTATTCAATCCCCGCATATTGGTATATTATTATATAATATAATAAGTCTTGTGTGTATTTAGGTGCACCGTACATTTATAATACGTACATTTTAAAATTATGAAATTTTTTTTAATTGAAAGATACAATTTATTTACAGTGAACCGTGTAACTTTTTTTTCATACAAATTGCATGGTTATAAAAAACCAAATCTACCAAAATGATTAAGTGGGTTAATAACTTAATGTAAACATAGATCTGCCGACAACTTGTTGAAATTTTTGCAATGTTGCCTGCAAATAAAATGAATATAGCATCACAAGACACGTTGTAGGTTTCCTAAAGTAAGAGTGAAAACAAAACATTTTTCTTGAATAGTTTATACATTACACATTATAAAATTATCATACCCAAATCACGTGTGCTATTATTCATGTGGAATTAATTTGTGACCAAATTTTTAATTGTGAGTTGTCATATTCTATATAATTAATATTACAAGGAAAAATTGAAAACTTTTATAAATTAATTTGATGTACTTTTCCATATCGACTTTATTAATTTTTTTTCGAAACAATCGACTTTATTAAAATATATTTACCGCAATAAAATGTTGATATATATTATTTTCATCCACAGATGGGGTTGATTGCAGAAAAGATGGATACTGATTTTGTAATATCGACGGGAGATAACTTTTATCCAAATGGATTAAGTGGTGTAAATGATCCTGCCTTTTACCAATCATTTTCAGACATTTACAAAGCTCCCGCCTTACAGAAGGACTGGTATTCTGGTATGTATTTTCAACTTTATATTCCCAAATATTTCTTTTTTCCCACAATTATTAGTTCAATTCAATTATAATTTATTAAATAATACAATCAATTAGTCTATCTAACTGATGATGAGAAATTTAATAAATTGGGAGAAAAAAAAATTACATGCTAAGAACTTGGTTCCTGTAATATAAATTCAAATTCTCGTTAATTTCAGTACATATATACTTTAGAGTTCTACGTTTTTTTCCATTTCACTATTTATTTATCGTGCATATGTTGTGATAAAATGTTAATACTGACTAATTGTTATGGTTATTCTTTTCGGAAAAAAAAAAAAAAATTGTTATGGTTACTGAAAATATTTTATTTTTAAGATTTTAGCAATCATTTAATTTTGAGTAATTGGGTTGTCTATAAAATAATACATGGGCTTATTATAATTATTATTTTATTTATTTATGATCCAATTCAGTATTGGGAAACCATGATTATAGAGGTGACGCATTAGCACAATCGAGTCCCATCCTTAAAGAAAAGGACAGTAGATGGTTTTGCATGAAATCATATATCCTCAATACAGGTTTTAATTTTAACTATGACTTATTTATTTAATTAACTTTTTTTTTAATTATTTAAGTGACGTAACTAATTTATGTAGTGTTGGTATTTATAATTTAAAACAGATATTGCGGAATTTTTCTTCATAGACACGACGCCATTTCAAGATAAATACTTCACTGATCCAGAAGACCATGTGTATGACTGGAGACACGTTCTTACAAGAAATAAATATATTTCAACTCTACTACTGGTATAATATTAAAAAAAAAAAAATACGTTGTAATAAAAGTTGAATGTTTTTGGACGCTTATTAGAAAATGGTGCAATGACAATATGGCCCTTTTCCTTTAATCTCAAAATAAAATAGGATTTAGAATCAGGACTTCGAGAATCGCTTGCAAAATGGAAAATCGTGTTAGGTCACCACACAATTAAAAGCGCTAGCGTTCATGGTAATACACCCGAGCTTGTACAAAAGCTTCTTCCAATCATTCAGGTAATCTTTGTGAACTCTATTTCTTTAATATTATTATTATGTATAAAAATTATTACTGTTAAACACAAAAATTATCATTATTATATATAAAAATTATGTTTATTTGAATTTATTTTTTTTAAATAGTGATAATTTTTGTGCATAATAGTGAAATTCTTTATACAAAATAGTGATATAATTCATGTATAGATCTGGTTTAAAGAAGTGTTACCCCTTTATTATTTAAATTTTCACAGTAATCGATATTGTGAATTTGTGATTAATGAACAAAATATCATTTTATATTTTTAATTTTTCACAAATACTTATATGAGTAGTAATATTTTCGTAAAATTTAATGATACTTTTGGAATTTGATTTTCAAAAAGTATAACGTTTTATACATGATCAAATAATCTCATGTAAAATTTTCCTTGAATTCTTACAGATCAACCACTACTTTTGGTTATTAATTCATCCAAACAAGATTAAATAGACATAAAAGACTTATGTATTGAAAACTTAAACCCTCAAAATGCAGGCAAATGGGGTTGATCTTTACATAAATGGACATGATCATTGTCTGGAGCATATCTCTAGTTCAGACAGGTAAATTAAACTTTTCACTAAAGTTATATTTTAATTATGACTTAAGGAAATTAAATCATTATTTTAATGTACATATGTTTTTTCAGCTCTCTTCAATTTTTAACAAGTGGGGGTGGGTCAAAAGCGTGGAGAGGTGATTACAATTGGCCGAATTCAAAGGAGGTGAAATTCTTTTATGATGGCCAAGGTTTCATGTCTATGCAAATCAATCAACATGAAATTCAGATCAATTTCTATGACATTTTTGGCAAAATTCTGCACAACTGGAGCACAACAAAATCCTTATTCTCTACAATGTAATGCTTTATATAGAATATATACGTTGAGCTTACTTAATTCTGTATTAATTACGGTACCATCATTTGTAATATAATATTTAATCTATTATTGTAAGTCTTGTATTCATAATGTAAGTATTTTTAATGTGGAATCACTTAATTTGATATATCTCCCCTTAAAAACTGTTGCTGAATATCTCAATTCAATGCTTCAGGTTCTGTCTGATCATATTTGGCACTACTCAAAACATTCTATTTTACTTTCTAATTTTCTAATTAATATGTCTTTATTCTAGTCATAAATTTAATTAAGGTAAGACTCATTTACAGTCAATCAAATAACAAAAATATAACTATGAGTAAAAAATGGATAGTGAGGCTCATACCATTAATATAGATAAATGAAAGAATGAAAGAACACAAAAAATTTGTAAAGGGTAGGTAAGACTGAATTATGAGTAAACTACTCTGTAAATCAAGTGCACCATGCAATTAATGTGTATTAATCAGTTCATTTTACTAAACGTTATTTACACTGAATTAATATAAGTACACCCTCTTAAACCGCCTGAGCATGGTTCAGATGAGGTTAATACATGAAAGCTCCATTCTGCAATGTAAATTTGATGATTATTACAACACCCACACTAAGTACACCATCTGAACAAAAACACGTGTCTCACCTTTTTCAACCTGTGCATAGGTGATTGAATAATGAATATTTCTATGTTGTGCCACTGGCTAGTGCTCGTTTGTGTTTTAACATGTACCACATCCTTAATATTTTGTGCAGCGCTTATATAATTAAAAAAATTTGTTGGCAAATCATAGGCATTCTTATCATTTAAGAACAAATTTATTTTCATTGAAATTTTTTAATTAGACATATTAAAAAATTTCGTAGACAATTTTTTTTTAATTGTTGTGATGTTAATGTATTGCTGGTCAGCACTACCCAAGAATGTAGCATGGAAGAAATCGAGAGATTGAATCATACAATTTAGGTCCAATTAATGTTGAGATGTGATATTTTTAGTGATAAATAATTATCATGACTTAGGTAGGGCCCAGAGTGAGGTGGTTCAAATGAGTCCACATAAGCTAGGCAGGCAGTTGGTAGAGCATGAGTGGGTGTTCACTCAATTGTCCACTTCTAACTAATTTACAATAATTCTATTTCATTACAACACATGAGTTACATTTTTTTTTTTCGGACAAAGTTAGTTGTTAGATGTTAGTAGTTAGTACACCAAACACTCAAATACTCCACAAATTCACCAAGCCACCTTATAACTCTCATACTCCAATTCGTTCCCAAAGAGAATCGAACCCGGATCTCTCTTTTCGATTAGATCAATCTTATTACATGAGTCACACTCTATTATTTATTTATACGCACGTTTCTGGTTCTACCGCAAACATCTTATCCAACCATCTCACCCACCTTCTCTCTTTCTCTCTCTAGTTAATTATTTACATGAATATGAATATGAATATGAATATGATGTTGAATATTGAGGTGAATTTGGTGGTGATTATATCGAGAAAATTAAAATGTCTCATCTAAAAAGTTTCTCGGCTTTGTAGTAGATATTTTAATAATCTATTTATTTAATTTCCCTCAACAATATCATTCTTATTATTTCAGATAATTTATGGGGAGCTTCAACGTTTCCAACATTCTTGCAAACCAGATGGGTCTCTAAATGTAGTAGTCATAGGAGATTGGGGAAGAAAGGGGGACTACAACCAATCCATACTTGGTAATAATACTACGTGTTTGCATATATATATATATATATAATTGTGATAATTAAACTATCTCTTTTTTCCTATCAAAATTAATCAATCAATAAATAAGTAAAGATAAGTAGATAAATGTGCCTTTGGGTGAAACTTAATTTCCTTACTAGGCATTTAATTTCCTCAATCGAAATGGGAGGCAGATTCGATTCCCTTTTAAAACTAATGAAAATATGATGGTAGATTATATAAGGTGGGCAATGAATTTGTGGAGTGTTTGGGTGCTTGATGTACTAACAATTAATTTTTTCCGATAAAAAAATAAAAAAAATAAATGTACACCTAGTTTAAATTTGTCTACCAAAACATGAATTAATTTGTGGAGTTCATCAACTCATCTTAGTTGGAGCTAGGTTTCTCTCTCTTTCTTTTTTCTGAATCCGAACATACAGCATTTTTGTTTTAAAAATTTGAGTTTTTATATATCACGTCATTACGCCGTTAAATTTATACTAATTGCTTCCTAATTAATTATACCCCAAGCCCACCAAACCTATGAAACAGCAATAAAATATAATGTTTAATTGTGAGTTGAGAAGTAAATGATCGATTTACTTTTAAAAAAAAAGTAAATGATCTATTCTTTCAACACAAAGAATACACTTGACAGTAAAAATGGATTATAGTCTAAAATGATAATTAATTTACAAAGATATTAAATTGAACTAGTCCTGAACGGTAATAATTGATTAAAACCCAAAAAAAGGTTAATTAGCGAGACTTTTTGTTACACAAAATATAATACATGTATATAAAATGGAGTTTACAAGAGGCGATGACAGGTGCATTGAAACTTAGCTTTTTATAGAAGCGTGACAACTCATTATTTAAAAGCGTCTAAAGTAAGAATCTTATGAGTATTATAAACCTTTCAAATTAAAGAAAAAAAATGCTATATGCATATATTTGGATATTCTTGTTTCAATGCTTCACTTAGCTTTCACTTTCACTTTCACATCAATAAGCTAGTACTATTCACCCTCTAAAAAGATGTGTTAACAACTTGGGACGTTGTGGAACGACGACGTTTTACAAATAAAGCTACCCGACGAAAAAACATTGTGCAAAAATAGATGTTTACCAACTTGGTGGGACGTTATAAAGCTACTCCACGAAATAAAGCAAACCTAATCAATTCACTTACGAATTTCCCCTACTATGTTATTATTATCAAAATTATATAGCCCAAAATTTAATAACTATTAATTAATATATTTATTATTACGTATCCAAATAAAAGAACATATCGCTATTCATCATATTAATAATTGTTAGTGATTAACAACTTCTGGACTTCCGATAAAAAAAAAAAAATAATAACTTCTGGACTTTTTCAAAGAACTAGCTATTAGTACAAAACTGCGCCATTCATGTTGAAATAATTAAATGGTTAGAGCATCACTAATTAAATTGTTATCAAAGAAATCAAATTTAACGATATATTTTTCCTCCATAGATGGGTATAATTGCAGAAAAGATGGAGACAGATTTTATTATATCGACGGGAGACAACTTTTATCCTAACGGATTAAGTGATGTAAATGATCCTGCTTTTTATCAATCTTTTTCCGATATTTACAGAGCTCCCGCCTTGCAGAAACAGTGGTACTCTGGTACGTATATCTTTTCAACTCTATATTACAAATATTTTAAAGTCAATATTAATTTTCTTCTTCTTCTTCTTCTTCTTATTATTATTATTATTATTATTATTATTTTATTATTATTATTATTATTATTAAATTATTATTATTATTATTATTATTATTATTATTATTATTATTATTATTATTATTATTATTATTATTATTATTATTATTATTATTATTATTATTATTATTATTATCCAATTCAGTATTGGGGAACCATGATTATAGAGGCGACGCTTTAGCACAGTCGAGTCCCATTCTTAAAGACAAGGACAGTAGATGGTTTTGCATGAAATCGTACATCCTAAATACAGGTTTTTAATTAACTTGTGATTTATTTAATCGATGTAACTCATTTACGTATTAATTGTGGGATATTTACCATTTTAAACAGACATTGCGGAATTTTACTTCATAGACACGACGCCGTTTCAAGATAAATATTTCACCGATCCAAAAGATCATGTGTATGATTGGAGAGACGTCCTTCCAAGAGATAAATATCTTTCAACTCTATTACAGGTATAAAATTTGAAAGTCCAACTTTTTATAACGAAATAATTAGTTCGACATAGTCTTGTATGCATTAGATACATGTACAATGCAATTCAAATACATTTTTAAAACTTGCAATTTCTTTTACTGAAATGTTCATCTTATTTGCGTTGAAATATTCAATTTCAAAAATATACTTGAAAATGGTGCAATGACACAATGGCCCCTTGTCTTCTTTTTTTTTTTTTTTTTCCATTAAATAGGATTTGGAATGGGCAGTGAGAGAGTCGCATGCGAAATGGAAAATCGTGGTAGGTCACCACACAATTAAAAGCGCTAGTCATCATGGTAATACCCAAGAGCTTGTACAAAAGCTTCTTCCAATTCTTGAGGTAATCAAATCATTCACTATTTATTTATACATAATTTTACAATATTGGAAAAGAAATCTAAAATTCATCGTAGAGTGTGTCCATTCATGAAATAATGTTTAATTTCAGTCATTTGATATTCATATACAACAAAAAAATAGTCATTTGACTTCACCTATTAATTCGTTGGCATTTACTATTTTTGGTTATTAATTCACCTAAATATCAAGCTAATCACGAACCGTGACTAATCTCTGAAAATGCAGGCAAATGGGGTTGATCTTTACATAAATGGTCATGATCATTGTCTGGAGCATATCTCTAATTCAGACAGGTAAAATTAAATAATTTCTCATCAAAGTTATATTTGATTATAGATAAAAACTTGTGTTAACCCGAGTCATGGAAATTAAATCTATTTCTTTTATGTGCATATCTTTTTTCATATTTGATTATAGATAAAAACTTGTGTTAACCCGAGTCATGAAAATTAAATCTATTTCTTTTATGTGCATATCTTTTTTCAGTCCTCTTCAATTTCTAACAAGTGGGGGTGGGTCAAAAGCGTGGAGAGGGGATTACAATTGGCCGAATTCAAAGGAAATGAACTTCTTTTATGATGGGCAAGGTTTTATGTCTATGCAAATCAATCAACATGAAATTCAGATCAATTTCTACGATATTTTTGGCAAAATTCTGCACAAGTGGACCACAACAAAATGCTTATTCTCTACAATGTAACGCAATTGGTTTAGAATATATATGTTGAGCTTAATTAGTTACGTATCATGGTAGTAACACTAACAAATCCATCATTTTTAATATAATATTTTTTATTCTATCGATCCATAATTTAATTAAGTAATGTGGTGTCACTTGATTTGATATATTAATCAGTTATTCATCACGTGAACCCAAATTAAGTTAATTTGCTATTACTAATATTCAAACCTATAATAATTTCCTATTGAAACTTGATGGAAACATATATAAAGTGATAATTTGAGGAGTGTTATTGAAGAATTCGACATGAAGAGAATAGGGTTTTGGAGAGAAACCCTGTTCTCCATCTTATTAGTTAGCTCAAAAAAAATGAAAATTTGGATTGTTCTGTTACAATATATCAGCATATTTTGTAACTAACTAAAATCGCTAAATTAAAATAGAAACATGACTTTATTATGGGCACATGAGCTTGAGCACGTGACTACTGAGAAACCAATACTTCTTCACCACCCCCCCCCTTCAAGTTGGAGAGGAGGGATAGACATCACTCAGTCCCAACTTGGACATCAGATTATGAAACTGAGAACCTGCCAACACCTTAGTAAATGAATCTGTCAACTGATGACCAGTAGGAACTTAAAGAAGCAAAACAAACTCGTCTTTGAACTTATCCCGTACGTAGTGACAATCAATGTCCAAGTGTTTCGTTCGCTCATGAAACACTGGATTTGCAGTGATGTGCAAGGCAACTTTATTGTCGCACCAAAGCTGAATAGGCAAGGGAATACAAACCCCAAAATCAGAAGCAAGAAAGGAGATCTTTTGCAACTCACATACTGTTGAGCTTAGAGCTCTGTACTCCACCTCAGTAGAACTCCGGGAAACTGTTGTTTGCTTCTTGCTCCGCCAAGAGATAAGAGAGCCCCCAAAGAAGACACAAAAATCGGTGATAGATCGTCTTGTGTCCTTGCAAGCAGCTCAATCAACGTCACTGTATGCTTGCAAGGACAAAGTACCAGTAGAAGGGTAGAAAAGGCCTTTAGAATATGTATCTTTCAAGTATTGAAGAATGTGAGCAGCAGCATCCCAATGATTAGAACATGGCTGAGTAACAAACTGAGAAAGTTGTTGAACAACATATGTTCCGGTCTGGTCATATTAAGATACAAAAGACGGCCTATGAGTCGTCTATACTGATCCGGGCAAGCAAGAGGATCACCATCCTGCTCTTGCAAGCGCAAACTATGGGGAAGAGGGGACGAAGTTGGTGTACAACTCTGAAAACCAGAATCTGCAAAATGTCATTTATGTATTTCTGCTGACATAGATAAGTGCCTTTAGGTGTTCGAGCAATTTCAACACCTAGAAAATACTTTCCAATCCCCAAGTCTTTAATAGTGATCTGAATATAAAAAAAACTCTTCAGCTCAAGAACCAACTGTGTAGTTGAACTTGTTATCAAAACATCATCAACATACACAAGCATAGCAAAAAAATCATCGCCTCTCCTCAGTGTAAATAGGCAATGATCAAATTTAGATTGACTTAAACCAAAAGATGCCAACTTCCCACACAACTCCGAATTCCACTCCCTAGAGGCTTGTTTAAGGCCATACAAGCTCTTCACAAGTCTACACACCTGATTTACAGTACCTTTAGTATACCCCAGAGGCAATTGCATGTAAACCTCCTGTGATAGATGCCCATGTAGAAAGGCATTATTCACGTCTAGTTGGTGAATCTCCCACCCTTTAATGGTGGCCAAAGAGATGAAAAACCGCACTGTTACCAGTTTAGCAACTGGGGAGAAACAATCAAAATAGTCCACACCATGGATTTGTGTGTAACCCTTAGCCACTAATCTGGCTTTGTATCTTCCCACTGATCCATCAGGATTTCTCTTGATCTTATACACCCATTTACAACCAATTGCCTTCTTCCCTTTAGGCAAAGTAGTTAACTCCCAAGTATTATTCAGTTCCAAAGCTGCAAGTTCTCTCTGCATTGCTTCTTGCCAAACATAGTGTTTACTAGCTTCGGAGTAATGAACAGATTCCTTTTGATCTGATATCTTTGCCAAAAAAACCATCAAAGAATCAGAAGTGGCAGATGTATCATGGAAAGTAGCTTCACATATATAATCTTGCATCCAAGAAGGTTTAACAACCTGTCTTGTACCTCTCCTAACATCAATATTCTCATTAGAAGATAAATCAGAAGAAAGAGGTATCGAAAAAGGAACCTCAGACTGAGTAGCAGATTGAGACAGTGTAGAGAATGGAAATTGCTTCTCAAAGAATACCACATATCTGGAAATAAGAAGCTTCTCACTATCAAAATCATAGAGTTGATAACCTCTCTTACCAGCAGCATATCCCAAAAAAACACATTTAGAAGCCCTGTGACTGAGTTTGGACTTTTGTGGTGTAACATCAGCAGCATAGGCCAGACAACCAAAAGGGTTTAAGCACATATAATCTGGTTTTCTGTTAAACAAAACCTCATATGGACTTCTCCAGTCTAAAACTGTTGTGGGCAACCTATTTATAATGTGAGCAACAGTTAGAACAGAAAGTGACCAGAATTTAAGAGGAACACTGACAAGTGTTTTGCAACACACTAACCTCTCAAGTATAAGAGGGTCGTTGAAGTGCCCGGTTTTAAAATCAATCAACGGGACTATGTGTGGAATATAGCCCAATTGTTATATGTTGTCGCATGATTATAGTGTGACATGATTTGGAAACTTAAAACAAGCAACAATTAACTAAGCAAATAAGTAACAAACAATAAACTAGTAAGCAAACAAGTATAGCAACTAGATTAAAGTGTTTTGTGTTTTGTGAGTGAGAGGTGTTCGGGTGTTGATCTTCGGATGATGTTCGATTAACTATTGCCTAGGTGGTTATCTCTACGTCCGGTTACTCCCTAAGAACGATCACAATTCATTAACCCTCACCGTACTTGGTAAGCCTAGGATCCGATTTTATTAAACTCCTAAGATCATGATAGAATTCACTCTTTCTCACCTGGGTGATTGCAAAGGAAGGGTCCTCTAACTAACTAACTACTCACCACCCTTGTGTTCCCACTTGAAGCATAGAGATCGATCATTCACATTAATATCTTCATTTTCAACACTAGTGGCTAACTAGTGAATCAATGTGAACTAAGGGAATTCTAACGATCCTACCCAACTCTCGTTGCAATAGGATGTGAATTGACTCAAAATCGGGAATCACACCAATACCTATCCGTTTACCCCCATTTACTCAACTCTCGTTGTAATAAACTAGACAAAACGAACAAGCTAATAGCCCAACCCACCGAATTTGATCATTAAACAACCCATCATTCAAAAGACAACCATCAATAGAGATAATCCACCATTAACAAGTAATTAATCAATCATCAACCCAATTCACAACACCCAAACACAAAAGGACCTTAGCCCATGGTGCTACAAGCAATACCCATGTCTAATATGCTAACAAACAAGAAACCCATATAAAAATAAGCAATAAAAAATATGTAAAAACAAATAAACACCGTACTCTTAAGATTCAAGCTCCAAACCATACAAAATCCATCAATACTACATGATATCTTGCTTAAAACTAAAATTGCAACTATATCTATGTTATTCTATGAGAATCTATGCTATCTATGGAAACAAAATTGAAAAAATGGAAAAAGTATTAGTTGCAGCTCTAAACAGTATTACTTGCTCTCTTCCCCTTCACTCCCGATTGCTGTTGAATGTTGCAAAAATGAACTAATGGCCTTTTATATGCTTTTTATTCCTCTGGCACGTGTCCCTATGGTTTTTTGGCAGCATCTCTATTTTTGGGCCAGCTCGACTCGAGTTGGATTGCTCGACCTCCAGTTGGTTGAGCTGGGTAGAAAGTCGACGCGACGCATTTTTTATTTCCGTGACTCGACTCGATTTGGGTTGCTCGGTCGAGCGGACCAAAATTTCCCCCAACTCATCAGACTTTCTCGAATGCTCAAAACGCCGAGCACGTTGGATCGATTGAGTGTCATTTTCGACTCGAAAGAAGATGGCTCGAGTCGAAATGCGATGTTTTTTTAGCAATTCTTCAAAAATTCTTCACAATCGTGTTTTCCAAGTCCGTTTCTTGCTCAGCTCGACCCGTTCTGTACTGCTCGAGTCGAGCAACACTCTTTCCTCAATGTTTTTGCCAAATCATCCTCGTTTTCCTTTCAAATCCTGCACAATCAAGCATTCAAGCATTAGATGAATTTTTCTACTAAATCCAACAATATAATGATCAAAATCATGCAAGAATCATCACATCTAGCTATGAAAGAGCATAAAATCTCAAGTAAAATCACCACTAATCAACCCCCCCTTTGGTTTTCTCTTTCTTTGCTTGGGGACAACCATCAATAGAGATAATCCACCATAAACAAGTAATTAATCAATCATCAACCCAATTCACAACACCCAAACACAAAAGGACCTTAGCCCATGGTGCTACAAGCAATACCCATGGCTAATATGCTAACAATCAAGAAACCCATATGAAAATAAGCAATAAAAAACAAGTAAAAACAAATAAACATCTTACTCTTAAGATTCAAGCTCCAAACCATACAAAATTCATCAATACTCCATGATATCTTGCTTAAAACTGAAATTTCAACTATATCTATGTTATTCTATGAGAATCTATGCTATCTATGGAAGCAAAATTGAAAAACAGGAAAAAGTATTAGTTGCAGCTCTAAACAGTATTACTTGCTCTCTTCCCCTTCACTCCCTATTGCTGCTGAATGTTGCAAAAATGAAATAATGGTCTTTTATATGCTTTTTATTCCTCTGGCACGTGTCCCTAGGGCTTTTGGCAAAGATTCTATTTTTGGGTCATTTCGACTGATTGGATTGCTCGACCTCCAGGTTAATTCGAAATTTGGGTAGAAGTCAAGACGCGTTTTTTAGTATTTGGCAATTTCGACGAAAGCGGACCAAAAATTTCCCCAACTCATCAGACTCGAATGCTCAAAATGCCAAGCACATTGGATCGACTCGAGCTGCCAGCTCGGCCCGAGCAATATGGCTCGAGTCGAGCTGCATGTTTTTTTTCCAGCAATTCTTCAAAAAATCTTCACAATCGTGATTTCCAAGTCTGTTTCTTGCTCAGCTCGACCCGTTCTGCACTGCTCGAGTAGAGCAACACTCTTTCCTCAATGTTTTTGCCAAATCATCCTCGTTTTCCTTTCAAATCCTGCACAATCAAGCATTAGATGAATTTTTCTACTAATTCCAACAATATAATGATCAAAATCATGCAAGAATCATCACATCTAGCTATGAAAGAGCATAAAATCTCAAGTAAAATCACCACTAATCAAACACCCCCTTGAAACAAAATAGCTCTTGCTATCTCCAACAAGTGTCTATGTTTCCTTTCAACCACCCCGTTCTGTTGTGGGGTGTAAACGCAAGTTGTTTCATGAAGTATACCCTGGGAAAGAAACAAAGATTGACAATCTTTCCCCAAAAATTCAAGGTCATTGTCACTCCTCACCCTCTTGACCTTGACATCATATTGTCGAACAACCATTAATAAGAATTTGTGTAAAATAGAGGGAACCTCAACCTTATGTTGCATTAAAAACACCCAAGTAGCTCTACTGTAGTCATCCACTATAGTAAGAAAGTAACTAGAGTTAGTGATAGAAAACTCTTTGCAGGGTCCCCAAATATCCACATGAATCAACTCAAAAATCTGTGAAGAATGAATAGTACTTCTGGGAAAAGGAATTCTATGATGCTTAGCCTTAAAGCAAATCTCACAAGATTTAATATCATTCGATGCTTAATCATTACAATTCTTATTCAAAAAATCTAGAGCAGACTGCAGGATGTATAAACTGCCCTTCAAATAGCCCATTCCCAGGTACCTTTCAGTCTGAAGGTCCTGTAAGTAACAACAGTGAGAGAGAAATATGCATTTGATATTAGAAGAAGAACACAACTGCGGGACAGAGAGCAAATTATATTTGAAAGATGGAATGTATAACACATCTTTCAATATAATCTCATCAAAAATATGGACCTCCCTAGATAACTCAACAAATTTAATAGTTCCATCAGGCAAACACACACTGACCTTCCTAGATAAAGGAGCTAAATTGAACACCAAATTCATATTGTTGCACATATGCTTACTTGCCCAAGTATCAATGATCCATGTATCACCTCCAAGTGTAGTGAATGAAGACAAAACAAAATCAGAAGGTTTGTCTAAGGAAATACCTGCAAAACTGACAAATTGAGCAAAGTCCTGAGCAGCAGGCCCTACATCTCTTCCTCTCATGAATTTAGTCATCTCTTGTAGTTGCTGAAGAATAGCAGTAAACTTTGATCCCTTATCATTCGTCTTTGAATCAGAATGACCCTTCTGAGCATCACTTGCGTCAAAACCTGACATATTTGCATAAGACCTAGACCTTTTATCTTTCATTTCCTGATACCAAACAGGAAAACCATTTAGCTTAAAACAGGTGCTCAACTCATGACCAGGACCCCCACAATGATCACAAATGAGCTTAGCTTTCTCCTCCTTACTCTTCTTAACAAAGGACTTTCCCTTGTTCCCCAGCCATTGACCAACAACACTTTGTTTTTCAACAAAACCAGTAGAATTACATTTATAAGGCATCTGTGATTTGTCAAGCATAGCTGAAGATTCCAGGTTATTCCCAAACACGGAAGTTAAAGATCTCTGTCTTTCAGCAGCGAGGATCATAGAAAAAGCCTTGTCTAGTGATGGCAAAGGCTCACGCAGAATAAACTGGTTTTTGAAAGTGTCATAACTGTCATTTAAACCCATAACAAACATGTATACCCGATCCTCCAGATAATCCTTAGCAACTATCTTCCCAATCTCACAATCACAATGCATGACAGGTACAATACAAGCTAATTCATCAAGTAATTTTGTGAATTTGTTAAAATACTCAACTACTATACTAGATCCTTGAGTTAAAGTACGAATCTCTCTCTTTTATCTTATACTTCATCGAACCATTACTCTCACCGTATCTTTGACAAATAGTGTCCCACAATTGCTTAGACGTTTCAGTATGCACAAAAGTATCACTAAGATCCTTAGACAGAGAATTTAAAATTCAAGACAATATTGTCCAATCAACTTTCTTCCACAAAGCAAAAAACTCATCAGATTCATCAGACATTGGTAATTTTCCATTGATAAACTGTAGCTTAGTCTTAGCGCCTAAAGCAGTGATCATAGAACGCTTCCAAGGAATTAAATTAGAATTACCAGTAAGAGGATGCGGAACAAGCTGGAGTCCAGGGTGATCCGATCCATGAAGATAGTAAGGAGTGTCTTCCGAAATCACCAATTTCTGAGAAACGAGACTCACACCCGAACCTTCGCCATTTTCGTGTTGTAAAGCCGTCCAAGGATTTCGGCATTGCGGCGAGGCGCCATGGCCAAAAAATGGATCAAAAGAAAGCGGAAATAATGGGGAAGAAAATAATTGAAACAATTTCCCCAAAGATCGAACCGTTTACTGATACCATGAAGAATTCGACATGAAGAGAATAGGGTTTTGGAGAGAAACTCTGTTCTCCATCTTATTAGCTCAAAAAAATGAAAATTTGGATTGTTCTGTTACAATATATCAACATATTTTGTAACTAACTAAAATCGCTAAACTAAAATAGAAACACGACTGTATTATGGGCACATGAGCTTGAGCACGTGACTACTGAGAAACCAATACTTCTTCAACTTCTGCGAACCAGGTTTATATATGAACTATATATTCGAACACAATTAATTAAGATAGAAACATCAATTTCATGATGTTTTTTTTTTCTCCATGCTACATTCAAATATGCACAAATTTGAAAATCTTGAATCTGATATCGGTAGACAATCAGATACTAACGTGATGAAAAAGAATGCATAATGCCCCGTGATTTTACTGAAATAAGCAAATAGCAAATTAAAGTACAATTAAGTACTCATAGTCATTTTCAGTTTCTATTAATTAGTCCGTCGATGGATGAAGAAAGGTAATGACTTATATATTATTCCACCAAAACGAAAAAAAAGAAGAAGCTAACGCGTACTTTTTTCTTGTGGCATCTACACTCCTTTAACTGGGGAAATAATTCTGCAAATAAGATTTACAGTTAGTATATATGCATATATATGATATAATTATTTTGACATAAGTGTGCACCATTTGCTCTATGCAACTAGTGTATATTTTTTTTAAAATTGTTAGTTGTTTCACAAAAATGTTACTAGATTGTTTGTATTAATTATTTCACTAAAAATATTAGTCGTGTTACTAAATTGAATATTTGCACAATAGATGACAAACTCATATGTATATATATTATATATAGATCATACCTTGAAAATAAGGTAAGGATTATCCTCATCCGCAGGGGTCAATGGTGGTGGAGACCTTGAGCTAGTGCATTTCTTGTTCAAGTAATCTTGTGAAAAATGACTATTCGAAGAAGAA
Source organism: Stenogyne calaminthoides (assembly GCA_037126765.1). Taxonomy (NCBI): domain Eukaryota; kingdom Viridiplantae; phylum Streptophyta; class Magnoliopsida; order Lamiales; family Lamiaceae; genus Stenogyne; species Stenogyne calaminthoides. The sequence continues at coordinate 27,175,181 of JBBCBC010000029.1, read as the reverse complement.
TTAACACAAATTATAATCTCATATCATAAATGTTCCGCCAGCATACTTCAACAAATGTGTATCTATATTTGTAGACTGAAACTTATATACATACATCAGTTGCACTTCCCATCGGTGTGCATTTAAAAAAAATAGTTTTTTTTACTAAAAAATAATTGTTTGTTTTCATTAAAAAATATTAATTGTGCAGTAATACATCGTACAACTTTTGCACAAGAGTATATCAATGCATATACATATTAAAATTTGACAATGTATTATGTGCATGAGTGTTGGCTCTTATAAACCATAGGACAACTGGTGTAATGTGCACAAGATGCACATAATACATTCTCCAATTTATTAATAACTTGTAAAAAAGAGCAATGTTATCATTGGTGAGGGAAAAAAAATACATTTCACTAAAATATATCTCAAACCTTGTCATTAATTTGCCCAAGAGATATTATAGAAGAAATACCTGATTTTTTTTTATCATCTAATTAAGTTAATGAAGACATGTTTTCTTTACAATATTCAAATTAAATGATTTATGTCATCAAAAGGTAATTTCACATATATAATTCCTTAAATAGTTTTATCTATATAATTAATTATATTTACTAGCAATGCAAAATTAGGGACGGATCCAAAAAAAAATCATGACGTGGCACCAAAAAAAATACAAATTTAAAATTAAAAGTATTTTCTATAGAAAAATTCAAGTCGATTACAATTAAGAATTTTAATTTCAATTTTTCTCAGAAACTAAAAGATGCATTAATTGAATATGAAATTGAATATATTAATACTAATATAAATTTATTATTAATTTTTAATCTTAAGCTGATTTTTTTGTTAGTTTTGGTTCATTCCTAAATCGAATATAATTGGGGAGGGGTTGTGATTTGTTTTGGGATTTTTCATTTGATATTTGGGCCTAAATTCTAATATAACTGGGCCTGGAGAGGTGGCAGTATTCATGATCCTTAATAGACTTTTTTTTTTTTTTTTTTCATTTTACGGATACTATATAAGTTTTGCAGTAAAAAAAATAAAAAAAAGAATTATGGGGGCACGTCCGTCTCTGTGCAGAACACCGGTCTCACTATTGAAATATTCAACTTCAAATATCACATTTTACATGTGTATATATGTGTGTGTGACACAAAAAATCCAAATATTAGTCATTAATCATACACAATAATAAGCTAGATTTATCGAAAGAAACAACCACAATTTGAAATTTAACCTACATAATTTACATAAACAAAAAATTTAAATACTTGCATATAAGTATTTAATTATCATAGGCTCATTGCACTTATAATATTTAGTAATGTTTGCACATACAACAAAATATTTGCGTCTACATAAACACTCAATCAAGCTTATCAGATCTTAAATTAATGCACATATGCCCATAAGTTTATTATGTCTAACAATTCATAAACATATAACTATATATTAAATTAATGTGCACATACAGGTATACTTTTTATTCAAATTCTAATATAAATAATTTAAAATATTAGTTAATTGAATATATATGGTCAGCTTATATATCAAAGAAAATTAATTAGTGGTACTTAGAAAAAAAAACAATCATTGTAGTTTACACATACCTTAACTTGGTTATCAGACTTCATTACTTTCCTTATTCGAGCTATTGGAAATGTGGGTTCATCACTATCTATAAGATGGAGGCAACAGTAAAAAAAAATAAAAATCACATTTTATGTTCAGTCAAGAAAAAAAAACATATATAATTATAAATTATTATCCATACAAGATAAAACTATAGTCAGTTCACATTTGATATATATTGTGTAATTCCATCAACAACAAAAAAAAGATATAAATTGTGTGATGATTTTTTAAGAATGAATTATGGCAAAGGATAAAGTATAGTGTGAACAAGTTTTTTGTGAAACTGGTTAAGGAGTGTGACTTATATTACTAAAATGTGTAACTTTTTACCATAAAGTGTGTGACTTTTTACTATAAAGAGTATTACTCATAAAAGTGAAGGGTGTGATTTATATTACAAAGAAAGAGTGTCAGTAGTGATAAGCGAAGTGTGTGATTTATATTCTTAAAAGTGTATACCAAAAAAAAAAAAAAACAAGTTTCACAATTGAACAAAGTTTATAAAGATACCAACTCATGAATTATACAGGCAATATATAATCGAGCAATAAAATAATCAATTTTACTAGTGCAATTGATGCACATCCTCCACTATTTTAGAGGGCGTAAAAGTTAACTTTATTTTCTTAACTTCATTTGTCAAAAGAAAAATCATAAAAACAAAAATACATGAGCATAAATGAGAGGAGGATACAAAAAGGGGCTAAATAATAAAAAAATAGGAGTTGTTATTTCAAACAAATTTATGTTTAACTATAATCATATTTTTAAATTGAAACGACAAAAAAGAAAAATATCATGCAAAAACTGACAATATTTATGGAACATATTATGAGTTACATTAAATTAATAAAACTATAAAGTGCATGAATGATACAAAAATCTTACTTGTTGAAGTTTCAAGTATCTCTGCATGTCGTTCTCTCCAAAAATCTTTCATGTTTCGATTCAATTGATTCATAAAATGTAAGTTTTCTGTATCTTCAACCTGTCATATATAAATATAAATTTGTAACTATTGGTAAAAATAAATTTGTAATTAAACGAGTTTGAATCACACATTATCTCATAACTTTGGTTTCAAATAGATTTAGTCTCATAAGTTTTTTTGTCGTTGATTGGGTCCCAATAACTTTGACAATATCCAATTTTAGTCCCTAATCGGCCGGAACAACGCTGTTTTGCCTTTTTTTTTTTAGCTTTCCGACGGATGCTGTGATTGGACTGTCACGTGTATTTTTTTTTAATAGCTGGAATTTCAGACATATATAATTAAAAATTTAAACTTAAAACAGAATTGAAGGCAAAAGTTAGTCAAACATACTTAAAAATACACGTGACAGTACACGTAGCAGTTAAGTCACAGCATCCGCCGGAAAGCACCAAATAAAAATGGCAAAAAGACGTTGTTTCGGCCGATTTGAGACTAAAATTGGACATTGTCAAAGTTATTCGAACTAAATCGGCGACAAAAAAATTTATGAGACTAAATTTATTTGAGGTCAAGTTATAGATTTGTGATTCAAACTCTAATTAAACAGTCTATGAAATAGTGTAATATCTTAATTATGTTTATTGAGATTGCAGTATATGAAACAGTATTTGAAGTTGATGAAGTAATAATTTAAATATTAAAACTCATGTAGAATCTAAATATATGTACATTCCCGATTGTAATATCTAATCACAATATTAGATATTTTTGTAATATTATAATATATTCTTTTAAGAGAAACATATAAATTGAATGGGTTTGGATCCCCTATTTCAACATTGTGTTTCATCTACTATTTCACACTACATATGCATGACATGTGTCTCCTTTCTACATTTAATAGAATCGCCCGTGAGTTTTCTGTTAATGTGAATCTGTCTAAAAATCTTTTCTAAAATTTGCAAGTAAATAAACTTTAAAATTCCAAAAACAAGAAATCACTAAAATCTAGAAATTATTTTCCTGCGGTGGTACTTTACTTCTCGAAGGTCTCATATGCACTTGGTGCACATATTCTAAATTCGTGCATTTACTTTGACTTTGTCTATTTTCTATTATGGATCCTCCTTTTCACTAATGACAATGTCTCATTTTTTTAATGCATCACCTCCTATACCCGAATGTACGGTGCACTTGGTGCACAGGAGACCCACTCCTTGACTGCAAACTTTTCCACCCATGATTGATTTACCCAAAAAAACACATTCGATCACAACAACAATTCTACAAAAATTATACTATGATTCACGCCCATTAACATATATATTTATCTATAAAAAAGTTCTTATAATAACTAAACAATCACAATAACTTGCTGCAAATTCATTTAATTGGTATTACAAAATTCATGTGCAAGTTTCCTAAATCAATGCGCGCAGTTGTCAAGTCTTATAATATTTCATGACTAGGTTCCCTAATATTCATTTCATTAACAACTATTAATACACCTTTATGACCATTTCCTCTCTCATCCTTATCCATGACGAATTCTATAGATTACTCCATAAAATTTATCGTCGCAGAAACGAAAACAATTTCTGAATTTTGGTGATTTCTTGTTTCTTGAATTTTAGAGTTTCTTTTCCAATTATATCTCAGCGCTAATAATGGAATTTATTTACTTGCAAATTTTAGAAAAGATTTTTAACAGAAAACTCACGGGCGATTCTATTAAATCTAGAAAGGAGACACATGTCTGTTGATACCAAAAATATAAGCAAGGCTATGGATAATAATGTGGTTAAGTTTGACATCAAACTAATGATGATCTTAATAAGATTGAATGTTAATGAAAAATAAAAGGAATGTTCTTCATTTATGATTGATGATTGCTCTTGAGTGTTTGATGGTTGTAAGTATTAAATTGCAAGAGAAATTGGGTCAATGGCCTCTTTTATGGCTCTTATGGTCTCGTAATAAATGAAGGTTGTGAACCCTTAAATGAATTCTTACTACAAGTATTTATACTTGTTACAAACATGGGAGTAGATCCCTAGATCCTAGTCTCTAGACTATTAATGCAATTTGGCCAAAAATCTGGATTGAAATCAGCCCAAATACAGCCTTAATTAATGATTTTTGTCCTGATTTGTGAGCTCGAGGTCGCTGGCGTCCCCTCTGAGGTCGCCCGTGTAACTCCCGAGGTCGCACTGCGAGACGTTTCCTCTTCGATGTGCCTGCTCCCTGTAACTCGAGAAGTCTTCAGGGCACAGACTTCCTTTTAGGGAAAGTCTCCTCTGTCCTGGGGCCGTTTAGAGGATGCAGATAGGCTGGCAGGGCCTTTGGGGTTCCATACCGCCTACAACTCGAGGACCGAGGTCTTCTGCGAGCTCTCCCTTGTTGAGGTTGGGATATCTTCCGGCCTGTCCCTTAAATCCAATCGAGCTCCTTTTCTCAAGTGGCGAGGTCGCATGCTGTCATCCTTGGCTTACGAGCTCCCCCAAGAGCTCGGGCTTGTCCGAACGCCGTGTGGTCTAGGCTCGAGCAAGTGATTAAATCCCCTAAGTACGGGATCTCGCCCATGGTTAGAAAATCTGCACACAACAATGTCATGCATTTGTAGTGTGGAATAGTAGATGAAACACAATGTTGGAATAGGGGATCCAAACCCCTTAGAAATGGATCCCGAGAAGAGGGTCTAAATTTTAGGACAAATTCTTCGTTCTAGTTAAGTTTGTTATATGATTTCTTTATAAATCAACATAAAAAAAATCATTAAGACAACAATTAGTTAATCGGTTTGATTTAAAGCTACAAAACAAAATAGATTTCAACAAGTGAGACCTAATCTAATTATATTTTTTCAGTGAAAAGAGCTAATTCATCATCCAATACATAATTTTTTTGGATCTACATCATCAAATATCTTAAATTACATACACAATTGACAATATAGACATAAAAACTCTAGATCTACAATAAATAAAAATGACAAGGAGATGTTTTAGGGGAATACCTCTTCTTTGCCTGCAGACATCAATCTGAAATTTTGAAACTCTAAGGCTCCATTTGGATGGATGGATTTGAAATCCATGGATTTCACACACAAATAATAATTCTCCAATGGATTTATAAATACTTAGATTTGAGAGAATTTCACACATAAATAATCACTCTCCAATGAATTTACAAATACTTAGGATTTGAGAGTCTAATTTAAAATGGAGCGATTTTAAATTCTCATCAAAATCTAGTCATTTGTGAATTCCCCCTCTCCTCCTTCACTTTCTTCCATAAACTCTCAAATATAAATATTTATAAATTCATTGGAGATTATAATTTGTGTGTGAAATCCATAAATTTCCAAATCCATCCATCTAAATGGAGCCTAAATGAATTGAGCGGCTACACAAAGAGTCTAGGGTTTAATTTTCTATATCAGTATTATCAATATAAGTCACATTTATATTAGATTGTCATTTTAAATTTTTAATTACATATTTATAGTGATAGATTTTTTTAGAAAATATCATTTATTAATCGAATTTAATGGCATCGCATTAATGTGGCACATATAATTTTTACATAAATATTAGTATTTTGTATTGTAGCGGATAAGTAAGACTGAATTATGAGTAAGTCTTTATACATCAGTTGCACCAAATAATTAATTAAACTGTATTTTTATGCTGTATTATTAAATTGTATGTTTTAAAAAAATACTATAAAATACACGTTACACCTGTGGACATAAGACATCATTATTTTTAGAGAAGGTCTTGTGTGAAATATTGCACACTAGTGTTATGTGCAATACAACATAAATAAGGCAAAAATGGTCAAAAATAAGGTCAAAATGGTCAAAGCTAAGGTAAAGGTATGGGTGGGAGCCCGTGCCAAGCGTTAGGGCAGACATGTTGGGTTAGATCGAATATGTATTTATAGAAGGATATCTTTATCAAATATGTGTTGTAGCATAATGGTTCAGGATCATTGTTAATGAATTTGGTTGCGGGTTCGATTCCTACTGAACACATAATTTTTATTTTTTTTGTCAAATTTTTGTGTGTTACTACATCTATGTATAAGTGTTACTACATTGTTATATTGAAAAAACTGCATATCTTACATAACACGTAATAAAACATATTGTAACACATAAATATTCATAATTTTTATTTTTTTTGTCAAATTTTTGTGTGTTACTACATCTATGTATAAGTGTTACTACATTGTTATATTGAAAAAACTGCATATCTTACATAACACGTAATAAAATATATTGTAACACATAAATATTCATAAGGTAATATGGGTCACAAGGTAACACATTATTGTTCATATGGTAACACATAAGTATTCACATAGTATTACGACGATTTATGAACAGTGTTACATATTACTAAAAAAACAAGTGTTACTACATGAACAAAAAGTGTTACCCTATGAAGAAAAACGTGTTACCACATGAACAAAACCAGTACAAGCGTGAAAAGAAATTCTCAGTCCAAAATTACAGATTTAAAGAACAACTTGATGTGTTACTACATGAACAAAATTAGTGTTACCATATGAGCAAAAGAGTGTTACCATGATAAGGCAAAACAAGTACAAAGCGTGAAAAGAAATCCCCAAATTCAAAATTACAGATGAAGAACAACTTGATGTGTTACTACATGAACAAAAGGAGTGTTACCATATGAAGCAAAAAAGAGTGTTACTACATGAACAAAAACCAGTAAAAATGCGAAAAAATCATCAGTCTAAAATTACAAATTTACAGAACAGCGTGAAAATAGTGCAGAAAGATCTAAATTTCAGCACACACTTTGTGTTGAGGGGTAATTCAAACACCACACACATATTCTCCTTTCTTCTCGCAGAATCCACATCAAAAACTAAATTAAATAACCCGATTTTTATTCAAACCCTATGGTGAACTAATTGAAGAAAATTAAATTCGACAAAAGAAATTAGGCACATGAACGTTACCTATACGAAGAAAAGAGCTTTACCACATGAAGGCAAAACAAGTACAAGCGTGAAAAAGAAGAAGAACCTTGTGAGATCCAAAAACAATGAAAGCAAAAAGAGAAGAACAAAAAGAAGAACCTTCGATCTAAAATTACAAATACCAGGTAAAGCGAAATAGTGAAGAAGATGAAGAAAGCCCGTTAGCCCACCAACAATAAATTAAATAACCCTGAACTAAACCCGTGACAGAAATTAGGGCACGAACGAAGAAGAAAGAACCTCTTGACCCGAGAGAAAAAAAAAAAAAAAAAAAATACGTCTGTCTTTAAGCGACGCGAAAGAAGATGAAAAAAATTAGTCCACCAACAATATCAAAAAATATCAATTGCACATATCACTTATATGCAATATTGCATACAAGTTTTTGTCTTATTTTTAAGTATTCATTTTGGTCTTTGTCGCCCTATAATGTGTAAAGGTGTTAAATATTATCCCTACTCTCCGTCATAATATAATATAGTGTTTGAGTAAGCATGCATCATCGAATTTGCAATTATAATAACAAAGTTCACCGGTCAATATTGCATAGATTCTACTCATCATATATATTAATTCTATAATCAACTCCTGAAATTTAGAATTGTTTTTGACCCAATTAACTATATATATTACTCTTTCGTTCGCCTGATTAAAGGAGGTAGCGGCGCATGAGTGCTTTGGACCAAATTTAAGTTAAAAACAAACTTGGTAGTATTTCACGAGAAAGCAGGTCACGAAAATGCCAATGCTCATCATGTCTACAAATTGGTCTTTTGACCACAACAAACCTCAAACTCTCTAATAATTTATTGTATCTCAGGTATTATTGAAAAATAATTAATAATAAATACTCTCTCCGTCCTAATTTAGATTATTCGTTTACTATAGATACGGGATTAAGAAAAAGTATGAGATAATAGTATTAAATGGTGTAAAGTGGATAAAGTGGGTTTGATGGAGGAAAATAATAGTATTAAATGGTGTAAAGTGGGTTGGTGGAGAGAAATAATAGTATTTAATGTTACTTTATTGCTTTATTTGAAAATGGATAAACAAAATTAAGGATAACTATTTATGGAAAATGGATAATCAAAATCAGGACGGAGGGAGTATATATTTTTGCCATGTCTGATTATTGATTAACTTATAAGAAAATTAGTAGTAATGAATGCATTTAGTGTAAACACTATTAAGAATAAATAGTTGCAATATTCAGTGTAAACAAAAATTGCATCTTTTAGTAGAATAAATTGCACGATTTTAAAATGTTTTATAAATACATGATGCACTTAAATGCACATGAGACTCACTTTTATTCCTATCTCCAATTTTAAATATCTTATGTTTACTTTTTAACTAAGGCTATGTTTTGTTTCTAGTGAGGGATGCCACTTTTAGAATTTCAAATTTTTGTTTATTTAGCAAGGATTTTGGCATAATATTTTAAATTTACTAAAATCTTTTATAATATTTATAATACATACCCCTTCCGTTCCAATTTTTAAGGAACTCTTTTCATTTTTTTTATTTTAATTTTTAAGGAACATTTTTTAAAATGGACATACTCACTTTATCACTTTATCACATAAAATACTACTCCATAAATAATTCTTTCTACCCCTATCTATCCATCACTTTATCACATAAAATACTAATAAACAACTATTTCTACCCCCAACACTTTATCATTTTATCACTTTATCACTATTCTCATATATCCTTATGAACAATAAGAATTCCTTAAAGAATGAGACGGATGGAGTATATTTTACTTTTTTTCACCACATTTTTTTTAATTCATTAAACTATCAATCATCTGTTACACATTTTTTAATTATTATTATTATTCAATATTCTCTCTCCTTTTTTTATATATAAATGTACACACACTTTCTCCTTTTCTTTTACTTTACTCTCCCTCTTCCATTTTATATATTTCAATACAATACATCAATCAATACACAATCACTCCGTCATTTTATTACCCTTTTTTACAATATATATTTCTCCTATCATTTACATTTTTTAAAATCGCACCCTATTAAATTCTATAAAATTCACACTCTCAAACATATATACATCCTTAGGGCCACAGTCGAATGTTAAGGCCAATGATGTTGTGAGGAGAAATTCCTTGACAACACAGGTTCGATCCTAATATAGGATAAATTTTCACTAAAATATTGCATGGAGGTTTGTCTTGAGAATTAAATCATATTGGTTCTCTCTCCCACCAATGTTTAGCATTCGAACATGTCCCTAGATTTACATCTCACCAGACTGAAGGGCCAACCGTATGTCATGGGAAATTTCTCATCCATGCCTTGGCTAAAAAAACTTTTGTGGCTGCATTAATGTAATAAAAATTTATAAAAGGAAAATGTAAGATGTATTCTCCAAAAGATTGCAAAGCGTAGAAATGATTAGGAAAAAGAGAATGAGAGACAAAGGGGGAAACGCTGATTACGACACTTGGTCGCTTTCTTGGATGCCAATTGCCATGCCCTCTCTCTCTGCAAAAACCAAGAAAGGACAAGGAAAAGTGTGAGAATGGGTGTGCATTTTCAAACTAAACGGTGGCCTTCTCAAAGTAATTAAACCAAAGTAGAAAAACATCAATTTGGCTCATGCAATTACAGGCCATATTTGGAGCCCACCAGAGATTAAAGAACCAAATAAAAGCTTAAGACAGGATTTTTATTCACCCCTTTCACTATTACTAGATCTGATCATGCTAATAAATCATTATCATTACAACGATATATAAAAACGACCTACCTACGCCTTTTCTAATTCTCATCACTTCTCTCACTCTCTCAAAATACTCTCTCTTTCTTTTTCTTCTGAAATTTTAATGTCGTTTCTACACACGGACTTCTCCTTTAAAAAAGATGCAGCTGTAAGATTCTACCAAATTTCTAAATCTCTCTCTCATATCGTAGTAATTAATGCAGTTTAATTTCTTTATTTAATTTGTTTGATAATATATAGGCTGGTAGAAAAAGCATAAGCACTGAGACAACAGAAATGATGAGCGATGCCGGCGGTTTAGAAATTAGCGGGACCGATTTCTTGCCGGTTCAGCATCCGGTCGAACCGCCGCAGGGGGAAAGACCGGTCGAATGCCCAATGCCCAACTCCTCTGTCATAAATGTGAGTATATGTGTTCTTAATTTAATTACAAATAAAATCACCATTTTTTATTTATAATTTAATCTGAATTATTGGATAATATTAAATAAACCACCATCTTTAAAATATTGTCTCCTTTATCACATATGCATGTATTAATGTACCTTAAATAATTACATTTAGCAATTATTTTGTTGTTATTTTTATTTAATTTACAAAGTGGTACTCTTGTCTTGATTTTGTTAGATCTATTGCATATGTCATTAGTAAGGTCTATTTCTAAATTTTAACCGAGAACACTTTTTTGAATATGAAGAAATGTACATGCTTTTGAATAGAACTCTTTTAATTTTACAAATATTTTATTACAACTCTTATAAATTATTAGTAGTATAATATTTTTACACAAATAAATTGGCGAATTTTGTGAATAATAATTTATAAGTGTAATGCATGGCATTATAAAATTAATGAATTTAGTTTTATACGATGTACAAATAATTTTAGGGGGTACGGGTAGTTTTACGGGGGAGGGACTCGATGGCAAATCGGATCATATGTTTTATTTTTTTACTGTGTTACATTTATATATTAACTAATTAAATATTTGACGCATGTGATGTCTCATAATATTTACAATGTCAAACACATAGGCAGTGGAATAAATGTGTGAAACACGAAAATAATGGAACTGATGATTCCATTTGTCATAGCATCTAACATGCATCAGGGTTTATAATCGAAATTTTGAATAAATAATTAATTAAACAAAAAGACCTTAAATATTTCTTAGCTAACACACGAAATTCTAATATGGAGTCAGATTAGCAATAAAAGTGTAGGATATGCACCAGGTGTATTATCATATTCTGTCATCTTTCTTCATTTCCTTTTCTTTTTGGGCGAAGTTTTAACTAAATCAGTACTTACATAAATAAATAAGTTATTTTTCTTGCCAAATCAAATTGAAGTACTTTTTATCAACGCTTTAATTCCTTTCATTAGTGAAGATCCAAGATTATTATTGAAATAAAAATTAAAAAGTGAAGACACACAAATAAGACACATTTAGCTTTACGATTCCATAAAGATTGAAGAATGGGTATGTGAGGCCCACAAACGAATGTTTTCTATTCCAGAAATCGTGAGAAAAGAAGAGCTCTAACTTTGCCTTTTTGTTTATGAAAAAAATATAATTGAAAGAATAACGAATTTATTTTGAGAGTCTGATATAGTTAATCTATAATATTTTTCAAGCGAATTTCCCTCTCCAACGTTCAAAGTTATGTCTCATCTGCACATGGTGGACAACTACTATTCTTCAATAAAAATAATTAATAATTATTATTATTCAGTAAACAAAATTAATATTATTTAAAAAATGTAATTGTGTACACAGTACACCCATATAAGTCCTGGTGAATTTTTAATAGTTTTTGTTCCTTGCATTTTATTTCAATATTTTGCTCCTATGCCGCCGAATGAATTATAAATTAAAATATATACCCAAACAGCATATACTTATGGTAAGGGACGGATCTTATTGGGGCCAAGGGGGTCCGTGGCCCCACATGAACTTTGTGTATATATATATTATTTTATTTTTTTATTATTAAGACACATGTGTGTGAGATCGTCTCATGGTGAGACGGGACATAATTTGTACAATGACGTTTTAACATCATGGGAGGATGAGTGTTATTTGTGTTAAATTCTACCCTGTCTCATGTATGAAACTGTTTTATATGAATTTTTATATTTATTTAATCCAAATAATTTTTAAAAAAATATAAAAAAATTCGAAAGAACATTTAATTACACTATGTTATAAATTGAGCCCTATGGGCGAAATTCCTGGGTCCGTATCTGGATATGGCATAGAGTCAACATCCTCCTTGCACCTTTACTTTCTACCAAGTTTGTGATGGTATTTTGTTTGCTTTTGTTTTCTGAACTATATTTTTATTACTAATTTATTCAAATTAAATTGCTTTACATATATAAAAGCTTACTGTTGTACCAATTGCATAAAATTAAAATCTTAAAAAATGGGTGCAGGAATGGCGAGTTTGGAGGAGGAAAGCAGCAGAACCTACAAGCAAGAGGCGTCACAGCGTAAGTCATGATGGAGATCACCGCACAAAACTTCTTTTCAACCACAAATCGCACTCCATCTTCAGAACCTCCAACGCTTCTACAACTTCTAGCCTTATTAACATGCCCAATCAATTTCCTCATTAATAATTAACATATATATATAGAGAGAGAGAGAGTCAAATTATGATATGTTTCTTGAATCAGTATATAATTACTTTGTACTTTTATAGTTGAGTACAAGTAATTTTGGGATCATAAGAAATCCAGCGTTAAATTTCGTATCAGTACTATAGTTTATATATATATGTAGAGTCCCGTTTTTAACATTCTAGCTAGTCTTGTACCGTGCATTTACGTACTACTCATATGTATGTTGCATTTTAACTGGGTGCTATACTTACTGCTGAGTGGAGGGTGCTCGGAGATGAGCTCATAAGTAAAATAATTTATAAGAGGTTTAATGAAATGTAACCCACAAGGTAAATATTTTTGTAGGTAGTTTATTTGTTGGTAATTTGAGGAATGATCCTATACTTATATGATTAAAATAATATGTATATAGAAAGTCGTAGGCTATTAATTCTAACTATTTAAATACAAAATTATTTTTGTTAAAAAAAATTGAGCCATACTGAAAAATTATATCAATAATATAAATAAAACTACTACAAAATTCTAGATTAACCAACAAAATTAATTGTAAATGCAAGATTTTTTAAAAATAAAATTAGTAAAATAAACAACAAATAACACAATACACTAAAAGCATATATCAAAGAGAAGCACTGCCTCTATCCTGGTCATACTCTCATACAAACAAACCCAATATTAAATAATTCTCAAACCAAATGCTTAAAAGCTACGAAAAAGCAAAATGTGAAAAGCGCAGCCAGTGATGGCGACAGCCTCTTTGAAGAGGAATACGGCTCATTCATGGTGCCTGCTGCTGGCGTCACCACGGCGGTAGGCGGTCCAAGGGTGGGGGTGGGGGTCGCCGGAGAAGTGGTGGTGTCCGGAGAGGTGGGGGTGGTGGGTGATGTGGCGGTGCCGCCAGCTGCTGCTGCTGCTACGGTGACTGCGAGCTTCATTCCGCCTCCGCAGTGGCCGGGGACGCCGCATATGAAGTAGTGTGGGCCGGCGGTCTTGAGGGCGACGGTGGTGGCGCCGCTGCTGTCGGTGGCGATGGCGTTGCCGGTGGTGCATGTTTTGTAGTCGCTTGCGCTTACTTCGTCCACCGTGTGTCCCGCGGGGTAGTTGAACACTACAAAATTTATAAATTTATTTCAAATATTTGAACGTGTATTTTAATTAAATAAATTGGAAATTATTAATGTTTGTGTTGTGTTAATTAAGCCAAGTTGGGTAATACTACAATAATATTGGGGGGCAGGGGAATGGCACGTAATTAGGATATAAGAGTTTTTTACTCATGAAAAGTAATCTCTACTTATTTTTTCATATAACATATCATGCCCTCAAATTTTATAAAATTTTGCGAATTTTTGCACATCTTTTACCTTTAATTTAGACTTTAGGGTTTATAAAGGGCATAATCAAATGGTGCAAATAATGCAACGTCACGATGGCCATTATAGATACCTATATTATAATGGGCAAATTAATTTTTGTACACATCAGTTGCACTGTGTGTACAACTTGTGTACTTCTTTAGCAATCAGTTGTTTTCATTGAGTAATATTAATTATATTATTGAATAATAAGTTCGTCAGTTTTAATAAATTTCACTAAATAATATTAGTTGTTGGTATTGAACAATATTAATTGTGCACTAATTGTGCACGATAATATAAGTGTTGCTCATTATAATAGTTTATTACTATTTCACTTTTTGGATATTTTTCATGCTTCAAATTTAATTATAATATAAATTTGGAGATCAACCAATAGATCATGTCTAAGATGGGCACAATAATGAGTAGAATAATTAATAGATGAAATACAACTCACACGTGCCTAGGGCTAGTAAAATTTTTTTTTTGAAGGGACTAGTACTAGTAAGAATTAAGAGTTACTCATATTGATAATATATTTTCAATTAAAATCTAATAGAAACACTTGAATTGAAGGGAAAAAAAATGTTATTAGCATATTGCAGAGGTGGACACGGTTATTTCCATGCTATCTGCATTAGCATGTTTTACAATACATTAAGCATGTTGTACAATATGCTAATGCACTGTTGGGCAGCCCAGCAGAATAGCATAGAAAAAACGGGTAGAGACTTACCGAGTGAGTCACCAACAGCAAATGTTTTGTCAGAAGCCCAGGTGGAATAGTCAGAGCCAATTGACCAGCCTGACGTGTCCCCTACAGTGAAAACTGCTGCGTCAACGGCTGGAATTTCTCTACATGCAATCACCAATATCATCACAAACACCGCCACCAAATTACCTGCAATTACATTAATCCTCATTTTCCCTTGTTTTTTTTTTGTTTTGAGCTAGTTTTCTTAATTTATTAGAATCTCTCAAGCAATTATATGGTTTATATTATGGAGAGGGTGGAGTGTGGGTATAAATAGAAGAAAGTGTTGTTTTCAGATGGTATGAAATGATGGAGTTGCTTTACTAGCTACATTATTCAACAAATCTTGGATTGATATTAATGGTTGGGGGTGGAAAAGGTTGCCAATGCTGCAATTATGGCATTCTTGATGGAAAACACATATAATTTAAACAAATTAGTATTAATCCATCAAAATTTTGTCTATTCCTACACTGCTGGCTTTGCCCAGCACCCCTTTTTACACCACATACGCATGTGAGGGTCCACTATTTTTTTATATACTTATATTTTTTATTCCAATTCAACCAATAGTATCAAAACACATAGGTACTTAGCACTACACTGCTGTGTAGCATAGACAAAACCTTAATCAACACAAAATTAATATCATTGTTTTCAATAACCATTACATTAGGGGACTTATCTATCATAATCTTCCTTAAAGTCACTTTATCATTTTAATTACTAATACAAAATTCCCTCGAAAAAACGTGTGTAAAAGTCAACTCTGAAAATTGATCTGCGACGGAGGGAGTATATAGTTTTAATTAAATGAATATCAATTAAGTTCTCAAGTTCTAGTTTTCTATTCTAAAATTATTGTCTCATCTAAAAGCACAGATTTATGAAGAGATGAGGAATTAATTTTTTTATATACAGTTGTTTAATAGTTTCGAATTTTATATGTATAAATCATTAGAGAACATATAAATAATCCGCAGATATATAATTTAAAAATAATTACTTAAACTTCACTTTACACCTAATATGAATTGACAGCCATGTTTTTGTGGTGGTTAGAATATCCCTACATTCCATGCTAATTTCAAACAAGTTTTAATTCTTGCGGTGACAAAAACAGTTAGATCTCAAATAAAGATAATTGCTTTAGAAATAAGAAACCCATTTAAGTAATAATTATAATTGTTGTATGTATGTTTCTTGAATTCTCCATGTGAAGCAGGTAGAGAGAATATGTTTTAGGGTTGAGTAGGTGGGATGGGTTTTCTTATGTTATCATCCCACCACCATAATCAAAGTGCACTATCATAAGTAGACAGAGAAGGTGGTAAAAAGGCCTAATCATATTAAATTGTCATTTTGAGTCCTATTCATATAAGATGGTGTCACATTTCATTTTAAGTTTTGAATTAAATTTAGCATCACGTTTTCAATTATATTAGTTTGTACATTTTAATTAAAACTAATGTCATGTATCAGACAAGGATGATCGATTACATTTCACCTTGTACCCAATTATACAATACAATTGGTGCATATGAAACAGATTCTTTATTTATATAAATAAATTGCAAAATATACGTATCTAAGTTTAATTTTTAATTTTGTAATTTTGTTGAAAATTTGTGTTTTAATAAACGTCCAACATATAATGTCAAATTTGAAATGCACTAAAAAAATGAAGAATTGTCTAGAAATTTTTCAAATGGCTACAAATTTTTCTACAAAAATAATTTAGTCATTAAAAGGTGGAGATTGCCTATGATTTCTCTATCAATTTTTAGAATATTTTTTTAAAAAATACCTATAAAACTAATTTTCCAGGCAAACAAATTACTAATCACCAATCTACCTACACATTTGTAATTTTCGTACGCAAACTTATCTATACAAATAATTTCCTAGACAATTTGCATTTTTGTAGGCAATTATATTTATAGTTTAAAGATAGTCTATATAATTATAAAATTTTGTAGGTAAGTTGTAGGTAAACTTTATTATTTAAGAACGAAATTATTTTCGATGAAAATTTCGTAGGAATATTAGAAAAATATTAAAAAAATTATAAGCAATACACTATTTTTTTTATAGTGATGGCATTAGTTTAATGTTACGATAATTAATGCAACATTGATAGACGGAGTTCTTCTGTAATTTATTTGATAAGTCAAAAACTTGTGTGAACCAGAGTTCACGGTGAACTCGATTTTTTTAGTATCACTGTTATGTATAAAAACTATCACTGTTATGCAAAAAATAATTACTATTAAAAAATATTTTATATTTTTAAATAGCGAAGATTTTTATACATAATAGTAATGATTTTGCACATAACAGTAAAAGAATTTATGTATATACCTGATTTACATGAGTGTTACATGTGATAAATTTTACACTCATATAACCATATTTACTTGGAATTGCGTTTTAAAAATTACGTCTTTGTGTGGAAACTGACATAACTAGACTAGTAGACTAGCTAATTTGGTATTATGTTAAAAAAATGAAAAATAAGAGGGGCCATGATCTGGCCCAAGAAAGAAATGAAGTAGAAACGATCAAAATTAAGCCTAAACATAGAGCCCCAATTAATTAAAGGCTATAACTAAGCTCAAAGGCCCAAATATAAATCCTATAAAACAAGGCCCCAGTTTTGAAAAGTAACATAGGGAACAAGCCCAAAAACTAGTAGGAAAATAATCTTGTGAATCAAGAGACTGAAGATAGGAGTGCCTTTTTTTCTTTTTCTTTATTTGCTTTTATTCTTGTTAGAAGCACAATGAAAATGGTCACAACGAGCCAAAAATCAAGCAATTCGAATTTGGAAACTAAAAGTATGAGCTAAACAATTCTTAGTTGAGTTCTTCAAGACTATGGGCCACGTATCAACTCGAGAGGAGAGAATACTAAAACTACGTGTTAGAAATTAAATAAATTAAATAATTTTTTTTTTATAAATTTAAATTTTTAAATGGGATTCTTTCATTACCAAATCGATAGAAATAAAAAATTATAATTAGAGCCACTCGACCGATGAGTCATAAGAGTCAAATCAAGTTGAACGGAACCCAAGTTGCTCAATAGAGTTCGGTCAACTTCCTGGCCAGATACTTTTCAATTGATTTTTAGGATTTTGGGTAAATTTGTCACAATAT
The DNA here is from genome assembly GCA_037126765.1 of Stenogyne calaminthoides. NCBI lineage: Eukaryota > Viridiplantae > Streptophyta > Magnoliopsida > Lamiales > Lamiaceae > Stenogyne > Stenogyne calaminthoides. Next base: position 27,156,953 of record JBBCBC010000029.1, on the reverse strand, counting down.
AAATGGCTCAGGTTACTCACACCGATTTTTTAGTAAATATAGACATTTTTTTGTAAATACAGCTAAATAAAAAGTCAAAAATACCCTTTTCATTATTACATTTTTACATTGCATTAACCATTCCTAATCAGATCATCAAACTGATGTTGATTCTCGTCAATGAAGAACATATAATTTTGTGTTAAAAAAAATCAGTTCAAACGAAAAAATTGAAGAAAGCAACGAAATATCTGTAAAAATCTAGTGTATGGGTTGAATAATGTGATAGACATAAGTTTCTTAAACTTTCACTTTTTAATTTCGCAAATTCAAAAATTTCGAGCCTGGTTTTCCGAATTTTTCAAGGTTTCTCGGAACAAATTTCCGAAAACATCCCAAAATTTTGAGAAAAAATATCGAAACAGATCAATTCGGAATTTTGTTTCGAAAAAAGACAAAATATTTCGGAATTTTTTTTCGAAAAAAATAGAAAAATTCGAAAAAAAATTGTGAAATTTATATGTTCCAAAACCGTAAAATAGAAGACGAAAAAACAAAACAAAAAATTGGGCGTAGTTTGAACTGTGGCCTATGAAAGAAAATGTGAAAATAGAGAGAGGTGTGTTTCCAAGTGTTGGGGGAACGATAATGGAGGGTGACGACTTCAGGTGGTGGGGTGCAGGGGAAGAGAGGACGACTTTAGGGTGGTGGTTAAGGACGGGCGGCGTCAAAGTGGTGGAGCACTGGGGATGCTTCGAAGTTGTGGAGAGTGGTGAGGCGCTGAGGAAGGGGGAGACAACATCAGGGTGGTGGAGGGACCGACGGCTGCCACAGCGACAAGTTTGGGGGTTGAGAGAGAAGAAGAAATGGAAGGGCTATAGGGGAAGGAGAAGCCGAATAGATGAGGGAGAAAATAAAATTAAGATTTTTAGAGAATGATAAATTTAAAATTTTAGAGGAGAGTGTACTAATCCAATAAAAAGTGTATTCACTAATTCTGTCGGTGGAAATAACCGTGGCCAATATAAATTCTACTTCATATGTTGAGAGACGCATATTTAGCACTCCACCTCACACACACTTGCACAAAATACAAGATTTTACTCTTATGTCATTTCTTGCAAATATTAGCGATTCATAATTGAATTTTCTAAAGCAAATAGTGATGTAAAAGATCATTCTGCTCTTTATCGCTTAAGTTACCGATGAAAATTTAGATTTCATAAACCACAAGCACATATTCTTTCATCATAAATATTAGTTACGGATAATTCACCCCTTCATCACAAACATTAACGATGTATATACACATTTCATTGCAAAAGTAGTTGATTAGTACGGATATGTATGACAAAGAGCACGTCTCATCGCATTAGATGCATCATGCACTTTATAGTATAATTTTTTAAATTATTTAATTTGTTGTACTTAAATATTTAATTTGTTTACACTGAATTGTGCAATTCATTTTTCATATTAATAATTGCATGATTCATTGTTAACAACTTGTTTCATTGAAAGTCGCCCCTATTCCCCAGTATTAGTAATTGAAAGTTTTTTTGTTTATGTGCTGATACCTCATTAATTTTGCTTATTTGTCAGTTATTACTTGAATTTATTGAATATGATGGATTATCAAGATAATAAGTTTATAATACATGTGACAGTATTATATTATATTAAGTAGAATGATTAAATAAATTAAAAGAAAAAATAATTAATAATTTAATGGCTTTAAATTCCTCTTTAGTTTATATACTATATTTTTTGAAAATAAGGGCTTCGCAAATGTACCTACTCCCTCCGTCTCTTAACAATTTGCATATTTTTATTTTTGGTCCGTAACTTATCAATTTGCACCCCTTAAATTGACAAAGAATCTCACAATCTCCACCCTCAATATCTCCACCCTACATTCCCTTTGAAAAGTCAACAAAACACCAAAAAAATTATTTTTTCTTAATATGTGTGTGATTTTTATGGTGCAAGTTGCTAAGAGGTGGATGGAGTATAATTTTCTTTTTCTTTTTACAATTTTACTATAAACAACTGTTGTATTATTTTATAAATAAAACATTAGAAATTTAATTTGAACAATACATGAATAATATACCATAAATATAAAAAAACATTTAAAATCTCATGTAAAACACGGTTACGCACTAATAGTTTCATACAAGACAGTCACTAAAATAAGGAATATATGAGACAAATTCAATAATTCATCGTTTAATCAAAATAAAATAACTAAAAGTATATTTAAAACTAAAGATCTGCTTGATTAGAAAGTGGGTCAATGAAATCACTTATATTTGAAATTATTTGGTACGTGGTTAGTTTCCGTAATTTGTGAATAAAGATTATCACATCAATCCCTTAAATAAAAATTCAATGTGAATAGAGATTATCACATCAATCCCTTAAATAAAAATTCAAACTCAAATGCGACTTTGCATCAATCAAGATATAAATCCAGAGTGTACAGTAGTATCTAGCAAAAAGAGTATTCGCAGTTGGCAGCCTAATAAATGAAAAGCCGTGATGTATGACCAAAAAAGGACAAAGCTGCTTGCATCTTCCAAACAAAGAAAACGCTTCTCCATGTTTCCAATCCACCATACATTCCCCCTCCCCTCCTTTTTCTCTCTCTCTAGAAAAAAAAGATCACACTTGTATTTCCTTCATCATCACAATTTCTGACTTTCTTCAAATCAAACCAAACCACTACTACCATTTTTCTGCAAAATCATGCCACAAAAGTAAAAAGCTAATTTTGCAGTTTCTGAAACATTATCAGCGCATGCAGCCTACAATAGCATCTGCTACCTGTCACGCTCCTGCTGCAGACAATTCAATGAACCTAATTTCATTTATTTATATTTGCTCACTTTATATTTATTTAATGGATAATTCAAGAGTCGAATGAATTTTGGTAAGAAAGGAGATGGAGACTGCAATATACCCAATGGATAAAGGCAATTAATATCACAAAAAGATATTTCTAGCTTTCAATACTCAAAAAATAAAGTTCAACCACCTAACCAAATTGGTAATAACTGTGCAGTTAACAAATTACACTGCAAAAATATCTGAACCCAATAATTCATAACTAGGAAATTTAAATTTAACTGGATTAATTGTGACTACATGATGATCAGATAACGACAAAAATTAATTATTTTGAAATTATAATCAGTAAGGCGGTGGTGGCTGACTCGGCCTGGTGGCCGGCGCCCAGATCACGTCGGAGGACTGGTAGCTGAACATGGAAGCGCCGCCGCCGGAAGACGTCTTTGGGGATTCGTGAACGCCGCCGGAGAGTCCGCCGGAATCTTGTTCGTTCTCCGACTGCTGCAGGCGGTGGTAAGTCGGGTTGCTGAAGTTGGCAGCGATGAGGTAGATGGTGGCGGCCGAGATGAGTTGCCCCACCACGTGACCGCCGACCACCTGCCCCTGTGGGCCCGCCAGGGTTAGGGCGAACGGGCTGTTTCCGGCGGCGGCGGCGGCGCCGCAGTGAGGCAGAATGGTGGCGGAAATGGAGAGAATGTCGAAACGGCCGTGGAAGGTGACGGTGGCGCCGGGGGTGGTGGACGGCTGTTTTAGGGTCACGTTTGAAACGGCGCCGTTTCCGTTCAAGATGCAAAGGCCGATGTTGCGTTTCCGGCAGAAGGCGGCGGTGGCGTCCACGATATCGACACCGGGGGGGAGCTCGAGGACGTAGGGGCTCATCGGCGGCTCGGCGGAGTCGCGGTGGATAACCACCGGCGGCTTGGGCTTGTTCTTTGAGCCCGGTGGGCGGCCGCGGGGGCGGCGGACGACTTCGATGGTGGCGCCGTCGCGGGTGGGCTGGTGGAGGGGGAAGGCGAGGGCAGTGTCGTCATTTCGGCGGTGGGCGGGGCTGTGGCTGTCGGCTTCCTCGGCGGCGGCGGAGGAAGGGTGGAGATGCGGCGGCGAGGAGAGGTGTTGGAATTTGGGGTTGTGGGTTTGGCGATGGGGTTTGGAGAACATATTGGGGTTGGGGGTGTTATCTTTATCTTCTAAGAATTCTCTCTTCATTTTTTATGTAATTTAAGATTTAGTATTTTTATATGTTTAAATAAGGGATGGGGATAGGGATGATTGGTTGCATCATGCATGTACTTTGGACGCAATTAAAATAGGGGAAGACGACACCGCAAGGTATACCCCTCAAGCCGCAATTACCCTAGCATTTTGTAATTTTGCCTACTCATTTCATTTTGAGACTATACTATGGGTGTATTTGCAAACAATAATATTATATTGAAAGTGATTAAAATTGATTGTTGGAAGTGAATTTAAAAGTTGGTAGAGTTTTAAAATAAGGTGTTTTTAATCAATTTTATTTAAGTTGGAGTGTTTGTAAAAATAAATTACTTTTTTATAATATTACAAAAATATACTTATAATATATAATACTTTTTTTTAACATTGTTGAAATAAAATAAAATTTTAAATGTTTAAATTAAACCACCTCCATTTTCCATCCCTGTTTTTATGGGAATCTCAGGCTTTCTACTGCGAAAATTGGACCAGACTTCTATGCATAAGAAATGAGCAAATTTGGAATTTTGTAAATTAAGTGAGGATAAAATTTCATAACATATAATAAAATTTAGAGAATCAGATTTAAGCAGATAGAAGTTGGGTAAGTGCAGCTTCTCTCAAACTGCTTTTAAGTACTTATGTTAAGCATTTTGTTGAGCATGCAAACACTTCACAAATGATTGTACTATAAAAATAAGTGATTTTAAGTTGCTAGTTGGGATTGCAAACACTCACTATTGCTAAAATTTCACCCATTAGTATTGACTATTGAAAATTGATCTGAAATAGAGAGTATACACATCATTACACACTTGCATGAGACGGTCTCACGGTGAAACGGGACATAAATTGAACATTAATATTTTAATACTTTAAAAAAATAAGTGTAATTTGTGCTAAATTGTACCCCGCCTCATATGAGACCGTCTTATATAAATTTTTATCTTAAAAAATTATAGAAAAACAATATTTAAATTTTATATCTAATTTTGTACACTGATGTAAAATAATAATTATATTGGGACAAGGAAGGATAATTTAAATGGAAATGAGGGAATAATTAATACTCCTTATGTTTCATAATTGTTTGAATATTTTTAGTTTTGGTTTGTCCCCTATTTGTTTGGACATTTTTTTTAATGGCAATAAAGTAATCTTGTTTTTTATAATTATATTCTCCCAATATTTTAAAAATTGCACTTCCTATCATTACTTTATGGCTTAATTGCGAATAAAATCACTACCTTTTCACAAATTGCAATCTAATCTAAACTTTTAAATTTTTACAAACAAATTATCCCTTTTACTCTATTTTGCAATTTCAACTTCGTTCAGTTTGCCCCCTTGCCCGGAAGTTGACGTGTACAAAAAATGCACCATCATCAGCCCAAAAAACATCCACGTCAATAAATAATTAATAACATAATAAATAAAAATTAAAAGAATAAAATAAAAAAGGTACAAATAAAATCATTAAAATGAAAAATTAAAATAAAATATTCATCCCTCGAGGAAAAAAAACGGTTCTGCAAAAAAATTCCAAAATTCAATTACACCAAAATCCTTTCATCTTCAACCTCACGTAGCCTCCGCCGCTGCCCCACCCTCACCATCCCACGGTTGCCCCACCCTGACCCCATGTTCCTTTCGCCACCGCATCTTCACAAAATTAATCTTAATTCTGCAAAAAATCTCAAATTCTCCAAAATTTAATTACACAAAAAAAATCATCATCCAATTACACCAGAATATTTGTTGCTCCAATTACACTAAATCAAACTATTCTGCAATAATAATAATAATAAAAAACCAAACTCGTTATATATACCATGCTCCTATACAAAAAACGAGCACCCATTTCGAGACCCAAGTGTGGAGTGCCGTATGCAGTGACCCAATTGACATTTCAAAATTGATTCAAGTGTTGAGGGGGGGAAACTATGAATGAAAGATGGAGGTGCAACTGGAATGAGAGTAGGGAGGGTGGCCACAAACATGGGTTGGAGGCAAATGTTCATTATGTTTAGTTTTCTGGACTTTTTTTTTTATTTGTTATTATACTACTCGGGGGTAAATAATATTCCCTAAGAAATATATTATTTGTATTAATTTTTAATAGTGAGAGTTTTAAATTATAATTGTGATTTTAAATATTATATGTTTGTGTTTTTTACTCATTTTGATTTTGTTAGAAGAAATTAGATTTTGATTTTTATTTGTGTTGATTTTAAATCTTTTTATTTTTAAATTTATTCTAAATTTATTTATAGTATTTATAATACTTATTTTTTTAAAAACTGTTATTTATTATATTTATAATTATTTATTGATGTGGATACACATTAGGATGATGACTGTGTGTATATTTGTACTCGTCACCTTTCGGGCAAGGGGGCAAACTGCCCAAAGTTGGAATTGCCAAAAAGAATAAAAGTGATGATTTATTTGTCAAAATTCAAAAGTTTAGCTTAAATTGCAATCTATGAAAATGTAGTGATTTTATTCGCAATTAAGTCTTACTTTATACACATTAAAAATTATTTTATTGTTGGGTTATACTGGAAAGTATGCTTTTACTTTGTATAACCAAACTGAATTTCTGTCTTATTTACTGAAATAAAATATTTATCACTGATGCTTTTGTTGTGCACATAAATAATCTTTCCTGCCACGTGCTCGCACGACGAACACGTGGACCAGTAAAACAAAGGTGCCCGCTAGTCCATCAGACAAGTGCTCACCAGTTGGATACACATCCCGCTCTTCCATCTGTGCTCGCCAGGAGCACGCCAGTTTAGGCGACCAGAGGGTGCTGGGCGCCAGAAGCCATCATACTGCAAAAATTATGCTCTCCCGGCAACCCAATGACCACTCACCAAGATAAGACAAACAAGGGTAGTGGTTGAATGGAAAATCAGACGAACAGAGAAGGAAAGACGAAGCCCGGATGAACAGAGAATGAGAGACGAAACCCAGACAAACAGAGGAGGGAGGACACGCTCGCCTCCGAAGGCGAGCAGACAGCAAGAACCAAAGCATTTGGTTTACAACAACGTTTTCCAGGGAAGCAAAGCAACCTATCGGGGAGCGAGCACGCATACATGGTTAACAGAGGTCCGGGAGAGTGGAGAGCAAAAAGAGTGTGCTCGCCCACTAGGGCGAGCACAGAATCAAGGTCGTGGTGTTTGGTTTGCGTCCGCGCCTACTCAACGACCACAAGGGTCGGGCCTCGCGAGTACGGACCACAACCAAGCGAGCACTAGAATCGGGTCACCCACGACACCACCATCACCACCTGGATGACAAGTCAAATACTTCTCGGGCAAGTAAAGACAAATGTCAACCAAAGAAGCACAAGCAGAAAATGTGACAACACCACATAGATTCGTGCATGTTAAGAAATCGCCAGCTCGTGCTAGCCAGGACACCACCAGCTCAACCCTTGACATCACCAGCTCATCCAAAGCCTATAAATAGGCCCAAAAATAACAAAAGAAAGGTTCAGAAATTTTTCCTAAGATAGTTATTGTATCAATTCCCCCTCTCACATAACCATTGTGCTCGTCACTAACTTATTGTGATCGACACATTTCCCAAACCATAAATAATATAATCATGGCTTGGTACGCCCCCAGACGTAGTCATTTCTTGACGAACTGGGTCAACAAAACCGTGTTATCATCATGCATACAGCTGTGCTCGTCACACACACAGTGTATTACACATCAATATTTTGTTTGTTAAGTGGTCACACACATCGCCACATCATATTATCAACGAAATACGACTTGCAACAGCTTTAAATATCATTGAATGTTACATATATTTACTGTATAACTGTTCAATAAATAGTACGTGTTACATTGTAGTTAATTTAGTGATATCAGATCACAGAAGATTAAATTAACAATCTCTTGTAACTAAAAGTACGTTGTTCACGACCTAGATGGAAGTTAACAATCCATCGTGAAAGGTTGAAGTGTAAGGCTCAAGAACTTCCTAGTGGACTTGGATGTAGTTCCGAATTTGCCCAGCACAATCACTATTTACTGTGATAATGCCGGAGCAGTTGCAAATTCAAGGGAGCCAAGAGCCCACAAGGCCAACAAACACATTGAAAGGAAATACCATCTTATACGAGAAATCGTTAAGAGATGAGATATAGAGGTGGCAAAGATCGCGTCAGAAGACAACCTAACAGATCCATTCACAAAGGGTATGTTGGGGAAATAATTGCCCGGATCTATTCGGGATGAATATTTAAATACAAATTTAATTATGACAATTATTACTAGCATGAATTAATCCTATATTAATTCAACAACAAATCATGCATATAAACAGTTCACATAAATCCTACGCATGCGGAATTGCTACGGGTTTACGTGAACTAACCTCTTGGAGTGGCAATGATCTCGTCGATTAAACACACCAAAAAGTCTTCCCAAGTATTCCCTAGTCCTTGCTCGTCAATCCGGTGGAAGGAAACTCGCGAACAATTAACAAAAGGAAAAATAAAATTTGTTGCACCACCTTTGTGGATTTACTAATTTTTCCAGCACATGAAATTGTACTTGGGAATGAAACATTCATCCCCTATTTATAGAGGGGTGTTGGACGATTTTTTGGCATGGAATAGGGGGAAGAAAATCTTTTTCTTGATCTCCAAGAAATCTTGAATATATCTCCTATATTCTTTTCTCCATAATTAAAATATTCCATAAAAATCCCAACTCCTCTTGTTATGGGAATTTTCGAAAATAATAGGAACAAGAAACCAAGATTTGGATCTTCTTGAATTTATGAGATATACTTGTATTTCAAGATATACATATCTTCCATAATATCTTTTCAAGAAAATCAAGAAAATCTTTCTTTCCCTTTTATTTCAAAAAATTCGAAAATATCCATATGAATAACCAAAGGGAGATTTCTTGAATTTAATGAGATAATCTTGTATTCCAAGAACACATATCTTCATTCCATAACAAAATTCAAAGAAAATCTTTCTCCCCTTTTATTCATAATTTTCGAAAAAATTGAGGAAAAATAGGCAACAAAATTTATTTTATTTTTAAACACCTTTTTCAGTTATTGGACTTTATGTTGGGCTACTTGGGGGGCCTTTAAGAGAATTAAGATTGAATCTTCCAATGGATCTTGAATTATCAATATTGAGTCACAATATTATTCAAGCCCATAAATATTAATTAATCCCACTACATAATTAATATTGCACTATCCATCTTAACCCAAATTACAGTTAATATGGCTCCCGGTTATTATTTTTCGTGTTTAAGATTATCTAGTCCATTAATTAATTCAAGCCACTGAAATAGCTTTCCATTAATTAATATCTTTTATCCTTGGTAAAGGAACGATTCAACATTATTATCCATACCGGAAACTAGTTCCACTTGCAAGATTTGGTATGATAAAACTTATGAACCTCTCAAGGGGGCAAATCGAACAAGCGTATTTTGCACACCGATTCTCCAGATTAAATCTTAGCAATCACATGTGACCAATAATATTGCCCAAGATATAAAGTATTGAATCTCGTTGATTCTCTACCCGTAATAAGTCAAAGCAATAGTTACTAACCACACGCAATCCTATTTAAGGGATTTAAGATTAAGAAATAACTAACCATTGGGGTCTAATTCTTCCTAGTTCGGGTCAAGAATTTGTCCTCCTCAGAGGTCCTCTTCAAATGCACTAGACATGCACTAGTGTAATCTCTTGGTCAAGACAAACCAAATCGAGCCTTACACTTCAACCTTTCACGATGGATTGTTCATTTCCATCTAGGTCGTGAATGGTGTACTTTTAGTTACAAGGACGGATTAATTTAATCTTTTGTGATCCGGTATCACTAAATTAACTACAATGTAACACGTCTTATTTATTGAACAGCTTATGCAAGAAATATATGTAACATTCGATGATATTTAAAGCATCGGTGATAAACAATTTATTTCAGTAAATAAGTCCGAAATTCACCGATTATACAAAGTAAAAGCATACTTTCCAAAGATAATCCCAACAATCTCCCACTTATACTCAAAGTCCGCTTTTAAGTATACTACAAAGATGTCTCGTGTAATACGTGACAACTAATGTCACCTACACTAACCTAATAATGTCTCCCACTTATACTCAAAGCAGATTGGGCAACGGTCTTGACACTCATTCCTTTCATATGTCTCTCGAATGTATTCTCGAGGCGGCACTTTGTGAATGGATCGGCTAGGTTGTCTTTCGACGCGATCTTTGCCAATTTATATCTCATCTCTTAACGATTTTCGTATAAGATGGTATTTCCTTTTAATGTGTTTGTTGGCCTTGTGGGCTCTTGGTTCCTTTGAATTTGCAAATGTCCAAGCATTGTCACAATAAACAATTGATTGTGTTGGCAAATTGAACCACGCCCAAGTCCACTAGGAAGTTCTTGAGCCAAACTGTTTTCTTTTCATTTTTGCCAAGTTAGCCTATATATTCGGCTTCCATGGTAGAATCTGCGAAGCATTTCGCTTAACGCTTCTCCATGTCATGGCTCCTCCCCCATGCAAAACACACTACCGGAGGTAGATTTTTGGAATCTAAGTCCGATTGGAAACCGAGTCCGTAGAGTGGCCGATGGGGATTGGGATTATCCGACTAATAAACCAACATACTATCTCGAAGTTCTTTTCGAGATACTTCGTAATGTTTTTAACCGCCGCCTAATGTTCCTTCCCGGGTTACTTTGATATCTTGCCACCATGCCAACGGCAGAAAGATATATCGGTCTCGTGACACAAAGACAGATACATAAGGCTTCCGGTACCAAGCATAAGGAATGTCTTTCATGTCATCTATCTCCTTTTGTGTCTTAGGGCACGTTTCCTTAGATAGATGGATTCCATGCCTGAAAGGTATGAAGCCTTTCTTGGAATCCTGCATGCTGAATCGTTTCAAGACAGTGTCTATGTATGAAGCTTGCGATAAGTCTATCATCCTTTTCTTGCGATCTCGAAAGTGATCTTGATCCCAAGGACGGTCAGCTTCCCTAAGTCCTTCATATCAAACTGCTTTGAAAGCCATGCCCTTACGCCCGATAACATCTTTACATCATTCCCGATGAGCAGAATGTCGTCTACGTATAGTACTAAGAATACCAATGCAGTTCCGACACGCTTTTTGTACACACAACTTTCGAACTCGTTTTGATCAAACCCATAAGACATTATTACATGATCAAAACATTGGTTCCAAGCTCTGGATGCCTGTTTGAGTCCGTAAATGGACTTCATGAGCTTATAAACTAGGTGTTCTTGGCCCTTTTCAATGAAGCCTTGGGGTTGTTGCATATAGATTTCTTCATCAAGACTTCCGTTAAGGAAAAGCCGTCTTGACATCCATTCATGATTTCAAAATCGAGATCGCGCAAGAATCGATAAGAGAATCCGGATGGACTTGAGCATTGTTCTGGTGAAAAGGTTTCCTCATAGTTGATCCCTTCTTTCTCGAGTATAACCTTTTCGCCATAAAGCCTTGCCTTGAAGGTTTCCACCTTCCCGTCCGATCCCCTTTTTCTCTTGTATACCCACTTGTAACCAATGGATTTGACCCCATTAAGTGGTTCGACTAGCTCCCACACTTTGTTATGATCTATAGAAACCATTTTTACTTTTATTGCCTTTTCGAATCGCGATCCTCTTTCGATTGCCTCATCATATGTCCATGGGTCGATTCGGTCTTGTATAGGGAATCAAGTCCGAGGACTCTCCTATCCCATGAATGAATCTCTGTCTTCGTTTTACAACTTTGTCTTTTTACTTTATTATTATTATAAAAAAAGTAAAATTTTTACTTTGTATAATCGAAATTGAATTTTCAGACTTATTTGAAATAAATGTTTATTCGACTTTTTAAATATGATTGAATGTTACATATATTTCTTTGATAACTGTTCAATAATTCAGTCGTGTTACATTGTAGTTAATTTAGTGATACCGGATCACGTAAGATTAAATTCAGTCCCTTGTAACTAAAAAGTACGCCATTCGACCTAGATGGAAATGAACAACCCATCATTTAAAGGTTGAGGTGTAAGGCTCGGGATTGGTTTGTCTTGACCAAGAGATTACACTAGTTCATGATCGATGTTGAATAGGAGTAACCGAACAAGGAAGAATTAGACCTCGTTGGTTGATTGTTTCTTAACCTTCGCCCTTAAATAGGATCACGTGGGATTGGTAACTATTGCTTTGACTTATCATGGGTAGCGAATCAAAGAGATTCAATACTTTTTATCTTGGGCAATATTATTAGTCACATGTGATTGCTAAGATTTAATCTGAAGAATCGGTGCAAGTATGCTTGTTTGATTTGCCCCTTGGGAGGTTCATAAGTTTTATCATACCAAATCTTGCAAGTGGAATTAGTTTCCAGATGGATAATAATGTTGAACCGTTCCTCTAACCAAGGATAAAATATATTAATTAATGGAAAGCTATTTCAATTGGCTTGAATTAATTAATGGGCTAGATAATCTTAAACACGGAAATAATGGGGAGCCATATTGACCTGTAATACGGGTTAAGATGGATAAGGCAATATTAATTATGTAGTGGGATTAATTAATATTTATGGGCTTGAATTATATTGTGGCTCAATATTAGATATTCAAGGTCCATTAGAAGGTCCAATCTTAATTCTCCTAAAGCCCCTCGGTAGCCCAACAAATAGTCAATTAACTGAAAAGGTGATTAAAATAAAATAAATATTGTTGCTTATTTTTTCCATGTAAATTTCGAAATTATAGATATAGTAGGGAGAAAGATTTTCTTTGAATTTTGTTATGGAATGAAGATATGTATTCTTGGAATACAAGATTATCTCATTAAATTCAAGAAATCTCCCACTTGGTTATCTATATAGAATTTTCGAAAATTTTGAATATAATGGGCAAGAAAGATTTTCTTGATTTTCTTGAAAAGATATTATGGAAGATTTGTATTTTTGAAATACAAGAATATGGAAGATATAAATTCAAGAAGATTCAAATAAATTCAAAGAAGATTCAAATTCAAATCTTGGAATCTTGCTTAGTATTTTCGAAAATTATCCATAATTGAGGAGGTGGGATTTTTTGTTGAATATTTTAATTATGGGAAAAAAAATATAGGAGATATATTCAAGATTTCTTGGTGACCAAGAAAAGTCTTTTCCCACATTGATTTTCTACAAGAATTTTCGACCACTCCCCTCCTATAAATAGGGGATGATTGGTTCATTCCCAAACACAATTCCATGTGCTGGAAAAATTAGCAAATCCACATATGTGGTGCAACAAAGTTTATTTTTTTTTCCTTTTGTTAATTGTTCGACAAGTGTCCTTCCAATTGGGATAGTTGAGCAAGGGCTAAGGGAATACTTGGGAAGTCCTTTTGGTTAGTCCGGTCCAACCGAATTCATCGCCATCCCGAGAGGTACGCTCACGAAAACCCGTAGATGTTGGGGAAACGAGTTGTATGTGATCTATTCGGGTGAATATTTAAATACAAATTTAATTCATTAATTATTATTAGCATGAATTAATCCTATATTAATTCAAATAATAATTGCAACAACATATCATGCATATAAAAACCACGTAAAACCCACGACGCGAATTCACGGGTTTACGTGAACGCACCTTCCTCGGGACGGCAAAGGGCTTTGGTCGGACGGACTAACCAAAAGGACTTCCCAAGTATTCCTTAGCCCTTGCTCGACAATCCGGTGGAAGGATACTCGCGAACAATTAACAAAAAGAAAAAAATAAACTTTGTTGCACCACTTATGTGGATTTGCTAATATTTCCAAAGACATGAAATTGTACTTGGGAATGAACTAATCATCCCCTATTTATAAGAGGAGGGTGGATTAAATTTATGTGATTTTTCAATGTGGAAAAGACTTTTCTTGGTCACCAAGAAATCTTGAATATATCTCATATATTCTTTTTTTCCCATAATTAAAATATTCCACAAAAAATCCACCTCCTCTATTTTATGGATGATTTTAAAAAATTAAGTGATGCAAGAATCCAAGATTTTGATATTCTTGAATTTATGAGATATTCTTGTATTTCAAGAAATACATATCTTCCATAATATATTTTCAAGAAAATCAAGAAAATCTTTTTGCTTCACTATATTTTCAAAATTTTAAATTTACCTCATGAATAAACCAGTGGGAGATTTCTTGAATTTAATGAGATAATCTTGTATTCCAAGAATACATATCTTCATTCCATAACAAAATTCAAAGAAAATCTTTCTCCTTTTTATCCATAATTTTTAAAAATTTAGAGGAAATATAAGCAACAATATTTATTTTATTTTAATCACCTTTTCGGTTATTGGACTATATGTTGGGCTACTCGGGGCCTTTTAGGAGAATTAAGATTGGACCTTCTAATGGATCTTGAATATCTAATATTGAGCCACAATATAATTCAAGCCCATAAATATTAATTAATCCCACTACATAATTAATATCAGACTATCCATCTTAACCCATATTACAAATCAATATGGCTCCCGGTCATTATTTCCCCGTGTTTAAGATTATCTAGCCCATTAATTAATTCAAGCCACCAAATAGCTTTCCGTTAATTAATATCTTTTGTCCTTGGTCGAGAAACGGTTCAACATTATTATCCATATCGAAACTAATTCCACTTGCAAGATTTGGTATGATAAAACTTATGAACCTCCCCAAGGGGGCAAATCAAGCAAGCGTGCTTTTACACAATTCTTCAGATTAAATCTTAGCAATCACATGTGACCAATAATATTGTCCAAGATAAAAAGTATTGAATCTCTCTCCGATTCGCTACCCATGATAAGTCAAAGCAATAGTTACCAATCCCACGTGATCCTATTTAAGGGGCGAAGGTTAAGAAATAACTAACCACCGAGGTCTAATTCTTCCTTGTTCGGGCCTCAAGAATTTATCCTCATGTAGGTCCTATTCAAAGGCATCACCATGCACTAGTGTAATCTCTTGATCAAGACAAAATCGAGCCTTACACCTCAACCTTTCGCGATGGTTGTTCATTTCCATCTAGGTCGTGAATGGCGACTTTTAGTTACAAGGATCGTTAATTTAATCTTCTGTGATCTGGTATCACTAAATTAACTACAGTGTAACATGTACGGATTATTGAACAGTTATGCAGTAAATATATATAACATTCAATCATATTTAAAGCATCAGTGATAAATAATTTATTTCTGTAAATAAGTCTCGAAAATTAGGTTTTCGATTATACAAAGTAAAAAAACATACTTTTCAAAGAAAATCCCAACAAAGAGATTTCGTGACGCGAGGTTTTACGTTTTTTTTATATGCATGATATGTTGTTGCAATTATTATTTGAATTAATATAGATTAATTCATGCTAGTAATAATTAATGAATTAAATTTGTATTTAAATATTCACCCCGAACAGATCTGTGCAAGTCATTCCCCAACACAACCCTCCCACTATGACGAGGTTCCGGTTGTGTAAGTGTGTCGTTTGGTATATCATCTTGTAGACAATTGGCAATGAGGTTAGCCCCTTAGCTCACTTAAGGTAATCTCACTGGAGTGTCTTCTTTTCGCTCATATAGTCTTCCTCAAAAAATCTAAAGTGGGTGCTTATTACCACCTTTTGATCTTCGGGACCATAGAACATACACCCTTTTGTTTCCCGGGGTATCCTATAAAATGAAATTTTAATTTCGATCGAGGATCCAATTTCCGCTTCCTTGTCCAACACGATGCGGACACCCCCAAATTCTCATGTGTCTCAAACCGGCTTTGCGCCGGGTCCACAATTCTTTGGGAGTTTTGGGAACCGATTTGGATGGCACCAAGTTCAGAATGTAAGCCGTTGTTTCCAAGGCATGACCCCGTAACGACTTGGGAAGATCCAGATAACACATCATTGATCTAACCATTTCTAAAAAGAGTTCGCTTTTTCGCCTCGCAACCCCGTTTTGTTGAGGGGTTAGGATGCGATTAATTTTGGGATACAATCCCTTCATCCGACAAGTAGTTCAAAAACTCATCGCCGAGGTACTCGCCTCGGCATCGATCGTAGAGACTTGATACGTTTTTTTCCCTATGATTCTCTGCTTGAGCCTTAAATTCTTTGAATTTCTCAAAGGTCTCGGATTTATGCTTCATAAGGAAAATATAGCCATACCTTGAGTAGTCATCAATAAAAAGTGATTTAAATACTCACAACCTCCTCTTGCTTTGGTTGACATTGGACCACATACGTCTGTGTGAACGATTTCTAACACTTCTTTGGCTCTATTCCCCTTGGCTCCGAATGCCCTCTTGGTCATTTTACCCTCCAAACATGATTCGCAGGTTGGAATTGGTTCAACTTGGAGAGACTCTAGTGGACCGTCTTCTACAAACCTTTGGATCCTCTTTGGATTAATATGTCCCAATCTTAGATGCCATAGAAGTTTTTCATTCACGTCTGATGAACGTTTTTCTTTTATCGGAAATAGTCGATGTGTTATAGGATGCATTTCGTGAGTGGTGTGCACAGTTAATTGTATGGAGATTATTCGACCAATATCCCATAACAGATACACTCATCATTTCAAGAAATGATGTCATTCTTATTAGAAGAAACTAAGTATCCATTAATAGAATTTTAGAAACTGAAAGTGAATTCTTTCTAAAACTGGGAACATAAAGATAATCTCTTAAAAAAAACTTTATCTTCAAAAGATAGGTGCACTTCTCCCACTGCTTTGACCACTACTCATGTAGCACTGCAATAGCTACTACTTACGTAGCATTGCAATAACCGTTACTTACGTAGCATTGCAATATCTGCTACTTACGTAGCATTGCAATAACCGCTACTTTCGTAACATCACCCAGTGTGATGAGGATCTCACTCCCACTAAGTTGCCGGATCAGTTTGAACCCGTGAAACAAACATGATTAGTGGATCTAGTATCAACTACCCACGAATGAGAAGTATACGCTGCTAAACAAGTTTCAATAACTAGTGAGTGAGAATTACCTTTCTTTCCGTCCCTTTTGGGGTTGGAACAGGAAAACCTCCATTGTCCTCTTTCACCGCAGCTTAAGCACTTCCTCTTTGGATTTTCCTTGACACCACAAGCATTCCTCATCTTACCATTTCCCATGGCAACAGTTGAGTCTGATTGCTTATGGTTTTTTGGTCACCTTCTTCTTCTTGCCATCCCTTGGTCTAGAAAATGAAAACGGACCACTTGCCGTCAAAGCTTGAGTTTGGTGCCCCATCAACATCTCTGCTGAGACCAAAAGCTTGCAACAAATCAGCTAGCGAGGCCAAAATACTCAAAAACTTTTTGGGCAGAGAGTGAAGTACCAAATTCATCTGAGTCTCCAGATTATAATCTATACTCAGAACCTCAAGTTTGTTCAGATGGGCCATCAATTTTGAGGACGTAATCCCTTACGGGTTTGCCCTCCACCAATTTCAGCGACGACATCTCTCGCAAGGTGATATGACGAGTCTCGCATTTTTGACTCGTCAGTTGGCTCATCTGATTTTGGTGTGTCAAGAATCCACTTGTGCTTTTGTGCAGTTAGGACAATTATAATTTTTCGTTTCCAATCAATATAGTTTCCATACTTATTCTATTGATTTTAAGTATAATAACAGTGGATTAAAAGGTTACGACATGCTGAACTGAAATAAATAACTATATGCATAAGCACAGATATATCACAAGGTTTGATCACATGTTTCATATTAAAATCTCAAAAAAATATGAACACGATCGCCCAACATCTCAAAAACAGTTTTTAAATAAGCCACGTGGGGTGGGTCATTATTTAAACACATTTCAAAAGTTACAAACAAGAACAATTACAAACCTTTAATATCTAGATTAATAGTTGGCTCCCACTTGACCAATATAAAATTCGACAGGGACTTCGGGAAGATATACGATATCAATTTTATACCTAAGTAATAACCATGATTAAATACAGAATTATTATTTCGCTTTGATCGAGCCTAGTGGGGAGGGTCATCGTCGCCACTAGTAATAATCCACAATCATCCATTTGGAATTTATTCATGTGAAAGTTATCTTTTGACCGTCCCGTGGGGGGAATTTCTCCAAAAGAATTCACAAATAAATAAATCATGGAGGTCAAAATTAATTCAATGTTATTATCAGGAATAAAATTGTGAATTAATTGTTTAAGCATACTTAGTAATTTTCGAAAGTGAGATTTTTCAAAATATTTTCTCATGCATCGCAAATTTAAACATAATTTAAATAAGCATAAAATAATGCATAAACATCAAGACAAAAAATTAAACATATTGGACACATTTATCCAATTGTCATGGTTAATTTTTGTCATGTCTTGATCTTGAGAAATCGTCTTCATAGCCTTCATCGTTCGTCTCAAAAAGCTCCCACTTAACCGTCTTAAAAAAACACCTTGTCAAGTTTTCACGCCATCGACCGGCTTTCATGTGGGGAGTGCCCGCTTAGCACTCCCGGCCGCGTGAAAGTGGCATCCGTCTTTGTGGCCGGCGGGACATCATCGCCCTGTGCACTTCCCTTCAGCGACTCTCGGCCCGGATCTTAGCGGCGTCGCGCATGCCCATATCAATCCGCCCTAGCGTGCCGCCTTACTGCGCCCGCCCGCGCCCTGGCGGCGTCACCGCCCAGCGCCTCGGCAGCGTCACCCGCGTTGCCACCGCGTCGCCCCCCGTCGCCTTTGCGTGCTCGGCGGCATCGCCCGCCAGCGTTGCCTTTATTAAGCCTACTTGGCGATGATCCCAGGCCCTCGGCCTCCGGCCTCGCCCCGTGCCGTCTTGGCATCGCCTTGACTTCCGCGTCGCGCCGCGTGCCTCCCTTAACGCGTTTTCGCGCGCGACCTTGCCGCTTTTGCCTGTTCGGATCCCGTCTTTTAATTATTCATCTCCGTTTCCAATCCGGTTACAATTTATTTACAAAAATAAATAAACCTAGATCTAGACTAGTCTATTACATTGATCGAATCAAACAAATTCTAATCTACTCGTGGATTTTTCTCCACGAG
Source organism: Stenogyne calaminthoides (assembly GCA_037126765.1). Classification (NCBI taxonomy): domain Eukaryota; kingdom Viridiplantae; phylum Streptophyta; class Magnoliopsida; order Lamiales; family Lamiaceae; genus Stenogyne; species Stenogyne calaminthoides. The sequence goes on along the minus strand of JBBCBC010000029.1, from coordinate 27,137,810 downwards.
CAAAAATGAATTCGAATCTAATCGAATTAAAAACAATTTATATGCATGCATAAATAAACACATTAAATTCCATGACAATTGGATACCAGCAAATAAGATCTAGCAATTCTACTATCCAATTTCAAATTTAATGAAAATGAATTAAATTACAATTTAAAATTCAGAGCCCGAAACAGAGGCTCGATGCAGCTTGTTGGGGAATTAATTGCCGGATCTATTCGGGATGAATATTTAAATACAAATTTAATTTCGACAATTATTACTAGCATGAATTAATCATATATTAATTCAAATAATAATTCAACAACAAATCATGCATATAAACAATTCACATAAATCCTACGACGCGAATTGCTACGGGTTTACGTGAACTAACCTCTTGGAGTGGCAATGGTCTCGTCGATTAAACACACCAAAAAGTCTTCCCAAGTATTCCCTAGTCCTTGCTCGTCAATCCGTTAGAAGGAAACTCGCGAACAATTAACAAAAGGGAAAATAAAATTTGTTGCACCACCTTTGTGGATTTACTAATTTTTCCAGCACATGGAATTGTACTTGGGAATGAAACATTCATCCCCTATTTATAGAGGGGTGTTGGACGATTTTTTGGCATGGAATAGGGGGAAGAAAATATTTTTCTTGATCTCCAAGAAATCTTGAATATATCTCTATATATTTTTTCTCCATAATTAAAATATTCCATAAAAATCTCAACTCCTCTTGTTATGGGAATTTTCGAAAATAATAGGAACAAGAAACCAAGATTTGGATCTTCTTGAATTTATGAGATATACTTGTATTTCAAGATATATATATCTTCCATAATATCTTTTCTAGAAAATCAAGAAAATCTTTCTTTCCCTTTTATTTCAAAAATTTCGAAAATATCCATATGAATAACCAAGTGGGAGATTTCTTGAATTTAATGAGATAATCTTGTATTCCAAGAATATATATCTTCATTCCATAACAAAATTCAAAGAAAATCTCTCTCCCCTTTTATTCATAATTTTCAAAAAAATTGAGGAAAAATAGGCAACAAAATTTATTTTATTTTTAAACACATTTTTCAGTTATTGGACTTTATGTTGGGCTACTTGGGGGGCCTTTAGGAGAATTAAGATTGGACCTTCCAATGGATCTTGAATTATCAATATTGAGCCACAATATTATTCAAGCCCATAAATATTAATTAATCCCACTACATAATTAATATTGCATTATCCATCTTAACCCATATTACAGTTAATATGGCTCCCGGTTATTATTTCCCGTGTTTAAGATTATCTAGCCCATTAATTAATTCAAGCCATTTAAATAGCTTTCCATTAATTAATATCTTTTATCCTTGGTAAAAATCGGTTCAACATTATTATCCATCCCGAAACTAGTTCCACTTGCAAGATTTGGTATGATAAAACTTATGAACCTCCAAGAATTTGGTCAAACAAAACCGTGCAATTTCCATTCTTTACAGATAAATCTTAGCAATCACATGTGACCAATAATATTGCCCAAGATATAAAGTATTGAATCTCGTTGATTCTCTACCCGTAATAAGTCAAAGCAATAGTTACTAACCACACTTAATAACAGCTATTTATCACTAAATTAAGAACAATTTACGGGGACGAAGATTAAGAATTTATTGAAGGTTTTCCTAGTTAAAGAAATATTTCCTGTAACATTTGGATGATATTTAAAGATGTAAACAATGGTCAAGACAAACCAAAATAAGCCTTACACTTCAACCTTTCACGATTGTTCATTTCCATCTAGGTCGTGAATGGTATACTTTTAGTTAAAGCGGACTTTCCAAATTTAATCCCATCCGTATCACTAAATTAACTACAATCTTATTTATTGAGAGACATTATGCAAGAAAATATACGTAACATTTGATGATATTTAAAGATGATAAACAATTTATTTCAAGAATAAGTCCGAAATTTAGTCCGATTATACAAAGTAAAAGCATACTTTCCAAAGATATTATGGTATGCCTATAACACATTCGAGAGACATGTGGAAGGAATGGGTGTCAAGACTGATTGAAAACTGCTTTGAGTACCTTGGGAGATATTATTAGGTTCGTTTAGGTGACATTAGATGTCACGATTAAACTAACGAGATATGTTGTAGTATACTTAAAAGCAGACTTTGAGTATAAGTGGAAGATTGTTGGGGTTATACTGGAAAGTATGTTTTTACTTTGTATAACCAAACTGAATTCTGTCTTATTTACTGAAATAAAATATTTATCACTGATGCTTTAAATATCATTGAATGTTACATATATTTACTACATAACTATTCAATAAATAGTACGTATTACATTGTAGTTAATTTAGTGATACCGCATCACGTAAGATTAAATTAATAATCCTTTTTGTAACTAAAAAGTACGTTGCTTGTTCACGACCTAGATGGAAATGAACAATCCATCGTGAAAGGTTGAAGTGTAAGGCTTAGATTGACTTGTCTTGACCAAGAGATTACACTAGTGCATGACTGATGCACTGAATAGGACCTATAGGAGGATAAATTCTTCAGCACTGAATTAGGAAGAATTAAACCTCAGTGGTTCGTTATTTCTTAATCTTCATCCCTTAAATAGGATCGTGTGTGGTTAGTAATTATTGCTTTGACTTATGACGGGTAGAGAATCAATGAGATTCAATACTTTATATCTTGGGCAATATTATTGGTCACATGCGATTGCTAAGATTTAATACGAGGAATCGTGTGCAAGTACGCTTGTTCGATTTGCCCCCTTGGGAGGTTCATAAGATTTATCATACCAAATCTTGCAAGTGGAATTAGTTTCAGGTATGGATAATAATTTTGAACCGTTCCTTGACCAAGGAAAAAAGATATTAATTAAAGGAAATTTGTTTTAGTGGCTTGAATTAATTAATGAGCTAGATAATCTTAAACACGGAAAATAATAACCGGGAGCCATATTAACAGTAATATGGATTAAGATGGATAGTGCAATATTAATTATGTAGTGGGATTAATTAATATTTATGGGCTTGAATAATATTGTGGCTCAATATTAGATATTCAAAGTCCATTAGAATGTCCAATTTTAATTCTCTTAAAGGCCCCTCAAGTAGCCCAAGCATAATGTCTAATAACTGAAAAAGGTGTTTAAAATAAAATAAATTATGGTTGCTTATTTTTTCCAATTTTTCGAAAAATACAAATAAAAGAGGGAGAAAGATTTTCTTTGAATTTTGTTATGGAATGAGGATAAGTATCCTTGGAATACAAGATTATTTCATTAAATTCAAGAAATCTCCCACTTGGCTATTTGTTGGGAAATTTCGAAAATTATGAGAAATAAAGGGAAAGAAAGATTTTCTTGATTTTCTTGAAAAGATATTATGGAAGATATGTATTCTTGGAATACAAGTATATCTCATAAATTCAAGAAGATCCAAATCTTGGAATCTTTATCCTAAAATTTCGAAAATACCATAACAATAAGAGAGTGAGATTTTTATGGAAAATTTTAATTAAGGAGAAAAGAATATATGGGATATATATTCAAGATTTCTTGGAGATCAAGAAAGAGATTTTCTCTCTCTTTTTTTCTAGCAAAAAATCGGTCACCACCCTCTTATAAATAGGGGATGATTTTTTCATCCCCAAGTGCAATTCCATGTGTTGGAAAAATTAGAAATCCACAAAGGTGGTGCAACATTATTTTATTTTTCCCTTTTGTTAAATTGTTCGCGAGTTTCTACCACCGGATTGTTGAACAAGGATAAGGGAATACTTGAGAAGGTCTTTTGGTGTGTTCGTGTGAACGGGATTCATCTTCTCAACGGTTGTCACTCCGAGAAGTTAGTTCACATAAACCCGTAGCAATTCCGCATGCGTAGGATTTATGTGAACTGTTTATATGCATGATTTGTTGTTAAATTATTATTTGAATTAATATAGGATTAATTCATGCTAGTAATAATTGTTAGAATTAAATTTGTATTAAAATTTTCATCCCGAATAGATCCGGGCAATTAATTCCCCAACATTTATCATCTCATCTACTATAATAATAAGTAGAAAGGTGTATAATACCATCAATTGAAAATTATTTTATCCCCTTAAATACTTATAAACAACTCATATATACATTAAATACCATGTCTACTGTAAATGTCCAAACATGTACGAGACGGAGGGAGTAAGAGATACTCCCTCAATCCCAAGATAGATGTATCATTTGCTATTTGCTCAGAGTTTAATGTAAGAGTTATTTATTACTCTCTCTGTCCACAAAAAAACTATGCTTAATATTTTTGGCACATGTTTTGAAAAACAATAGATAAAGTAGATAAAGTAAAAGATATTAAAGGATATTGCGGGGTTCATTTATGAACAAAATAAATTTTATAGGTAAATACAATAACAATTTGAGTAATTAAGTAATGGTTGGAGGGTGAAAATAAAATTATTGTGTCCATAAAAGAAATGAACATACTTTTGGTGGACGGACAAATAAGGAAAGTGAGCTTATTTTTTGTGAATGGGGATTAGTATTTAAAGAATATAAAGTTGTTTTTTTAGTGAGGATTGAAATGGTAAAGTAATAACATATGATATAAATTAAAGGAAATAAAGTCATTTTTAGTGTAATAAAAGTAACGACATGTTGAAAAAAATTGAGATGTTCAAAAAATGTAGTTTAAAGCTATGAATTAAAAAGCGGATTGGAACGGCCGGTCCGACCGTTATTCCAGCACAACAAAATTATTCAAATTGTTGGACTGCTTAACTTTCGAACCACACACAAAGTGCTAGCTCAAAAGCGGGAAATGCGGCACAAAGTATTGACCGTTGAACCGGTCCACTGATCATTGATTCTAACATTATTTGGAAAATAAAAAAATTGAGCCATCAATTTTTGAAATGTACTTAATGCAATATTTATGTCATATTTATTTATTATGCTAAGTTAATAAAAGATGTCATATTTATTTATTATGCTAAGTTAATAAAAGAATTCAATTTTGAAAATAATTAGGATTAAAATTAACTTAGGATTGAACTTGAAAGGGTTAAATTTAGTTAAGTTTGGATAACTTAAGTGATTATAATTTCACTACCTAAGATCCCGAGGTCTTGGGTTCAAGACATGGAGAAGGAAAATTTATTTCCTTTTGTGGTGGGGTGATAGTTTCCCTCTTGTTGTGATTTTGGATTGCGGTTCCGAGTGATCCTTCTCTTGTGGTGGTTGCAGTTTCAATCTATATAGCGAGACCGAAAAGATATGTCATGTCTCCGTGGTAAAAGAAACTATAATTGATTGTTTTAGGGAACGGTGGTAATTAATTACTCCCTCCGTCCCATAGTTAACCTTACAGTTACTGTGTGCTCGGGTTTTAAGAAAAAATGATAAAGTGATAAAGTGTTTGGGGTAGAAAGAATTGTTTATTATTATTTTATGTGATAAAGTGATAAAGTGATGAATAGTTAGGGGTAGAGAGAGTTGTTTATTACTACCTCCGTCCCGAAGTTAACCTTACGGTTACTGTATCGCGGGTTTTAAGAAAAAATGATAAAGTGTTGGGGGTAAAAAGAGTTGTTTAATAGTATTTTATGTGACAAAGTGATAAAGTGATGAATAGTTGGGGGTAGAAAGAATTATTTATTAGTATTTTATGTGATAAAGTGGATATTTCCATTTAGACAAAAACTTGTATGCAATATTGCATACAAGTGATATGTGCAATTGAGCTTTTTTTTCTTTTCTTTTTTCCGCGAGTCAAATAATAGGGTCGGGTTAGGGCAGATTGCTGGCGGGTTAATGGGCTTCCTCCTTCATCTTCACGACTCACGCAGTCAGGGCAGATTTCTTCTTCTTCACGCTCGCGCACTCACACACAGATTTCTTCTTCCTCGCGTTGCAACAAACGCGACGGATCGCCGATTGATTTTGATGGTAGTGCGATATCAGGTTTTTCCTCTTCTTCTCTTGTTCTTCCTTTTCTCTTTCTCTTCCATATTCTTTTTGTTTTCTTCAATTTTCTCATCCTCGCAATTTTCTGGTGATTTCCTATGGTTTTGTGGGCGATTTTTTGAGATCCTACGCCTTATTTACATTTTCGTAAATCTGTAATTTTTGAATTCAAAGATTTTTTTTAAATTATCATCTTTTTTTTTTCCGTAGTAACACTCATTTGCTCATATGGTAACACTCTTTTTGTTCATGTAGTAACACATCAAGTTGTTCTTTAAGTCTGTAATTTTGGACTTGAATTTCTTTTCGCGCTTGTACTGGTTTTATTTATGTGGTAACACGTTTTTCTTTATATGGTAACACTTTTTGTTCATGTAGTAACACGTGTTTTTTTAGTAATATGTAACATTGTTCATATATCGTCGTAATACTATGTGAATACGCATGTGTTACCATATGAATAATAATGTGTTACCAAGTGACTCATGTTACGTTATGAATATTTATGTGTTACGATATGTTTTATTAAGTGTTGCGTAAGATATGAAGTTTTTTCAATATAACAAAGTAGTAACACTTATACATAGATCTAGTAACACACAAAAAATAAATAAAATTTAATATAACAACGTAGTAACACTTATACATAGATGTAGTAACACACAAAAAAATAAACAAAAAAAAAAAAAAATTCAATATAACAATGTAGTAACATTTATACATAGATGTAGTAACACATAAATAATTGACCAAATAAAATAAAATTATGTGTTCAGTAGGATTTGAACCTGCAACTAAATACATTAACAACAAACCAGAACCATTAGACTACAATACATATTTGATAAATATATCCTTTTATTAATACATATTATTAGCCCAATGAAGCCCACAACCAGTTTTGCCACAATTTCGACTTGACCCGACCAGCGCCATACCTTTGACCCATAAATTTTAAGCCAATTTGCCTTGATTGTGATGTATTGCACATAACACTAGTGTGCAATATTTCACACAAGACCTTCTCTTCCATTTAAGGAAGTGCTCAGTTAAGTATGAGACGCCCAAAACGGAAACTGTAAGGTTAAGTTTGGGACGGAGGGAGTAGTATTTTATGTGAAAAAGTCATAAAGTGAATATTTCCATTTAAGAGAATTGTCAGTTAAATTATGGGACGCCCGAAACGAAAACTGTAAGGTTGAGTTTGAGACGGAGGGAGTACTTTTCTAAGAAAAATATTACATTTAAAATAATTTCCTGAATTCATAAAAGATTTAACGATGAAATCATGTGTACTGCGCGGACACTACTAGTCTACTAGTAATTGTTGTTTCATCTTTCGCATAATTTAAAAAAAAAAAAATTATTTAATATGATTGATATTTTGAATTTTTCTTATTATTCCTTTTAACCTCTTACAAGAGGGATGACGTAAAACTAAATGTTCTTTGTAATTATAAATAACATATTAAATATATTTATTTTAATATACAAAAATAATTCCTCTCCCGTGATAACGTGCACTCCTATTGGGGCACATAAACTAAAAAAAATTGTTTTATTAGTATTATTTAAATTAATTATAATAATATTGTGAAGGTGTAAATTTTGAGCGTTTTAATATTTTAATAAATATGCACGTTGTTGCGGAACGGATTAAAAGCGAAATTGTGCACGTTATTTTAATAATTATAACAAAGAATCAAACCTATACATAAAAACCAAAATGAAAAAGAAGTCGCATTAAGAGATAAATATATTAAAGAGATAATGGGAAATTCAATTTTGGCAGAAATAGACATCAGACACAAGTAGGATTTGGCACTATCTTGAAAGTTGATTTTCTTTTCTTTTTTTTTTTCTTTTTTTGACAGGTTTGAAAGTTGAAACTTGAAACCATAAAAAAGGGACAAAATTTCAAAGCATGGGGTAGTTTTGTGCGATTTGCCCAGAGGAAATGGATAGAATGTGATGTCACAATGAGAAGGATAAATAGGGTTGGTCCGGTTGGACTTTTATATTTCATTATATTTTCTTATATTTTTATCTTTATTTGGCATATACTCATTAATGTTTGTACTTTCTCTTTTGAATTGTAATTGTATAGTAAATTGATAGTGTAGAAGGTGAAAACAACGCGCTTTTATAACAACAAAAAAAAGTTTTTTCACCGACTTTTAAAAAAAAAAAAAAAAAAACTCACTATTCATTTTTAATTCAAAAATCCCCCAAAAAAGTAAAACTTGGTTCCACTTAGGCATGCTCAAACCGAACCGGAACCGTCGGTTTTGGAACCCTGTTCAGGAGTTTCCATGATTCGGTTCCGGTTCTAGCAAAAAACAGACCGAACCGCCGGCTCGAATCAAATCATGGGATTCGAATCGGGAACCGCCGGTTCGAACCGGAACCGCCTTCAATTTTGAAAATTATAGCCGTTGAGATCCAACGGCCAAGATTAAAGAGCCGTTGAGATCCAACGGTTGAGATTAAAAGATTAAAGAGATAGAACCGGCCGGCTCGAACTGCGGAACTGTCGGTTCGGTTCCGTTTCAACCTTTGCTTTTTTTTTTTTTTTTTTTTTTTTTTTTTTTTGTTTTTTCAAGATTTCATCTATAAATACCACATCGTTCCACTCCAAAGTTATTCAACTCATTACTTTCTTCTCATCTCTCTCTCAAGTCTCAACTCTCACTCAATTCTCAAAGTTTATTATTTACATATTATTTACATTACTTACATATTACATCACTAAACTATATATCATACTACACTACATATTATACTACACTATATATTATATACACTATATATTACACTATACTAGTATACTACTATAGTACTATACTACATATTAGTATATTACACTACACTTACATACATATTAGTATATTACACTACACTTACATACATATATTATTTACATATACACTTACATACATATTATGCCAAGCCATCAAAGCAAGGGTAAGGGTAAAGACAAAGCTTCTTCCACCTCTTCCGTTCGTCTTCCACAACCACCGGCACCGATCGAGTGGAGTTTAGATGATATTGAGGCCACACTTGGTCCCGGTTATGAGAATCCTCTTGAAGATGATGCTATAACACGAGGTCCACGAGGTCCACGACGTCCTACTCAAGAAAGTCAAAACCACCCAACCGACTCCAATGCCGAGCCAACTCCAAGTCGAGCTCAACTTAAGTCGGATATTTTTGCACGTCACTTTAATAAAGTGATCAACGAGGATGGTACTATTAAAGTTCATTGCAACTATTGTGAGAAAATATATTCTTTTGTCAAATGATGGGGATATGGGACATTCGATAAGCATTTGAAAAAAATTCATCCGGATAGAGTTGGAATTAGTTCAAACCAAGCACAAGTTCGTGGATTTACGTCAACCGGTGGCGGTGGTGGAGTTCAAGGCGAGGTAAGTAACCCCACTTCTCTATTTACATTTGATCAAATGAAATATAGAAAATTGTTAGCTAAATTTGTGTGCACACAACACCTTCCTTTTCAATTTGCCGATAATCCCATGTGGAATGATTTTGTTAACCTTGGTCTTCAACCCGCGGCAAAAAAATTTTCACGTCATTCTACTACTCGTAATGTTGTTAAAGTTGTTTATGAGTATAAATATGCTTTGATTAATCTATTTGCCGATTTAAATGTTAAAGTTTGTATATGTGCGGATATTTGGAGTGATAATTTTCAAAAGCATAGTTATATAGGAGTTACATGCACTTGGATTGATGATTCGTGGACTCTTAACAAAAGATTGATTGCTTATAGAGATTTTGATACGGAACACAATGCCGTTAATATTAGAGATAAATTGCATGATATTTTAAATGAGTATGCTCTTACTAAAAAAATATTTTCTATTGGTTTTGATAATGCTAGTGCAAATACGGCTACTATTGAAGATCTTACAAATATTTGTCAACCATATCTTGGTGGAAAAAAATTTCATGTTAGATGTATGTGTCATATTTTAAATTTATGTGTTCAAGATGGTTTAGATGCTTTGAAAGAACAAGTTGGTCCTATTAGATCCGCTATTTATTATATGTTGAGACATTCAAAATTGTTGAAAAATGGAAAGTTTTTTGTAGAACATACAATATGCATCCCAAAAAAAAAAATTCTCTTGATGTGTCAACTCGTTGGAATTCCACGTATAAATTGTTAAAGGAGTCTATGGATTATAAAGACGCTTTATGTACATTTTTTACTCAAGAAAATTGTGGTATTCGTTTATATCCTCAATATTGGGATTCATGCACTTCTTTGTATAAAATTTTGGGAATTTTTAATGATTCCACAAAAGTGTTATCCGGTGTTTATTATCCTACGTGTAATTTAGCGCTTGACTATTGTATTAAAGTTGTTCATGTGTTAAATGAAAATATTACAAATCCTTTATTAAGTGGTGCTACTTTCTCTATGATGCAAAAATGGAAAAAATATTTTACAAATATTCCCGATCTATTCTTGGTTGCTAAAGTGTTTGATCCTAGAGTAAGATTGGATGGATTAATAATGATGTTAAATATGTATTATAATTATTTATTTCCTAATAGACATATGGTCATGGGTGAAGATGATGTATATCCTAATCCGGAAGAGATTGGTAATCGGATTAAAGTTACTTTAATGTCTTTATTTAGAAAATATAGTGGTCCCGGTTTTGAAGAAAATTTTGGTGGTGGCTCTTCTATGAGTCAAGAAGAAGATATATTAACGGGTTTTTATGATGAGCGTTCTCAAAAACGTCCAAGGTCTACTTCTAACCCTTATTACGAACTTGATCATTATTTATCCTCTTCATTTGTTCGGCTTGATGAAGATGAAGACAACACTACTTTTAATATACTAAAGTGGTGGTCGAGGATGAAAAATATCTATCCAATATTGTCAATGCTAGCAAGAGAAATTTTTGCATCTCCCACCTCAACCGTTGCCGTTGAACAAGTTTTAGTTTGGGAGGCTACACTTTGAATGCAATGAGATCGAATATGACCGTTGAAAACATGGAAAACCAATGCTTGCTTGATGATTGGGTAAGAGCCGAAAAGAGAAGTCAAGAATTTATTGATAATGATGATCAAGATAGCTCCGAAGAAACTACCACCGGAAGTGATGCATGAAGAATTGAATCGATCCAAATCAACGAGGTAAGTTTGAGGTAAGAGAACTACGTGGACTTTGATTCCTATTTGGATACGTAGGCAACTTAATTTTAAGTTTCAAACTTAAAATTTCTAAGTTTATTTCTTAAATTTAAGCTCAAGTCCAATTTCTTTAAATCCCCCCTCCCGCAAATTTATTTTGTAAAGTTTAAAATTTTAAGTTGTAATTGTAATTACTAATTCAATATAGTTCACTTTGTAATTTGTAAATTTGTAATAGTTCAATTAATTTGTAATAGTAGATTACTAGCTTATTTTAAGTTAGAATTACTATTTTGTAATAGTTCAATTACTTTGTAATAGCTACTAATTTATAATAGTTCAATTACTAATGTAATCTTCAATTTAAATCCTCATATTAACAATAACAATGTCCAATTTCATGTCTATCTATACATTCCTTCAAATTTTAGATCCAAAAAACTAAGAAATACAAGAAAAAATATATGAAAAAAAAGAAAAGAAAAAACCCGGCCGAACCGGCGGTTCGGAACCGGAACCGCCGGTTCGAGAACCGAACCGAAACCGCCTTGGCCACTGTTCGGTTCCGGTTCCCCCTCCCAGAATTTTGGAACCGCCGGTTCCGGAACCGTGAGCATGTCTAGTTCCACTACCCCACCATCAATTTCTTCACCTAACCCCTTCCTCTACTTTTGAACTGACGGAACGACTAGTTGTTTTAATTTTTTTAGGATGAACAACTTGGTCGTTCAAGTTCTTTTAAGGTGGAACGATGAAACGATGTGGTCGCTCTAATTTTTTGAGGTAGAATGACTAGTCGTTCAAGTTCTTTTAAGGTGGAACGACGAAATGATCTGATCGTTCTAATTTTTTGAGGCAGAATGACTTGTCGTTCCATTTTTTTCAATTTTTTAGGCGGAACGGCATGACCAGGTCGTTCCAATTTTTGAGGTGGAAGACTGAACGACTCGGTCGTTCCAGTTGTTTTAGGCGGCCAATTTTTTTGAGATGGAATGATCAATTTTTGCCCAAACAACTAGTCGTTCCAAGGGGATGGCGAGGTGGACGGTCATGAACAGGGTAGGGTGAGTAGGAGATGTGGGCCATGTGGATAGAAAGTTTTTTTTTTCCTAACAAATGTATTTGTGTATTTTCAAAAATGAGTAGAAAACTTTTTTTTTCTATCAAAGTGGTATGGCCAAATGATTAAATTCAGCCCATATTTTTTATTTTTCATCAATTTTAGCTTGTATTTTATTCTCTCTTCAAATTAAGCACATAGTTTCACTTAATATTTAAAAATATTCTGATTCACCATTTTCGACAAGGTCTGTCTGATATGATCGCTGGAATCCACCTGTCTTTTTGACGTGTAACTATTAAAAAAAAATATCACCACATAAGATTAAAAATCGCAGATTATAAAAACATACCAGATCACTATTTTCTAATTTTAAATTTTTTATATTTTTATTTTAATATTTATAATCAGCAAGACAAGTTAATTCCGGCGACCACATCAGACGAACTTTGCCGAAAATGGTGACTCGGGATGTTTTTAAGTATTAAGTGAAAGTATGTGCTAAATTTGTAAAAAGAAAAAAGTATGTGTGCTAAAATTGATGAAAAATCAAAAGTATATGCTAAATTTGATTATTTGGCCAAGTGATATATATTCCATTTTCTCCCAAAGTTTTTTTTGTCTCATGTCCGTTTCTATAAAAAAATTAAATGTCTAGCTTTGGTTTCATAATTAAATTGATTGTCCAATTTTAGTCCATTTTTCATCGAAAAATCTTGAACAACGCTATTTCGATCACATGCAAGCCACACGTCGATAAAATTTGAGGGTTTCCAAACCTCTCACTGGCGTGGACGTTGACTGTCTTTTTATTTTTATTTCTTTTTTTATTTTTTATTCAATTAAATTGCACATGTATAAATAACTCAATAAATTGAATTAAATCTAACATATAAAATCTACAAGTTTAAAAACGACTAAATTTAATTTGCTGGCACGCAATATGCGTGTGTGACTGAAAACGATGTCGATCTGGCAAAAAATGGATCCCTAAATAAATTATAGGACAAAAAAAATTCTCTATAAAATTGTGTTTTTTCTTTAAGTAAGGTAGAAACACATAAATTTTCTCACCCTTAACCTCGGCCCCACTTTATCACAACCTTTACCGCTCGGCTATGCCCGGAGCATAAAATTGTCCTTTTCAATGTCACTTCTAGCTATTTGCTGCATATTATGATGATATGAATGATCTTTTTGGGCGCGGGCGCGTTCCATTACTTTTAGACAAAAACTTGTATAGACTTGGTTCATACTATGAACTCAGTTATTTAAGTATCACTGTTACATATAAAAATTCTCACTGTTATGTATAAAAACTATCACTGTTATGAATAAAAATAATTATTGTTTAGAAAACTCTTACTTTAATCACATCATAATATAACAAAAAAAAAGGTAGTACTATTGTTAAGTTAATTCACTTGAAATAAAATTGTTATATGGTCTTCATGATTTCATTGATATATAAGTTGTGCATATCAGAATATGAGTAGTTATTGCAGAAAGTGGGGTGGGTGGATGGCTTTGGGAAAACTTGGAAACCAAGACTGGGAAGAAGATTTGATGCGCCACTTAATGGAATGGAAGAAAACTTGCTTGCATGGGCTCCACCTCTATTAATTACGTACTAGATGCAATATGCAGTATGACAAACTTGACCCAGCTTTGAAGAAAAAGGCTTTGCTAATAATAACTCTTAATTTCTTTTTAATAACTGTGTTGATTGATTATTGTCTTGAATTAATTTCAAATATATTTAACAAGGGAATGTTTTGGAATTGTGGTGTAATTGTGAAATTCATGGAAAATAAAAGGTGGTGAAACTATTTTATTATGAGAAATAATGATTTGTTAGTAAGTAGATCAAATAGTACGAGAGTGAATAGGACTTTTCTATTTTTTTTTTAATCATGCAAGAAATTTTATAAAATTATTTTGAAATACAAAGGGTACTCAAACTCTTACAAGGTAGCTTGTTCTAAAAAAAAAAAAAAATTACATGCAATCAACTTTCACGTGTCCCTATTCTCGTTTCTCTATTTAGGATTAGACAACCAATTTACAAACGAGGTCTCCTAAGAGCACCCACAACGCTGGGTAGAAACCCTAATTTGCATGCTATACCTCTTACTCAAAAAATGGGAAGGAGTGATTGTGGGAGAGGTGCTGTTACATGGGAAGGAGTAGTCTTTCCCCGGTAGGAGAAAAATAATAGGAAAATAGAGAGTGTGTGAAGAAGTGCGTATATATAAACTGAGAAAAAATGACTGATACTTGGCGCGTGACATACAGGGTGTGTGGGCTTAGCGTGGTGGGTTCCACATGATTTATGTCCTTTTCTTTTTTTCTTTCTTTTTTTTTGTTATATTACTCCAAGTTGAGGTTTTTAGTTACGCACCCTTATTTTATTCATGACAAAATCTTGTATGCAATATTAAATACTAGTGTTATGTGTAATTCTAGTAACACATTAAGTTGTTATGTAAATTTGTAATTTTGGACTGAGAATTTCTTTTCCGTTTGTTCTGGTTTTGTTTATGCGTTTGTACTGGTTTTTTTTTTATGTAGTAACACTCTTTTGCTCATAGAGCAACACTCTTTTGTTCATGTAGTAACACATCAAGTTGTTATGTAAACCTGAACCCACTGCCCTCGCCCGCGCCCGACCCGCCCTGACCCGCGAAATTTAGGCAACTTTTATCTTATTTATGTTGTATTGCACATAACACTAGTGTGCAATATTTTACACAAGACTTTCTCACTTTGTGCGATTATCATATTCTTTTTAGTTTCAAATTTGTGCGATTATCATATTCTTTTTCGGCGACATTATTTTAATTGTTTATAGTTTAACATTTTAGTGTTGTTGCCCTTTTATTGTCTATAATTTTTTTATAACATAATTAATATTTAATTATAATATTTTAGATTAATTCCCTGGACATAAAAGGTTATTTTAGACCTTACAAATTTTATTTAGACTTTAAATGATTATTATACCTTTATTAGAAATTTTTTTTTGAAATAAGTTATAAAAAATAAGAAGAACTAAACTACAGCCGTCATGAGTGCCGACGCCTTCGCTAAGTTATAAAATTTATAGAATTTAATTTGATCCTCCCACAGCCACTCCACCACTAACCCACTCAAAATATTATACCAGGACAAAGTAATAATTATGTAACATTAATAACATTAAACTTAAACTTTCTTTTTAATGATTCTGCCCTGGGCAGAATCTACCCATTTAGCACCTCCCAATATTTTAATGGTAGGAGTTAAATAACAAATAAAATAATTAAAGAATACAAATAAAAAAAAATTAAAATATGTGATTTAATAGTGAGACCATGTATAATTACTTTTTGGGTAGGATGGATTGGGAGAGGAAGGAATTTTTTAAGTAGAGGTATTTAACTTTTGATGCGGCACTCAAGTGGCACCAATGTGGCAAAATTCTTCCTCTAAATTCATCACTAGCATTGTGGATGCTCTTATCTAAGATGTTCTTAGCTCTTAGCCACGAGACACATTTGCTTTAATTTATTCAATTATCTTCATAACATTTGGAATCTCCCCCATTGAATAAATAGATCTTTTCTCTTTGGCCATATCGTCTGAATATATGATACAAGATCAAACAGTGACGGACTACCTTGCTCTCAAATCCAAATAAAAAAAAGTTATCATGTTGGAGGAAGTTACCAATGGGGTCGCAATGTGGTGCCATTGATAAATTCGTCCAAAGATAACATGTGTTCCAAAATTTTCGAGCAAACTCACAATGAAAAAAAGATGGCAAAAATTATATTCCTCTCCTCAATACACACTTGATATCACCATTAGATTGAATGCTACCACTTTTTTATAGGCTCTCTTTTGTTGGCATTTTCTTTTACAACATTTTCCACGCTGTGACTTGTACTCTTCTTGGTGCATGACATTTCCAAAATCGTTTGAATGCTCTCCTTCACTTTGTTCGAATCCGTCTTTGCAAAAACTATCTTTATCTTGTAGGATTTAGGGTATTCAAAGGATTTCCCGTAGAAAAGCCCGAGCAAATAATAGTATAAATTAATTTATGAAGTGATAATTTTATAAAGTAATGGTTATAAAAAAAAGTTATTTTCCAAGCTAACATTATGAGACCGTCTGGTATAAATTGTTGTTGTATAAAGAATGTTATGTAATTTTATATTTAATTATACAGTTTATTTAATACATCATTCATTTAAGAAGCATAATATAAACACCAAATACCAATTTTAACCCAAACTTTTCAATTTATATTTATATTTAAAAATATTCTCCTTCAAAATTAGGCTAAAGTTGTCTTACGTGGAGCGTCAGATTGTTGTGATGTCTGACTGATGTGGCAAAAGAATTGTTGCAACTTGTACTAATTAAAGTTCGTATTACTTTTTAATTAAATAAATACACATAAATGTAAATATTTTACAATTCTTTTAGCACATAGTATTATTTAATTTAAGATGCCAATTTTATTTTTTTTTATGAAAAATAAGAATATGTCTACTAATTACAACTCGGAAAAAGTATTTCAAATATGTTTAAGATATTGAGAACATACATTTTATCCGTTGAGGAGTGAAAGATTTTTTATTTTTTGAAATCAAGCATTGATGATTTATAAAGTTAAAACACAACTTTTTTCTCTTTTCAAGTTGCGGAATTTCACAACATGCCACTTTTAAATTTTCCTTTGAAAAAATATCATTTAATTTATATTTTTTTATATTTTTAGTAAAATTGTAATATAAAATATATTTAAACCTAATTACCCTTCTCCGTATGCAATCTATATGCACGATTCTTATGCAATCCATGTGCGACTTCCCTTACACGTAAGAATCACACATAGATGGCATAAGTGTCGCATATATATATATATATATATATATATATATATATATATATATATATTTTTTTCTTTTAAATGATATTTTTTTAAATGAAAAGTTAAAAGACCGCTAATTCCCCTTTTTCTTTTCTATCAACTTAACACAAATAAAAATACGTCACCTAATTGAGTGAAGTAGTGGTCATTAGCTCAAAGAAAAAATAAAAAGTAGTGGTCATTAGGCAATAGACATATTTGGACGATCATATCATTATAAATTCACATGTACATTATTAATAATTAATTCGTGGAACTTCGTTCATCTTTTAATTGTGTTTTGTCGTATTAGAAATGCAAAGGCAGAGAGAGAGTCATAAGTTTGGTTTCACTTCATTTCATGCCTACAATACATCAATACAAATTTTCCCGCTCATCTGCTTAATCTCCTCTTTTATTTTTCATGTGAATTTATTTTTTAAATATCACTATTATATATAAAAATTAATATTATATGTAAAGTACTATTATTAAAAATGATAATTTTAAATAATGAAAATTCATATTTAAAATATTGACACTTAATAGAAAATCAAGTAAAATTGAATTCACAAAAGAATAATCACTCCGTCCCGGAATAACGTGCACCTCAAAATGGGTACAAATGTTAAGAAAGTGTAATGATGAGTAGAGTTTTGAGGGTAATTTTATAAATTTTTATGTATAAAATTAATAAAGGAGTTGAATTGTGTGTATGTGTGAGATCAAAAGTAATGATATTTTGTGTAATATTGTGAATATTGTGAGGATAAAGATTATGGAGGGTTTGTCATTTTAGTATTGTGCACGTTATTTTGGGGCGAACCAAAAAGAAAATTGTGCACGTTATTTCGGAACTGAGGGAGTATCTTTGAAGTTTGAACAAATTTTAGTATCCAGATTAAGACTTATCATACATACTTAATTGTGAAATATAATTTTATTTTCACTTTTAAATTAAATGTTTCAATTCGTGGTCAAGTGTGGATAGCTCAAGTGGTTAGAGCTCCACCACTTGAGACCTTGAGGTCCTGGGTTCGAGACACAGAGAGGGAATATTATTCCCTCTTGTGTCTTGTGGGGTGGTGGTCCCCTATTGTTGGGTTGCGGTGCGGTTTCGGGTGGTCTCCCTCTTGTAGTGATTGTGGTTCCGGTCTACAGCGAGATGAAATGATGTTGTCATTTGCCCGATGGTAGAATGAATTATTGTAATTAATTATGTTAGAAAACTATCGTAATTGATTGCCTTTAAAAAAAAAAAAAATTCAATTCGTGGGTTATCTTTCCACCTTATCTTGCATTTCTTTCTGATGTAGGCAAAAATAAATTCACTCTTAAATACGGAGTAATAGATAAAAAAAATACCGACAACACCTGATAATGAGTCATTGAAATAATAAAAGATAATTCGAATAAATAGAATTTGTGCCCAAAAAAAAAATATCGAAAAGGAGCTCAGTTGAAGAGCCTCCAACTCTCAAGTTAGAAGTACAATAGAATAGTGAAAATATTGAATGGTAATCTTTTCTTTTTAGAAAGAGAATAATTATTATTAAAAACATGTTAATGAGGGAGAGAATAGACTGTGTAGCTAGACTTCTAAATAGAAGACTTGAGCTTAGCACATTGGTGTGGACAAAGTCTCATGTACAACTGGTGCACGAATTTAAAATTCGTGCACTCACCTTAATTCTACTCATGTATCTATAAAACATGTTTAATATATTTAATGGGTTAAGTATTTTTTTTAAATGAGTCATTTTGTTGCATGAAAGCATGATGCACTTGGGTGCACAAAAGACTCACTCATGGGTGTGGGTTTCAAATTTGGCCTGTATGACAGACTTATCCGCAAGCTAATCTTACCTTTTTAATAAACGTATATACTTTTCCACATGGTTAAGTCTGGTCTTTTTAATAAAACAAGTTGTATTATGAAATAATATAATAATTTGTATGTCCTTTCATTTTTCATTAGATTATTCTAGTAGAAATAATTTATGAGATAATTATGATGGATTATTCTAGGAGCATCCCTTGCTCACTATAAAAAGGTGGTATGCCACTTCATTTTGTATCACTTGAAATGAAATAAAGTATTCTCCCTTCTCCCTATATTTTCTACTTTGTCTACTTTTCATACTTCATATAAGTATTAGTTTCACTACATAAAAGTATTAGTTCCATAACACGTTATCACCACGAGTCTTTACCTTGAGCTTTATCGATATTGGGGCAACTTCAAGTATCATTCACAATTCTTGAGGTAATACTTTTTCCTTTGTCAATTTGTTATTTCATTATGACTAATCTCACAAAGTTGGAATTTGCAACTCTTGACATCTCCGGAAAGAATTATTTATCATGGATTCTAGATGTTGAAATTCATCTTGAGGCAAGAGGTCTTGGAGAAACTATTGTTGATGATAATAATGCATCAAATCAAGACCGTGCAAAAGCAATGATTTTCCTTCGTCACCATTTGGACGAAGGATTGAAAAATGAATATTTAACTGTGAAAGATCAACTTGTCTTGTGGAAAGACTTAAAAGAAAGATACGACCACCTGAAGATGGTCGTCCTTCCAAAAGCCCGGTATGATTGGCTTCACTTACGTCTGCAAGATTTTAAAACTATTAATGAATATAATTCGGCTATGTTCAGAATTACTTCTCAATTGAAATTATGTGGTGAAACCATAACTGATAATGATATGCTTGAGAAGACATTCTCTACTTTTCATGTCTCGAATTTGCTCCTGCAGCAGCAATATCGAGAAAAGGGATTTAAGAAATATTTTGAACTAATTGCTTGTCTTCCTTAGCCGAGCAAAATAATGAACTGTTATTGAAAAATCATGAGTCCCGACCCACTGGTTCTAGTCCATTCCCTGAAGCGAATGTGACTCAATCTCAATATCATGGTCGTGGTGGTCGTGGACGTGGTGGTAGCCGAGGACGTGGTCATTTTCGTGGTCGCGGTCGTGGTAGATTCACTCCATATAATAACAATAAACATGATCGTGACAAGAAGCAAAATGTCTCCTAGAAGAGAGACAATGGAGAAAGAAGAAGTATGAGGAATACTGTCACTGGTGCGGAATGGAAGGTCATTGGTCCCGCATATGTCGAACAACGGATCATCTTGTTGAGCTTTATCAAGCCTCTTTGAAAAATAAAGAAAAAAATGTTGAAATAAATTTTGTTGATGACAATGTTGCTTTTAATGGTGGTGATGTTGATATGACTCACCTTGATGTATCCGATTTCTTTAATGATGTCAACTAGTCATATGGTGAATACCCTATATATATTTTCATGATAAATAAAATATTTATATATTTGCATCTTTTATTAATATTAATATTAATTTCTAATTTATGTTTTATTATTTTATGAAGATGAGATGGATGCCAAACATTTGGGAATGGATAGTGATGGTGATATTTGTCTAATTGATAGTGCTACTACACACACTATACTTAAAAATACAAAATATTTCTCTCATTTGCAAAAGGGGGAGACAAATGTTAATACTATAAGTGGTAGTGCAAATTTGATTGTTGACTCCGGAAGAGCCACAATATTTCTCCTCGGAGGAACTAAACTCATTATAAATGATGCACTACTGTCTCCCAAGTCTCGAAGAAATTTGTTAAATTTTAAAGATATCCGCAGAAATGGGTATCATGTCGAGACTTTAAATGAGAAAAACAATGAATATCTATTGATCACACAAGTTGTTTCTGGAAAAAAATGTGTGTTAGAAAAGCTGTATTCGCTTTCTTCTGGCCTATATTATATGAAAATAAATATAGCTGAAACATATCACCTAATAGACCAGAAGTCTATTACCCCCAAAGATTTTATGATTTGGCATGATCGCCTTGGACATCCTGGTTCCACCATGATGAGGCGAATAATTGAAAATTCACATGGTCATTCATTAGAAAATAAAAGGGTGTTAAATTCAAATGAATTCTCATGTGTTGCTTGCTCACAAGGAAAGTTAATTGTGAGACCTTCACCAACTAAAGTGGGGATTGAATCCCCTGCATTTCTAGAACGAATTCATGGTGATATTTGTGGGCCTGTAGATCCACCATGTGGACCATTTCGATATTTTATGGTGCTAGTTGATGCATCAACAAGATGGTCACATGTATGTCTATTATCTTCTCGCAACCTAGCATTTGCAAGATTACTTGCCCAAATAATAAAGTTGCGAGCACAGTTTCCAGATCACCCAATAAAGAAAATTCGTCTAGACAATGCTGGTGAATATTCATCACATGCTTTTTATGATTATTGCATGTCGATTGGAATAAGTGTTGAACATCATGTAGCTCATGTTCACACACAAAATGGTCTAGCCGAATCATTTATTAAACGATTGCAACTAATTGCTAGACCATTGCTAATGAAATCAAAACTCCCTTTATCTGCTTGGGGACATGCTATACTGCATGCAGCAACACTTGTGAGAATTCGACCGACAAGTAATAATAATCTTTCTCCCCTACAGTTAACATCTGGTTATGAGCCCAATATCTCTCATTTAAGAATTTTCGGGTGTGCGGTTTATGTTCCAATTGCACCGCCTCACCGTACTAAATTGGGCCTCCAACGAAGATTGGGAATATATGTCGGGTATGAATCACTTCGATACTTAAATATATCGAACCACTAATAGGTGATTTATTTACTGCCAGATTTGCAGATTGTCATTTTGATGAATCTCATTTCCCGACATTAGGGGGAGGTAAGGATCAACCGAAAAAGGAAATCAATTGGAAAATTGCATTAGATTTCCTTGATCCTCGTACAAAAGAATGTGAACTTGAAGTTCAAAGGATCATACATTTGCAACAAATTGCAAATCAATTGTCGGATGCATTTAGTGACTCTAGAAGAGTTACTAAATCACATATTCCCGCAGAAAATGCTTCGGTTAAGATTGATGTTCCTGAAGGACAAATAACAAGTGCTAATGAATCTAAAGCACGCCTGAAGCATGGTAGACCTCTTGGTTCCAAAGATAAAAATCCTCGAAAGAAAAGAGGATTAATTAAACTCGACGAGTCAAATGAGAATGAACGACTCGCGCGTAGTGAGAAAATTCAACTTTCGAAAGAAGTTGTCTCAGAAGATGTTGCTCCTGAAGAGCCAATTTCTGAAGATAATGAAGTTGTAGAAACTTCAATAAATTATGTCACTAAGGGAAAAAGTTGGAACCAAAGAGAAACCATTATTAACAATATTTTTGCATACAATGTAGCACTTGATATTATGGAAGAAATTGAGGATCATGAACCCAGATCGGTTGATGAATGTCGGCGTAGAAATGATTGGCCAAAATGGAAAGATGCAATCCAATCTGAGTTGGATTCACTGGCAAAACGAAAAGTATTTGGACCTATAGTCCAAACACCAGAAGGTGTAAAGCCAGTGGGATACAAATGGGTATTCGTGCGAAAAAGAAACGAGAAAAATAAAATTGTGAGATATAAAGCACGATTGGTGGCCCAAGGCTTTTCACAAAGACCTGGATTTGATTATGACGAAACATACTCTCCTGTAATGGATGCAATTACATTTAGATATCTTGTAAGTTTTACCGTGCATGAAAGACTTCAGATGCGTCTAATGGACGTTGTTACTGCATATTTATACGGTAATCTTGAAAAAGATATCTACATGAGAGTCCCTGAAGGATTTAGCATGCCTAAAACGTGTAAGTCAAATCCAAGAGAAGTTTATTCTATTAAATTGCAAAGGTCTTTGTATGGGCTCAAACAATCTGGACATATGTGGTATAATCGTCTTACTGAATGCCTAGTCAAAGAAGGTTATATCAATGACCCAATATGTCCATGTGTTTTCATAAAAAAATGGGTCAAATTTTGTGATAATTGCAGTGTATGTTGATGATCTCAATTTAATCGGGACTCCTGAAGAGCTTGAAGAGGCAGTTGCATATTTGAAGAAAGAATTTGAGATCAAGGATTTTGGTAAGACAAAATTTTGCCTTGGTTTGCAAATTGATCACCTCGAAGGTGGAATTTTTGTCCACCAAACTGCTTATACCCAGAAGGTATTAAAGTTGTTCTACATGGAAAAGGCACATCCACTAAGTACCCCAATGGTCGTCCGGTCACTTGATCCTAGTAAGGACCCTTTCAGGCCGCGAGATGAAGGTGAAGAGATACTTGGTCCTGAAGTACCATATCTCAGTGCAATTGGTGCACTTATGTATCTTGCTAATTGTACAAGGCCAGATATATCCTTTGCAGTTAATTTGCTAGCAAGATTTAGTTCATCTCCCACAAGACGACATTGGAATGGTATTAAATATATTTTTCGCTATCTCCAAGGAACAATTGATCTTGGCCTATTTTATTCAAATAATTTTCGACCTGAATTGCTTGGTTATGCTGATGCTGGGTATTTATCAGACCCACACAAAGCAAGGTTTCAGACTAGATATGTATTCACATGTGGTGGTACTGCCATTTCATGGCGATCTACAAAGCAATCACTCGCTGCTACTTCTTCAAATCATGCTGAAATTATAGCAAGTCATGAGGCCAGTCGGGAATGTGTTTGGTTGAGGTCAATGATCAATTATATTCGAAAGAGCTGTGGTTTGTCTCGTGACAATGAAAATCCTCCAACTTTATTATATGAAGATAATGCAGCTTGTATAGCTTAGCTAAAAGGAGGATATATTAAAGGAGATAGAACCAAACATATTTCACCAAAATTCTTCTTTACTCATGAGTTGCAAAAGAATGGTGAAATCGATGTGCAACAAATCCGCTCAAGTGACAATTTAGCAGATTTATTTACCAAGGCATTACCCACTGCAACATTTGAGAAGTTGGTGAAACGTATCGGAATGCGTCAATTAAAAGATCTCAAATGATGTTTGAATCAGGGGGTGAATAAATAAACTAAATAATATATGTACTCTTTTTCTCCTTCACTAGGTTTTTTTTTTCCCACAGGGTTTTTCCTAGTAAGGTTTTTAACGAGACATATTCTTTATGTAATGACGGACATACAAGGGGGAGTATTATGAAATAATATAATAATTTGTATGTCCTTTCATTTTCCATTAGATTATTCTAGTAGAAATAATTTATGAGATAATTATGATGGATTATTCTAGGAGCATCCCCTGCTCACTATAAAAAGGTGGTATGTCACTTCATTTTGTATCACTTGAAATGAAATAAAGTATTCTCCCTTCTCCCTATATTTTCTACTTTGTCTACTTTTCATACTTCATATAAGTATTAGTTTCACTACATAAAAATATTAGTTCCATAACAAGTTGACTTTAAAAGCATGTTTAAAATCTTTTTAAGCCCATTTCATTTTATATATAAAATTTAAAAAAAATTATATTAATGATTTGATAATAAGACCGGTTAATTTAATTCAATTTTTAGCAAGATTTAAGATTTATTGATGATTAAACTTATTTAATTGAATAGTTCGTTTAAATATGTAATATTTTTATGATATTATTAATAATATAATTTTATTAATATAAAAAATAATTAATTAATATATAATATTTTACATTGGAGTCTGGCATGTACAAATAAATAAGTATTTAAAAAAGTCTAGGCCTGACTTGCTTGCTAAAAAGGCTGAGCCGAGCCGAAGTTAGGCGAACCGTAGCCTTTGTTGGATATCTTGGTCTATTCCTACCCCTTGACAAGAATTACAATAAAATCAAAAAATATTAATTCCTCCAATAAAAAAGAAAATCAAACTCAATTAAACAGGCATTCCAAGATATATGAGATAATATATAAAATAGCTCTTGCATGGAAGAGCACGAACAATCGAAACAACCACTCCTATTAAGTCCAAAAAATCATGCTGTCCATGAGTACTTGCATGACCAGCAATAAGGACAATTAAATTTTAATTTCTTATAAACCAACAAAAGAACAATATTATTTCCAAGGCACACAGTTCTGCCCACAAACGTATTATTTAATTTATTTCCACCACTGCAACTCGTAAATCGTATCACGATAACATATCGACAAGTAGGAGGCAAACCCATATAGGCCAAAATAGAAGAGAAAGGGAAGAAAGAAAAAATAAAGAGAAATAGGAATAACCAAAGAAAATCCCACAATAAGGAAAAAATTAGCAATAAGCGTGGTAAATTTTACATCTAGGGTATCCGAGAGGAGATGGGAAAAAAAATAAGTGTGGTAAAACTCACGTTTAGGGACCCCTAAAAGATAGGATATTACAAACGAAGAAATCATTTTTTCTCTACATAAACGAAAATTTAAGTCCATCACCCAGAATATTTGATTCAATTCTCAATCAGTCGGAGGAAATCATAAGTCGATGAACTCAAAATCTTGAGTAAAAATATATATCAAGAAGTCTGAGGAAAGAACTTTCTGATTGCTCACTCCAACTTTGTTGAATTAGCAAGCGTCTATTTACTCTCTTTCGCACCACTTTTCTCATCTTCAAAATAAATAAAAATTGTCTGAAAATAGGATATTACTGGTGGCCTTAGTTAATCTACTTCATTCACAGCGATGGAATAGTTGATCACGTACTCTCTTCTTAGTAGGATGCCAAACAAAATTTGTGTTTTCGTTCAGATTGATGAATTTTGATTAATGTGAAAGGCACAGGATATGTAATTTCACATAATTACCAATATGGGAACACCCTTGTAATTTCCCAAAATGAGCATTAGTATAGTTATAATTTTCAGCAGAATTGATGGGTTTCATTTTATTGGGTCGAACATGGTCAACCACCTAATATCCCCGTTAATATTTGAACTGAGAATGTAAACGAGGGATAACCTTGAATTATTAGCCTCAATTCAACCTTATCCCTGGAAGTAAAAAAACATAGTCTCAATTCAACTGCTCATTTTTTTAGAATCTCATCATTTGCTTTAATATTCGATAATTACCATCTAACCAAATTAATGACCGTGAGGGTAAACTAGTTAAACTAAATCCATCATAAACAA
Source organism: Stenogyne calaminthoides (assembly GCA_037126765.1). Taxonomy (NCBI): domain Eukaryota; kingdom Viridiplantae; phylum Streptophyta; class Magnoliopsida; order Lamiales; family Lamiaceae; genus Stenogyne; species Stenogyne calaminthoides. Next base: position 27,111,680 of record JBBCBC010000029.1, on the reverse strand, counting down.
TTAAATAAAATAAGAATTTGAAAAGGCATACCCAACTATATCCACAATTATAAAATGAAGGATTTGGCTAACCTAACAAACATCAATGTAATTCTTCTAAAAAGGTCTTAGATAATAATCACTTCGTATAAAAATGTAAAAACTCGAACACAAAAAAGATAGTAATGCATGTTAAAAATTCAAGCACGTTTTAGAGCATCCGGAACTTATAATTTATTCCAAATTTCCAATACTTGGCCAGATAAACAAAAAATTCTCCCTGTGAAATTAGATTTTATAGAGCATGAATTATCTCCTATACGTACTACTAGAGTCATCAAAGTCGTGTACATGCTCTTTCTTGCAAGCTTTCAAATTCAATGTTAAACATGTACACAAAGATGCAAGAACAAAAGAATGGAAGAAGACGATGAATCTATATGGTAATAAGATCAAAACTATAGTGAATCCTGATTCTTACCCTGAAGCAGGCCTCCAACACTCTCTCAGTGATTATTAGAACTGATCAATTCAAGCTACGCAGAATTTCACTTCTCTCCAAACCCGAGCATATTTGTTCATCACACACGTCGTCTCTGTACACTTGTGGGTGGGTCCTAGTTGAGGGCTTTGATGAGGAATAGCAATACCAACGTCAATATTGACAACTCAACTACGAACTTGGGCTTCTGAGTAGCTCGTTTTAGCCAATACTGCCACCTGTAATTTCAACCAGTAGATATCCGCTGGTAAAGCCTGTTGCCAGATTTTGCACCATATTTAGAATGGTGGCCACATATTCATGCAAGCAACCTAAGATGTACAAGTCGGACAAGGTGATGCAAGTTTTTAGCCCGTCCAAAGCCTATAAGCATACGATATATACAGATGTTTTCAGAGTATATGCATTTTAATATTTTAAGGGTTTTTATTTTTTTATTTTGGTAGATTACCAGTGATTGCAATAAAATTTAGCAAATAACTAAATAACCCAGATGGGATGAAAGTCAAACTGCAATGGCAAGTGATATCTGCGACTAAAAGTGCTCCTGTAGCATTTACTACATTTGTTTCATATGACTTGTCATTTTAGAGAATCTGTATAAAGTTTAAGGAACACAAATTTTTTGACATATTTAGCTATTTACCCTCAATCAAATTAATTTTTTGACACATTTAGCCATTTACCCTCAATCAAATTAAGGAGAGTGGTACTGTGGAAGAATTGAAGGCGTGAGAGAAAAATATATTCTTCATTAAATAATACTCCCTCCGTCCTATTTTTGATTATCCATTTACTGTAGACACAAAGATTAAGAAAAAGTAGGAGATAATAGTATTAAATGGTGTAAAGTGGGTAAAGTGAGTTTGGTGGAGGGAAATAGTAGAATTAAATGGTGTAAAGTGGGTTTGGTGGAGAGAAATAATAGTATTAAATAGTATTGAATGTTGCTTTATTGCCTTATTTGAAAATGGATAAACAAAATTCAGACAGCTATTTATGGAAAGCGGATAATCAAAATCAGGACGGAGGGAGTAGATCATTTAGGGATTTACATGAGTAAATTAAGAAGACATGTGGAGAAATAGCTGAAACGACAATTAATTCAAAACAAAATTTAACCTCTAAAGAGCAATTGAAAAATGTGGCATTCAGATTAATTGATCAGTTTAGATAAACATAATAACATAGATAGCCTCAAGATTTGTAGGAATTCCTAATTCGCTTAGGTAGTTTTTCTTTCTATACCAATTGAAAGGCAAGCATGTGAATTTTCTACCATTGTAATTGTCCTCAGTAAACTAATATTAAAAGTTCTACAACTATAATGGGTCAACATTTTCCAATCCATATGATCACTAGGAGTAGCAATTACCTTGTTCACATGGGATATTAAGGACATGCTATAGATCTCTAACAATCTTGGGTTAAAGGCTACGCCTTCAAGAGAAACGTGTTACAAACTTTGGGATATATTTTACTAAATTAGAGAAGAAAGTGTCAAATAAAACTCATAGGTGAATCGAGCAACAGCTGTGTCATCTGTACTACAGAAACAAGAGAACTCACAAAAACCAACTTCAGAAGTTATAAGGGTCTTGCAATAATTACAAGTCTAGAAAGAGTCTAGCCATATTCAATAAGCGTGCCCAAAAGGCGAGCATTCACATGTCATCTTGAATTGGCTTAGATTCTAGGTTGCAATCAAGTTCTTTTATGCTCATAAAAGAGAGGTGCTTAGTTTTGGAAATGAATTTTTATATAGAGCAGAAAAAGCTTGAACAAGACTCCAAAGAGCCTGTTTGCCTGAGTTTATAAGCTCCTTAAAACAACTTATAAGATGTTTAAGAGCTAATAAGCTCTCAAAAAGTGTTTGGTAAAAAAAACTTTTTACCATGTTTAACAGCTTATAAAATCTTAAAATAAGTTTTTTGCATCTTATAAGTTCCCAAAAAAAGAAGTACCAACAACTCAACTTATTTTTCTAAAATCTTTTAAGCTACACTTAAATATTTTTCCCTCCTATTCTTTTTAGTGAAGGAATTTCATCTCATCTAAAAGTCCAAACTTGTATAAAGGTGTGGAATTAATTCATTTATATAGTTCTCTAACAACTCTCCCTCACTTGTGGGATGGGTTGCCCTCTGGTCTTGGCAACTCCATCATGGGGAGGACTGAGGAGACCCAACAAGTGTATAATTTAATGTGGGTAGTGTTGCTGTCAGCGAGGTTTGGACCTAGGACGTGGGAGTGAGCCTGAAGGCTCTGATACCATGAAAGAATTTTATATCATCTAAAAGTCCGAACTTGTAGAGAGGTGTAAAATTAATTCTTTTGTATATAGTTCCCTAATTTTTAGATGTCATTCTTGATTTTTACAGACAAATTAAGAAAATCTTTTTATGCCAAAATTACCCTTAATTAAATATTCTTAACAATAATTACTATTGGCTGAAAAAGTATTAATACAACACATTTGAGGAAATTTTTTAAAATTTAAATGACCATATCAAGGGAGAAAATGTTAGAATAACATTTATTATACAAATATTTTAAAAGCTAAAACGACATTTAAAAAGAATGAGAGGGAGAATATAATTTTATAAAAGTTAAACTAAAAAAAAAACACCCACCCCCACCCCTACGCTAAAAATAAGATAATGATTATTTTATATTAAAATTAAAAAAAAAAATCTCAAAGTATCAAAGAACTTATAAGTTTTATTAGACAAGCCCTTTTAACAACTTATAAGCTACTCAAGACTTACATCTTATAAGCTCTTGAAACAATTTATAAGATGTTTAAGATAAACTTAGCCAAAAGGGCCCCAAGTGAACCATGCTTCTACTATCATATGTTTCTACTTTCAGACGATTGGTCATTTTTTATGAGTAAGCTCATGGCTAATCAGGGAGGTCAAGTTGTTGGAGATGATACAGATTTTATTAGGGCACATAACCCAAAAGTCCATCTTGAGAAACATAACATATATCAGCAAACAAAACCACAGATCCTTGAGAATTCAGAATTTACGAACAAGAGTAAACAAGCTAGTCTTCTTTGACCCATCTTAACCATTTTATTCAATTTGACTTTTCACCTTTCTTCATCAAAGCACTAAAGTTTTCATGTCAAACCATGTGCATACTACGGGAAAAACCAACATTATAGCATGGCATTAAGGACGAGGAGAGAGGGGTTTGGTGTACAAGGCATTTAAAAGACACACAAAAGTACACTCACCAACCATCTGCAGCAGATGTGTTATTTGCATCCATTATTTCCTTCTCAAATTCTTCAAGTATAGCACGTTGTCTTTCAGATACATTTCTGAAGAAAAAATCAGAATAATCATAAGTCAAGTTAAACAGGTAGATAAAATACACACACTACTGTTTAAGCTTGTTTGAACTGTTACGAAGATTATAAAGTTCTGTTTGAGTGTATTTAATTATCGTTGGGTGAGCATAAATCAAGCCAAGTTCAAGTTGTTTGCTCTTTTTCACTGTTTCATCATTTTTACTCACTGTGTGAATTTAAGCTCAATCTTAGATCTTAACAAACGTAAAATATGTATAGGAATGCAAAATATGGTAATTTCTACCAAAAGTCCAAGCACTCTTCTAATGTCATCATAATCAAAACGGCAGCAAAAGGACACATCTTAATATACTGCTCTTTCAAATATTTATAGGAATTGCAAAATAAAAAAGCAAGAGAAAGGAAACAAACTTACAAAGGAAGATTTATGCAGAAACGTACATACTGATCTCCATGGTCCACAAAAAAACCACTCTTTGGCAATCCTTAAGTATATATCGTTCATGCCCATCAGTAAATTTTATTTGAGAAAAGAAAGCAGGCCAAATCTATGAAAAGTTCATACCTTTGCCTCTTAGCAAAACTAGTTGCCCATGTTGAACCCTCTTCGGTATCTGCAATGATCACAGCCATAAGAAAACCACTCTAGGCTTTTTATTTTAATATATTTGTATTTTCTATCTAGAACTATTTGATTTTATATCATTCACAAAATTTTTAATATGCATGTCAATTATAAACACTTTGAAGTTCAAATTATCAACCCTGGTGTGGATCCAGACAACCATTGCGAGTTTTAATATACGAACTAGCCCAGCACTTTGAAACATCCCTTGTACATCATTATTGTGTTTTATATCATAAACAACTGAATTTCAGGAAGATAAATAAAAGAAAATGACAACAATAGTTTTATCTTTCAACAAATAACAGAAGCACAGACTGGGTTAATTGGATAATAATCAACCATTAGTCAGTAAGACTAGGATATTCTCCATGTTTATAGACGTAGGAGAACATGCAATTAATTATCAGATTATCCCTTTCAATTTTGTATCCAAAATTCAGTAGTACCTCCAAAATTGTATCACTCCACTCTATATTCTGTCCTCCCATCACATAATATTATTTGGTGACTGACCTTTTTCCATCATTTAGTGCTTTTTCAGTCTGAATTTTATATCAAAATATCCCCAATATCTAATCCAAAACGTCTATTAGTTGTTGAATGTAATAAAAAATTTCAAAAATATATTATTTCAGTTGGATCCATGCCCAAGTGGTCCCACCAATCATACTACTACCTTTTCTTAATGACTATGTTCCATGTTATTTTTGGAGAATTTACTATGCAGGTTATCAGGATTGCATTAGCAACCTCTGTAAAAATCATTTCCTCAAGATTAATACCATATATGGAAGTATGAAACGGAAAACTGTATTAAATATAAACAATTACAAATAAAAAAAATACTGGAAACTCATTTTTTAAAGGTAAATGATATACAACACAAAGTACCATATCAAAAGGGAGAGATAAATATCATACTCGCAGTTGCATCTTCCCAGATAGTGTAGGTACATCAATGTTACCACCAAGAATGGCCTGTTAGAAGCGCACAAGTTAAGAAAAAGGTCAAATTTGTGCATCTTTTTTATCAACAAACTAAACCAATCAGTTTTTTCCTTTGTGATAAGTTTAAATTATTATTAAAAATATCAGCATTAAGTTTACGCTTAAGTATTAGTAGACGGATGAATATTTGCAAAGTTTAATACCGGAAAGGTTAAATAAATAAATAAAATAAACCAAAGACATTAGAAACAAAATGAAGCACCGGCTCTCACTTGTGTAAAGGTAATATTAGAGTTAACATAAAGGTCAGCACCTTCTCTAGAAAATATATGATCTTCTGCAACCTGGAACAAAAACATAAAAGAACTGAAACCAATCAAAAAATTTTTTTAGAAAAAACTGCAATAATTCAAATGACAAGATAACAACCAGATGGAACTTTTTAGCAAAGAATATCGTTTGTTCTCTTTTACCCTTAACGGATACATAGATCACTAAAACTAGCATTGTGATTAAACATTAGAAACAAATTACCTCAAAGATTATTCTGTATACAGATTATATTTGGGAAACACATTTCTTAAGTTTAAAATATTAAAGAGTAGTAAGGGTGTAAAGCAAAAAATAAAAAAGTTCAGATGTTTGATGAAGAATTTCAAGTACAAAAGAGCTAAAAGATAGGGTTACCTTTATTTTTATGAATAGGTTGCCGGAGGTCCCTCCCTGTCCACCAGAATTACCAGCATTTGGTACATGAATTGTATCGCCAGAGTCCACACCTAATCAATTAGTAAAATAAATCCATTCTAATTCATTAAACCAAATTAAATTAAAAAACAAAAAAACAATGTATTAAAATAAACATTAGTATATACAATTATATATTTATAAAATTAGTTGGAACCGGAAAGAATATTATTTCAAAGGCAATTAGATAAATCAATAATTTATTAATTTAAAGAGGTATTCTACCATTTAATTTAAATTAATTACAAAATGAATTTAAATTCAATTATATATATTAAAATATTAAATGTTAGGAACTTGAATCATCTTATTGAATGTTTAAAAGTATGTTCAATAAGAACTTGAATCATCTAATTATTTCTTTGTTTTAAGATTCATATTATTGAATTAATGTTTAAGGTATGTTCCAATCAAAAATTTAATGTTTAAGAAATGTATTTTAATAAATACTTATAAAAGAATTACTATAAACCATTTGAATTTCAATAGAAAACAAATGTTTGTTATTTTGGGAGATTATTTTTATGAAAACCAAGATTTGAGTTTTGAATTAATTTTTCGAAAAACCTTGGGGTTCTAGAAAAATATTGGGTTATTAATTTTAGAGGTTATCGTAATTTTTATCAAAGCAAAAAACCTACCACAAAATGGAATAATTAATATATTCAAATCTAAGTGAAGTTGGTCCAAGTTGGACTGTCCAAACATTACGTATGGGCCAAACAAAAAACCAACTAAAGATTTTATTAATGCTCAAACCATTGGGCAATGTTTGTTTTGGGTTTTAAAAACCAAGATTTGAGTTTTGAAGTTTATATTTTAAATCGGTTTTAAAACCACCACCAACACCCAATAATTGCAAATACAATCATTCAACACTTTAATATATTACATCACCCAATCATTACAATCACATTCAACAATAATATATAATACAATTCCATTCACTTTGAGTTGACATAAAGTTTAATCACCCTACTCAAAAACCAAAAACAAACACACACCTTACTATTTATCAGGATTTCAAAATCCTCTAGATTTCAAAAACTGGTTTTAAAATCACTTAAACCCAAAACAAACATATCCTTAATTCTAGTCCAACATAAATATCCCTTTCAACATTTTTATTAAAGTCAAATGACAACCAAATCTATACATACATTATGAGATACACAAATAATATCAAATTGCATTATTTAAATGAAACGATATCACACTTCACAACAACTATTTAAACAATAACACACACCAACACACAAAATTTGAAGTTGGAAGCAAATTCATTTTTGTTTTCAGCAATCTATATCTAAAGCATGGCCCCACTAAAGCAATATTATATCATTTTTGCTTTTTGGCGAGAGCTTGTGAAAGAATCCACTATTTGGTTTGTATATATAGTATGGTCTCCAGAAGATAAATTTTGTTCTTGAGTAGAGGAGGTATTTCGTTCAATGCATTCACTCGACTATTCCTCATATCATTTGGGACAGTTGCACAGAGAAATGGGAATCGAGGTTTACATAGTCTGAAAGGATTTTCAATATTGTTCCAGGTAAAATTTGAGGGTAATTTGCATAGTCATAAGAGAAACACAGCAGATAAACCTAGACTGAACTTTTATCTACCTAGTACCTACTTAATTCTCTGAAACTCTGACGCATCCTAACAGCATAGATATTTTCAATGGTTTGAGAATGTATAACTATGTGGTAAAGATGATATGCGGGCCTCGAGCAAGCAAGCCTTGAAGTTTAGAATTGTCTGAGGAGAAAATCATAATTCTGGAAAAGTAAAATATATTATCCAGAAGAGTAACCGCTTTCCTTCCTCTTGTTTCACTTTATCCATGTTCAGTGAGAGTATGTGACTATAGTTCACACTCTAAAGGAAATAGTTAAGTTTCTGTCTTCCGTCCAGTGAACAGCTTTAGTGAAAGTTCACAAGTTCTCATTACATTTCAACCAAAATTTTATTACTTCCTACAAATCAACAAATTTGCATAACTAATTTTTTACTCCAACTCAAAGTGCTTGGCCCATCTAAAATGGCGAAACAAAAAAGAAAATAGAGTCTATTCCAGCAAATTCTTAATTACTCCCCCTGTTCCAATTAAACTGTCACGTTTTTTAGATAAATAAATTTTTCCAAATTATCTGTCACTTTTGGTTTTCCAACAGAATTAGATATTTTTTTTTCCAACTTTGCCCTTTTCTTAATTTGTGTAATATGTCTGAGATAAAAGAATTTATCTAAAACACCCAAAAGGGTATATTAGTCATTTTATACAAATAATTATGGTTATTAGACTTTCTTATATGTGAACACCCAAATACGACAGTTAAATTGGAAAGGGGGGAGTATATATTTCTCAAGTAGTTCATGCTTGCAAATTTTAAGATCCTTTTTTTTATCCACTAAATATAATGTTCCCACAACTTTGCACTGTTGTATATTGCTGCATAGATAGAAAAATTTAGAACTCTTTCACATTTAGGAAATGCAAGCATCAGGATTCATTTGCATTGTGTCAAGGTGGAAATCATTAACTGATAAACACAAAGTATACCAATAGATGTAAGAACACCAAACAAGTTCAGACTATTAATTTGAGTAGTACATAAGGAAACCAACCTGCTGGTATGGTTACTTTAACATCCTTGACTCCTTTGCACACCCCTGATCCTTGGCATTCCATGCAGTATCCCTGAACATGACTTATTTTTTCTCTCACACACGCATATATATGGTAAGAAGATTACAACTGATGGTAAGAAGATTACAACTGAACCTTAATTATTCTCCCGGAACCTTTACAAGTACCACATGTTGTGGTAAAAGGAGGTATTGTTACCTAAAATAAAAAAAAAAAAAATCAGCATAACAGCCATGAATAAGCATTCAAAATTTAATCTATTCTACATATATAATCTGCATGCTGAGAAAAATTTTAATAAAGTATATTTCTTTGAAAACAGATCATCAAAGAAAACTCACTCTTCCAACGCCTTGACAAGTTGGACACCTTTTTATCTTAGCATCCAATGGGTAGCCTCGGCCATCTGCATGATGAGATGAATTGAACACAAAAATGATCCCAAATTCAAGAATGCCAATTGCAATAGTTCAACATTGTTACATTTGAAAAAAAGGAAAGTCGTTTGCAACATTTACAGCAAAACTATGTGGACAACCACATGAGAGAAAAAAAAAAAAAAATAAAAAACTAGCTATCTAGAATAAGCTGATAGATAATCAAATAAGATATCGTAGTTTTCATAATGAAATCTCCATAGTTCTTTTCCACAGGCATCTTGGGTGAAAAGATACAAAATTCTAAGGTAAAAAGATTAAATATTTATGTATACCTTTACTACCTTAGTTTTACACGTGAAAACAGGTTTCCAGGCAGCACAAACATGACAGAAGATTAATAATTTAATGTGCATCATGAATCTTAAATTAATAAATAACATTTGTGCTTTATGACGTATGTCCTGATAATTCATAAAAGCAAAAAGAGATTTGCAGGTTAAACCTATAATATTACCAGCCTACCAAATAGGTTAGATTTTGGGAAGCAGACAAAGAGTAGTAGTAGTAAAATATAGGTCCTTCCGTGTTTGCAGAACTAATAGGAAAATCAATTATGAAAATTTTGCTTCAGAAAATGATGTTTCATAAGTGTGCTCATGTATAAGCCCCCTTCCTATAGCTCTAATTGATTATTGTTCAAGAAGTCTAGTCTGCTACAACACACATGGCTTTAAACTTGAATCATACAAAAGATAAGAATAAACAAGGAACATATGGTATAAATTTCTTAATTCACATTTGTCAAATACCTTCATGCGAAAACATAGATAGAGATGTATCTAAAAATTTATTCACCCAAAGAAAAAAAGAATAAACTACACTAAGTACCAACAGCAAGATTAAATTCAAGATGGTGAGTTGATGAAAATATACAGGTGTATCATATTGCAAAAGTTCACTAGTAAAAGTATGGACTCATCTGAGTACCTTAAATTATAATCATCCTACCACATCATAAGTTCTATCTTACTTAGTAAGAAATATTGGATAATTATATGTATCATAACTCTAAACCCATTGCTATTTTCAAGATTGACATGGCATCGGGAAGATTACATTGAATCTCAAAAAAAATGAGGTTTAACTTCCAAACTTGGTCTTTATGAAAGTTATATATTTGGTTTAACTAACAGAAATTTTAGCTATTTAAATGCAACTAAAATTTGTTATATTTAATAAAGAGAAAATGACTAGCACATAATTTGGTTATAGCTTTACACACAAAGTTCAGCTTAAAACTTCTTCGCTAAACAATATTAATACCAAAGACAACGAATTATAGTCAAATTCAATAACTTTAAATTTGAGGACCAATAAGTTTTGTAAAGCAAGCAGCTCGTTAAAAATACGAATTATTCAAAATCGCTTCGCTTCTACTCACCGCAAGAATCACATGGCACATCTGCATTGAAGGATAAGTTCTTCGTGCATCCTTTAGTCGCTTCAGAAAACGAAAGCACAACTTCCACCTAAACATCCAAACAAAACCTTCAACTTGCTGACCAATGAAAAAAAATTAATGTGACAACTTGATTAAATATTTGACCTGAATATCACCGCCCAATTTTTCAGATGCATCCTCAAAAATCTGTAAGACGCAAAAGAAAAGATATATTGGGACCATTTTCCCCATTTCCAATATCATACATAAGCTGGATAAAAGTACCTCACTAAATACTTCCTCAAAGGACCACGAGAACTTAGTGTCCCATTCCGTGTTAGAACTTCCTGCGTTTTGTGCGTTTTGTGTCCTTTTGGAGCTCTGTCTCATCTGTTCAAAATTATTCAACAACTATTCTAGTGACACAATAAGCAATATGAAACATAGATTCAGAGAAGCAACCCAAAAAAATATGACAAAGTCTTGTATGCACCAGGTGCACTGTGCAACTCAAATGCATTTTTAAAACAGTATTAGTTGTTATCACTGAATAGTATTAGCTGGTATGTACTAGTTGTTTTCACTGAACAGTATTCGATGTATTCATAAAAAATATTAGTTGTGTACAGTTGCACCGTATAACTATTGTACAAGAGACTTACTCAAAAGATATATGTATATATATAGTGATCAGTAAATCCAATGGAAAGAAAAAGATAATCTACCATGTCATATTGGGTTCTCTTTTCAGGATCTTGCAAAGTCTGGAATCACCTTCCACGATAAAATGTCAGATGCATTATTGCCATAGAAAAACATTACAATGAATTATACGACTTCTTGGTGAAATAAAGGATGAAGGCTTTTGTTAACAGACCTCATATGCATCTCTTATCTCTTGAAATTTTCTCTTTGCAGAAGGATTATTCTTATTGGCATCAGGATGATACTTCTTCGCAAGCTACAGAACGAAGAATGCAGAGAACCAAAACAAGCCCATAACAATGCAAATCATCATACAAAAATCCACAAAAAAAAATTGAAATAAAATAGAAGAACTAGAATTCTAGCATAAAATAACCACCAAAAACTTACAGCATGGAAAGCCTTCTTAATCTCATCTCGAGTGGAAGATTTAGAGACGCCAAGAGTCTCATAGTAGTCACGTTCTGGGGACCGATACACTCCTATTGAAGAGAATAACAGCATCCGAAGTATCATAAGATGCCAATAACAGTACAGTTAAAAAATTCAAACAATATCTTTAGCTTAATCTAAAAAAAAACCTGTAGCGTGGATGCATCGCTTCAACATTAGCATCTCATAAGGTGCAAACTCAGCAAGTTTTCCCAGGTAACTGTGCCCATATGGTGCTGATGAATGTTGCAGACACCTTAACATTAGTAATTTGTTCACATTATGATCCTTTATCCACTAACTATTTCTGTAAAACAGTACCAATTCGAGTATAACAGTATAAAATTACAGTCATATGTTGACGCTTCTTACTTGGAGAGTGTGTCAATGTCCGCTTAAATTGGGAAAATTCTCGGGATAATACTCCATTCGATGATTGTAAAGGAACCGGATGCCAAAACTGGAGAGAATCACAACAATATTGACTCAAAACTATGTTTGATTTATGAAATATACTAGGAGAAATTAAAGCAAATTACCAGAAATTTCTTCGCAGCGGATTTAGAGGGCGAGCCATCGACTCATTCTAAAAAAGCCACTTCAGTTTATTAAGGGGAAAAAGCATAAAGCGATACCTTCCGTCCCCAATCGCAAATTGTAGGGCTTCTGATCAATCAAATTGAGGATGGGGGTAAAATGATGTAAAGCTCTTCTGCATCGAGAATTTGAAATCAAAGAAAATTGGGAAATCGGTGAGGGTTATGCTTCCTTGTCTAAAACCCCAGTTCTTTTCAATTTTGGGGGAGCTAAAACCCTGGGTGCCGTTTGGGAGGTGGGTTTAGCCGTTTAGGGGTGGGATGTTTCTTGTATTTTACGTAACCTCTTTTATTCGGATTTTAGAAAATTCCGGGTTATGTAAACCCAAACTACAAATCATATTAGAAATTCCAAATTAATCCTCCACAACCACAAATCAGACATTTTCAACTATGGAAGCAATCAGAAATTAAATCTAAACAATGTTCTTCTGGTAAGGTAAATCATATTAGTGGTTTTTAAAATATTAGTCACAAGTATACCATTTGAGTGCTCGAATTAACACAAATTTTTTTACTGAAAGCCTAATTAACTTAAATTAAAGTTTATACACGTAATTACAAAAACTAAAAAAAAAAAATAAGAGGGTAAATTTGTCCAAAAATAATTCTCAATCCATAATTCAACAAAAAAAATTCTACCTTATAAAATATGTGTATATCTTATTACAGTAGTCAATAAGGTCGTTCTTATATTTATAAAACTTGTGAGATATACTATTCATGCATATGCATATTTTATTCATATCTACTACTACTCATTAATAATTTAATGAATAACGTTCAACGCACATGTTATAACAACTAATATTAAGGCTGGAAAATCTGGGTTTGATTATGAGATCTCAGTCCGATAGCATGGCATGTTGGGTTGCTATGAACTGTTTGCAATTTACATCTTCATTTGCTATTTTTAATTTATAGGTAGTTTGCCCAAATTTTTCATCTGAAACACAATAGTTTATTTTTGCATCAATTATGTGGCCCAAATTGTTGGCCGTCGTCAGTTAAATTTGTTTAGGCTTGTTTTTATTATTTTGTGCACTTTTAACATCAGAATTTCAAATATTAAAAGGATTGAAAAATAGTTGAATTGATTAATTGAGGATAAACTGCACAAGATAAAAAATGAGATGGGTAAAATAGACTAAAAATGATTTTATATGTAGCGTACCCAGTCAAAGACCGGTCAAAGATTAAGGTCGAGTGTTCGCCCCACCGTACACGTGGACCAATGCCCGAACAAGTCAACATTTGGAGCCCACCCGTGTTCGCCACCTAGGCGTGGTCGTCTGCCACCGAGCAAGGATCATATACGTGGGCAAACACGAGTAGAGCATGAGGTACTCCCAAAAGAGGGATCCACATCAAGTCTAACAAGCGAGCAGGTGACCAGTCCCATGACATGTGGATGACAAATCGAAGGCTTGTCATGTCTAAGAAAATACATTTCAGACAACAAATACTCCAGGGAACACATGTCAGCACCAAATATAATCTTATCTCAAAAGTGGCAACTCATGCTAGCCCAAATTGTATAAATATGATCATTGAGTTCAAATAAAAGGTTAAAAAATTTATTATCAAGTTGCTCTATATTTACATCTTATTTTCTACTCAATATGTGACGAACACATATACTATTTGTTTTGTTAGTCAATAAACCTTAAAGCCAAATCAATATCCACATGATTTCGGCTATCAACTGTTGGGTTATGGAGCCTGAGTTGGGGAAGGAGTCCAGGGAGCAAGAGACGCTTGATCAGTTGAGGTCGAGCACTTTCGCTCGACCAAGGAGCGAGGTCGTGCGCGTCCAATTCCAGGGAGGACAAGACGCTCGATCAGTTGAGGTCATGCACTTCCGCTCGACCAATGAGCGAGGTCGTGCAGTCCGGGTTTCGGCCAGGATGGGCCAAATCTAGGGTTTTGGCCCAGCTTCATCTTTAAATACCTATTGACTTGTTGTATTTGTGTATCACTCGAAAATTATAGTATATCTCCTTGCTTGGTAGTGCCCCCAGACGTAGTCATTCCTGACGAACTGGGTAACCAAATTTGTGTTCTTTAATATCTTGTTCCTCTCTCAATTTCTCCATAATTGCAGTTTAATTCCTAACAACAACAATATGCAAGCCGCTTTTTAATAAAATTGCAGATTATGGATTATAGATTGAACTACAGAGTAATTAATTAAAGTTATAATTTCCTTGTACTTATTTTGGGCACTTATATTACAGCTAGATACTGCCAAATTAGTTATTTTATTAGTTTTTGAGGGACAAGTAGCTAGTTTTATAATTTTGGTCGCTTGTATTGGTGTTCTTTTGCGTACCCTACAATATTAATAATTGAAAGCGTGATCTGGTCATGTGATGTTACTCCTAATATCAGCCGTTAATTAAAAAATTCATCCAACCCTATTAATTCAATAAGCACATCTCCTTAAAAAATTGATACCTATAGTTCTATTTTCTTTGCGTTAATTAATTAATTAGTGCAAAGTTTTTTTTTAAGGAGTTGAATGTTAATGGCCACTGATTAGCATAATGTTAAATTAACTGTCAATCTCCACCAAGTAAGCACTATGTTAAGAGAAATGGTGACATCACATGTGCTTCTCAAGACATTTATATATAAGTTCAATAGAGTATATAAAGTAAATAAATTATTCATGTTAATATAATATAAATAACAGACAATGCATTATGTGAATCATTTTAACCGTACAACACTATTATTATTATTATTATTATTATTATTGATAAGGATCAATACTTTATAATTAACGTATTAATTTTTACCAACATTGATAATAATAATGTACGGTAAAAGTATCATACAACTTTGCCTAAATTGATAAACTTGCGCTAAGCACAACAAATTACCAAGCGTACGTACTTCAGTTATTATATATTCATATGTATTCCATTAAAAATATTTGAATTATAATATTTGTACATGAACTCTACCAATACTAGATTAATACATAAATTTTATCACTGTTATGTAAAAAAATTATATCTATTTAAAAAATAAAATAATTTTAAAAATGATAATTTTATACATAACAATAAATCAATAATATTTTTTATTAAAAAAATAGAGTTCATTATGAACCTGTGTTCACTCAAATTTGAAACCAGTTTCAAAAGATTCAGATCTAAATTTATGTAAGTGTAGTTTAGTCATTAATTTAACGTAAAAATGTTTTAATGCATAAAAATAACGGGTAGGTATAGCAATTTCTAGGTGTAATCAGGTAACCTAATGATATAATTGATGATAAATATTTAGACATGGATGTTTTCAATACTTTATTTATTATTTTTTAGACTTTTATATCTTTTAAATTCGCCGGCCGCCCCATGTATTTTAAATACTTCTTTCCTATGTTTCTTTATTTTATATACCTAATTTGTTTGCACTTAAAATAGTATATTAGGGCAATATAATTTGTAAAAAAAAAAAAAGAGCAAAAGATTAAAGAATAATGAAATTACAAGAAATAAAATGTTAGAAAATAAAGTACATGAAATAAAAGTGAAAAAATAAACCAAGTACACAAGGCAAAAAATGTAATTCCTTAATAAAGTTATCGAGAACCTTTTCATATTTACAGAAATATAAAATGAAAATTATAAAGAAGACTATCCAAATTAAATAATTAACAACTAATTCAATTAAACCGTAGAGCTATAGTAATATTAATGAAATCTAACAAATAATTAAGGTTATAGTAACTTTTAAGACGTCAAAAGAGACCTCATAGTTTAGAATGAATAAGAAACAAGTGCAATTAAAGAGGTTAGTCAAATAAAACATCACCATTAAACAAAAAGCAAGATTAACACAATATAAAAAAATAAAACAAGTTGAACAAAAAGCAAGATTAACACAATATAAAAAAAAAATAAAACAAGTTGAATAATAATCCATAGCCATCCATTATAATAATACGATTACAAAGATCCGACCCGCGGGCCATTTACAATCGATACAACAATCTCAAATTTCTAGGCCCCAATAATTCCAAATAAAAAATTAAGAAGATTAATTATTTAAATAATATTCCTTACCTACCCTAAATAACACAAAACGCAATAAAACCACCACTAAATTATTTTTTTTTTCATTTTTCAATAATTCTTGATCCCAATAATTCTCAATAATCAAACATCTCAGAAGCAGCCATAATTGGGTAATTGGAATTCCACTGATTATTCATGAAATTATCCGCCAAACCCTGGTGCTGAAACTCCTCCGCCTCGAAAAGGCATCCTCCGGCGGCGGCACCGCCGTGCGCGCCGCCGTCGACGGCGGAATTGACGTAATTCAAGATCTCGTTTAGCGATTGGAGCCTGTGGGAAAGCTCCATCAGCTGGGCCCGCAAAACGGAATTGTCAGCCTCGATATTCACGTAGTGCTGCGTGGTGACGGTGACACTTGTCAAAATCTGGTTGTTCTCCTTTTTGAGATGAGCAACCTGGGCCGTCAGATCGTCCAGGTGCTTCTGTTTCCTCATCCTCGATCTCCGAGCCGATTCCCGGTTCGACTGCATCCGCTTTCTCTTCCTCTGGTCCAACCGGTCCCCGTCCAGTTGAACCGGCGGTGAACCGGCCGAGTTTCCACTCGATGAAGCCATTTTTTACGGATTTTATTTAATTTTTTATAGTATTAGGGGGCTAGGAAATATATATATATGTATATATGTAGATCTGGAATTTGTGAAAATTAATTTATGAAAAAACGTAGAACCAGTAGAGAAAGACGACGGAGAAGGATTGAACGAGGTGGGTTCTACGGCGGAGTGAGGAATTGATCATAAAACCGGACCGGAGGATTTCACTGACTACAGCAGACATTAATTTCGAACATCAATAATAATTTCTGCAGCATCAAATTTGTACTATTTTCGAAATTTAATTTGGGCAGAGTAACGCCCAAATAATTAATATCTGGCTGATATATGAAATCAAGCAGAATAATCCTAGAGAGAGAAAGAAGCAGAGTAACAAGAAAATGAAAAGCTATAGGGAGGAAAGGAAAGAGAAGAGAAGAGGCTTGGGGAGAAAGAGGGCCCTGATTTATAGATGGAAATTGAGAGGCCTATGATTAAATTAAATTAAAAAAATTGATTAAAAACAAAAGTAGAAATTAAATAGGGAAAAAGTAGGAAGCAGGATGGAATCTCTCGTGAAGGGGTAGGTCCCATTACATCATGTCCACATTTGCAAATGCAATTGCGTTTTTAAGTTTAACGTGAAATTGATTTACCGTGCACCACTTATACTATTGCGTATAGAAATTAATACCAATTATAATATTAATTTCTACAAGTAATAGTATGAGTGTAAGGTAAATCAATTTCACATAAAACCTTCTCTTTTTTAAATACATAATTCATTTATATTAAAATATACCATTCATATAAAAAAAAGTAAATTGTAAATTTCAGAATAAATAGATAACATAATTTTAAAGTAATATTTTATTATTTAAAAATATATTTAAATTAGACGGAATATTTAGTTGTAGTGAAAATATGTTAGGTGTGTGGAGAGATGAGGAATGTGGGGTGGAGAAAAAATTAAAGAAGCGTACAAGTCCAGCTGTCTCATGTGTGGAGCAACATACAGTGAATCAGTGATTGATAGATAGTGGCATCATTTTAAATTTTTTCATTGAAATCGAGGTGTGAATAAAGCTCAAATTTTGGGTCCACAAAAAAGAGAAATAATTTTTTACCTTGATTTCACCATACCTGTCAATTTAACATCATGGTACAAAATAGGTGATTAAATCATTTGTGCATAAGCAAACTTAATTTTTTTTTAAGTGGGTATTTATTTATGATATGATTCAAATCTTGGGGGTGAGGTACCGAGATATTTTAGCATCCTGTTGGTTTTGTGTGGTCGGGAAATGCTAGCTAGGTATGTGTCAATCTTTTATTGGTAAGGAATCTAACTTAGGGGTGGAGTTACACAAGAAAAATGTCTTGTTCCCACTTTTCAAAAAAAATTGGAATAAATTTATGTAAAACTTGTTTATAATATAAAATTAATATTATTATAGTTATAAGTAGATATTATTATTTTTATAAATTAATAATAATAACATTTAATACTATGATCTTACTTTATAAGTGGAATGATATCAGTTGATAAGTATAGTGATATTAATTTATAAATGTAACTCTCTAAATTTCATATTATCAACAAGTTTAACGGAAGAGTTTGTTATAAACATAAGGGCTTGTTTGAAATTACTATTTTAAGGATATAACACTTTTATTTTGAAAAAGTTTGTTATGCTAACTTCTCAAAAACAGTGATTTTATATCATTGTTATTATTATTATTATGAGGTTGCAAATATCCCTAAATCTGTATTTTATGAGAAAATTGTGTATGAGACCATGTAATAATTTAGCATGTTTTTGTGTTACTTTTAAAATTTGAGTAACTCAGATAATAACTAATGTATCATGTTTTATAATTAATGAGAGTGTTTTATATAATTTATATATATATATATATATCAAGAAAAATATATATATATTTATATTATGTTCAAACAATGGCAAGAAAAATTTTCATGTTTAGTAATGGAAATACATTTTAATAATTATGTTTAACCAATGGCAATGGGGAATAGGTCTTGAATGTTTTATTTATTAATTGGTAATTGGTAATTATCAATCGGTAGTTTTACGAAAGTCTCTAGAGTTTAACATGTATTTCATGTACACAAGCTAATAGTTTTTGTGTCTTTCATATAAGTAAAAATGAAAACACGTTCAGTTTAACTCAATTAATTTAAATTTATTCATATATCACCCTATTTAATTTAGCGGAATAGGGAGTTTTTTTTTTTGACAGGCGGAATAGGGAGTTATTATTCAAATTTCAATAACTTCCAAATTCTTTTAAAATAACTTTTTTATTTATATATTTCCATTATTAAAATGTAGAGAAAGTATATGGAATTATTCTGCTGAAAGTAAGAAGATCATATAGGTGGAGATTCAAAAAAATCCTTAGTTTTTATTCTATTATTCTTTGTTAGTAATTGCAAAGGAAAAACGTTCAGTGCACCATCAGTCAATCACTATCATTTTGAAAATAAACAACTTTTTATTTAATATACAATATCTTAATACTCTCTTTATTATATATTTATCTGATTTGTTTATATGAAAGTCATGACGACGTATCCAAATTATTAATTAATATTTAAGTACAGCTGCAATTTGTATGAGATAAATCTAACTTATTAAGCAAAAGAATGCGAGAGACCGTCTCACCGTGAAATGGCATCTTTTTTTTATCTTTTTTTTTATAGTATTAAAACATGATTTATGAATCAAAATTTCGTCACATCATGAAATTATCTTAAGCAAAACCTATTCAATTTATTATATTATATAATTTGTAGGCTTGTGTTAATCAAGCTTCCATTGCATAGTAAACGTGGAGATTAAGAAAAAATAGGAGATAATAATATTAAATAGTGTAAAGTAGATAAATTGAGTTTGGTAGAGAAAAATAATAATATTAAATGGTGTAAAGTGGGTTTAGTGGAAAGAAATAATAGTATTAAAAGTTATTTTATTTTCTTTTTAAAAAATGATCAAACAAAATTAGGACGACTATTTACGAAAAATGGACAATCAAAATTAAACAAAGAGAGTAATAAATAGTGTATAGTATAATATCTTCTTTAGCTTAAAATGGGCTTAAAAGGTTGTTTGCAAACTCTAATTAAAAGGTTAGAAGCACGGTGCACAAAGTGTATATAATACTCTAATGAAATGGCCTCAAGGAGCTAACTCGAAGGCTGTTTGCAAACTCTAATAGGGGGTTAAAAGCACTTTTTTTTAAAAAAAAAAATCATTCCGATTGGCTATCACAATTTTCATGCGTGAAGTACAATATCTTTTTTAATGTACACTCCTTCTAGAACACTGCTAAATGCTAATACTATACCAATCAACTAGTTTTGTATGAAACTGAGATGGTATTGAGTTTGATGGTTTTGAGACGGAATAAATTACGTGAATTTTTATCCCGTTATTCATTTATGTGTTACTTTTAAAAATTCAAATAAATAATTTTTTTTTTCACTAGTTGATGAATTTGACAAAGATTGAGTTTGATGGTTTTGAGACGGAATAAATTACGTGAATTTTTATCCCGTTATTCATTTATGTGTTACTTTTACTCAATTTTCTTTTTCACTAGTTGGTGAATTTGACGGTTTGTGCAACACAATTTCACAAGAAATTGCCTATTTTTCCTTTTCAATTTTTTTTTTATCAAAATGATCATTTCAGTTGTTTTATTCATTGAATTTGATAGTATTATACTCCCTTCGTACCATTTTTAAATTAAAAAATATGGGTGTATTAATAATTTTTTTATACTCCATATTTTATATCTAATACACCCACGTAAGAATTTCTTGTATGTATGATTTTGAAGACTACATTGGTTGCCCATGTAAACTATCAAGTCTCATCAATTGAAACTGATGAATGATGATTCATTTTTAAATAAAGATAGTCTATTAGTATTAATTATTGGAGTACGTATCCCACGTGATTTGGGGAAATATATTTTTTTACTTGGAAAAAGAGGAGTATACGAACGGTAGGTTGAGCCAAATTAGTGGTTCTATTGAATATAATTGAAAAAAAAATCATTTACACCCCTATAATATCCCAACTTTCGTTTTACTAGTCTATCAAGTTGATCAAATAGTTTTGAGCTTGAATTCGAGCAAAACCTCAGGCCTATCACCTATGTTGCACGGATGCCGAAACACGTGTGCGGGACAACATAATACGGGTATAGAGATATATATTTTTTTAAAAATTAAGGTGCAATTTAACAATAATACGTTATGTTATTGTTTGTAACATTTATATATGTTTTCTTTTTAAAAGAATCGTAAAATAAAGTGTATATAATTCACATTTTTCTCTCACTCAAGTCGTAAAAATATTTAATAATTTAATCAAATTAAGTTTTAATCAAATAATAATTCAAATATCATCAACCTAATATATAATTCATAAAGGTGAATTCAATCTAAAATGAGTGTCACATTATCAATATAAGTTACATTACATAATAAAGTTCAACTGAATAACATTTTTATTGCTTAAAACATGATCATATCTAATCATCTAGCTGAATTCGTATATCGAATTCGTGAGTCTATTAATTTTTTTATTTTTATAATTATAATTTACTGATTTACCAGGTGACAACCGAATTCGCAAATTCAAAAATTGCACCCCATTTAGGAAGTGGGTGCAAATTCGATATTACATTGTGATGTTTTAGAAAATACCATGCATCATGGCCTTAAGCTCATTTATTCAAAAAATTGGAGTTAGATTCAAGTTTTTAGTGAACTCTATATAATTTATAAGAGTCCACAATTTGATTATAACCCAATTTCGAACAATTCTTTTATCATTCGGAGTTCTCAAGTCCCAAAACCTCAATTAAATTACTCCACCCACCCACCCACAAAGAAATGTTTATAGGTTTTTTCACACGGATTAACATAGGGGTATAAAAATTGACAATTTTTTATCAAAATGAGAAACGCAATATTTACGAATTTTTTGTGGGTCAAATCGAGTCAGATTTTTTAATAAAATTCAAAAAAGTAGAACAATAAAACTCGCTTCGAGATCTGTGTTATTATAAGGGCAAACATGTATTACTGTGAGTACATGTATGTGTTATTCTAAAAAAGATCCATGGAATATGACCAGAAAAAGAAGCACATAAACACAAAGGAAAAAATTCGCAAATTCCATGTGGGTCGAATTGGTCAAACAAGATTTTTTCTATAAAAAAAGCAAAAAAAAAAAAGCAAAAAAAAAAACTCACTAGAATTGCGTATGTTTTGCACATACTTGTTTTTAATACACATATTTGTCTATAAAATATTGAAGATTGTGTCACTATATGCACACAAATGTGTTACTGTAAAGAGAAAGATGTGATAGTATATGAACAAAACGACACTTCATCTATTTTCATATGTTTTTCCCTTGGTTTTTCATTTGTTTCTCCTTTGGACATATGACAAACTGCCTTAAGTAAAACTCAAATCACTAGATTACACCATTGAATTAGGAAAAAAAATATCATCATTACGTACCAACACATAATTATCTTTACATTTATACATACTCGCCTTTATAGTAACACCGACTGGGAGCTTTCCTTTTTTGCCTTTGCGCTTATTTTAAGAAAAAATCCACTTGACCTTATTTGACCCGTGCAGGATTCGCAAAATTTCAACTCCTTCCTATTTGAACTAATATTTCACGGTGAAATATTTCTCAAGAAAATCTCACATAGAAGTTATTATAGTTACATCATCAAAGTTTGATTTTTTTTCCATTTTACACTTATATCTATTAGTTTTGCAAAACAATTACTAATAACGCTACACATTAAGTATGAGCACAAAATGAAAATTAATTTTTAGACAAACGCTTGTGTGAATCCAAATTCACGATGAATTTTAATTCTTCAATATTATTGTCATGTATATGTACTATCATTATTATGCATAAATTATATCACATGATTCACAGGAATATTGAATATTTAATTATATCTTAAATATAATAATTAGACTATCTTTGTAGATTGGTGGAGATAGAAAGTAGATTTCTATTTTATTTTATTTTGGACTGAAGGAGTATTAATTAGTCAAAGATGGTATTGAATTTAAGGACGCTCTTATTTGACGTGAATCAATTGATGAATTTTTTATTTTATCCTTAATGAGTGTTGGCTCCACTAAGGACATTTGTTCCATTTATTAAGGACAAAACAGTCAATTCATTTGGAAAATTACATTTTACTCGGGATGAATTACCCCATTTAGCATTACCCTAAATTTAATTGTCATACTTACTCTAAATCGACTCAATGATTGGTTAATCAATGGGCAAGAAGAATATTCTGCAAATATTGTTAAGGGCCGCCGAATGTATTCATGGGGAACAAAAGCATGAGCAAAAGCGCGTTTTAATTTCAATTATAGTTTTCGATTTTATTTCTTCCTATAAAAAAGTCATAATTAAGTTGATACTTATATTCCACCGATAGAATAAAGGTAGATTAATTAGAGAAGCCTAATTTATTCAAGTCGGTGGAACTTGAAATTATGGGATCGACCTTTTTAAAAAATAAGTATTTGGTGAAATTTATTCATAATATAAAATTTATATTATTAAATTTATTATCTGATACTATTACATTTTTAAATTAAGATCATAATATTAAATGTTATTATCATTTATTTAAAATTGTAGTGATATCAAGTTATAAGTGTAATGATATCAATTTTATAGTATAAACGAGTTTTACAAGAGTTTGTGTGTTTTTTTAACCCTACTGTAAAACTATCAAATAAATCCAAAGTATAAATGAGTATTCAAGGAATCAAGATGGGGCTAGCTTTCAATAGTCGATTGAAAGTAGTAAATGGGACAAATAAATTCTAGATTTCTTGTTTGGTCACACACATTTTTTCTTACTCAATAAGTCTCACTTTTTCATTTCTTTTTCGTGTTTTAAAAATACTATCATGAAAAAACTACCTGGCACAACTATAGCTGTTTTAAATCTGGTGATTTTGGTCAGCTTTTGAGAATATTTTTGCTATTCCTTAAAACGTGAATATCTTTTGGCTTTGTTTGATGTTGCGTTGAAGGAACTTTTTTTTTACACTTTTTAATTTAATTTTTTT
Organism: Stenogyne calaminthoides; assembly: GCA_037126765.1. NCBI lineage: Eukaryota > Viridiplantae > Streptophyta > Magnoliopsida > Lamiales > Lamiaceae > Stenogyne > Stenogyne calaminthoides. Next base: position 27,087,561 of record JBBCBC010000029.1, on the reverse strand, counting down.
GAAAAATCATGTACTAATTTTTATATTTTTACAATTGGGTATATGGGACAATTCACAGCAATCAATACTAACGCGACAAAAAGTTCCCACTGTCCATTGAACAAATTAGTTAACAAAAAATAATCTTGTGTATTAAATTGTTAAAAAGGAAAAAAGTAACATTTGATACTGTAAAATTTAAAACTCATATTAATGAATTTATTTGTCATTTTCCCATCTCCTTGATTTGCCATTTTCACTCATAAATTGAAAAATAAAGTTATTTGATATGTCTCTATTGAGCAACAACTGGACCACATCTATATATATACCAACTTATAGTGATAAAAAATATGCATCATGCACTAGATTAACTCAATATAAACAGAAAATCATTAAATATTGGAAGGAAAAATTAGATGGTAAAAAGGACAATTTTTAGATTCTCTCTCCCTCTGATATCTTTTTTATGTGGAAAAAGAATATGTATTTGGGTGAATTTAAAAAGAAAAAAATTGAATTTCTATATTATAAGTTAATAACATTATTAAGTTTGTAAGTACTTATATTTATATTAAAAATCAAGTCATGTGCATTTACATATAAAGCATTTGTATTGAAATTTGGTGCTTACATAAAGATATGTTGGCCACTTAAACCCACAATATTTTATAATAAAAATGCACGCGACAATTTAAAAAAAGGAAATATGGTAAAGGTGTTGTTTTTCCCCTGCTCCTCTTCTTCCTTTTCTTTTTTCGAGTTATTTTCTAAAATTATAATAAAAAATAAAGATAAAAAATTCGAAACAAAATATTTATATAATAACTTAATAAATTAACAAAAGTTAAATATTTTAATGTAATAAAATAATATATATAAATACTTGCTAAAATATAATTTGGAAGCTTAAAACCACGTACGTATAGTAATATAATTTGCATATTTTCTTGGCAATTTTTTGCTTGGAAAAATTAATCTGAATTTGAACATTTCATTTTCAATTACTCAATGATTTGCATGATTGCGATGTAATATAATGATGATAATGAAATATATGTCTTCTTACAAAAGTTAATTATTAGTTTATCTTAGAAGTGTGTGAGAAATATGTGGAGATACAAATTAAAACGTGGTCCTACAGAAACAGCAACATAAAGAGCAAAGTTTTGATCTCGAAATAAAAGTTTTCCTGTCCACTGAAAATTGTCTGAGAAAAAAAAAATAAAAAAATAAATCAACTCTTAATTCTCTGATCAACATTTTTATGAGATAAGTAGATAACTAATAATTATTTTAATTACACATAAAATGTAAATATTATTTTTATGAAATAGTAGCTAATAATTATTTTAATTACACATCTCAAACAAGACAAACTAAAATGTATTTAATCAACTAAAAATTGTTGTAAAATATAGAATAAACGTAAAGAAAATAACAAGAACACCGATTTGTTTACCCAGTTCGTCCAGAAGGACTACATTTGGGGGCGACCAAGCCAGGAGAGATTTCACTATGATCTGAGTATTCTCTATCTCACGGCGTTACAATGAGAAATATATTTATAATAGCAATTGGACTGAAGCCCTAAAAGCCCTAAAACCATGTATGACATAAAGCCCACTAATAATACTAACACAAAGTAATGTCCACAATAATAGATTATTTACAACACTCCCCCTTGAACATTACGACGTGATGTTCAAGCCTAACTAAAATTCCGCTAGAATAATTCAAAGAGAGAAACATAGTAAAATAAGAAAATGTACAACTAATGGTCTTCTAAATTTAATCTTCAAAATGCTCCCCCGGAAGACAACAGTCTTCCAAGCCTTTTGTATTATGCTTTCACACTCTTCTGGAGTTCATGCAGACAAAAGAATTTTAGGGGATATATACTTTGTCAATTTCCCTTTAGCATTCCTATTATTCATATGGGCAACAAAAGTTGCATTTTCCTCATAATGGATGATATGAGATATACATTATCACATGAATAATAAATGTATTTAAATTAAAATATTGCAAACATCGAAGATACTGAACATATGCTTTAAAGTTTTACAATGCCTCCTTATAGGAGAAGCACTAACTTAATCTTGCAAGCGAAATCAATATAAATTCAATATCGAATTTGTTGCAGTTCTTAAAACATAGTAATGCACTAAGGACACTCTAATAAGGAACTTCGGGTCCTAAAATGTCACATGTATCTTCTTTAGGTCCAAAATTGTCTTTATCCACTTCAACGGATCGAACAATTACTAGTGTGCTAAGTAGATGAAATTTAATATAAAATATCTCCAATACCTTCTCCAAGTAAGCTGATTGGTATATAAAAATTCATTTTGCTTTAGGGAAATGCTCGATCTGCTGGTCGAGACAATACTTGATTTCACCAACGTTTTATTTCAAAATTCAATCTCTAAGATTAAATTAGCTTTCTTTGATTCCCTTACTTATTCCAATAATATTTAGATTATCACCAGAAATCGAGATAATACAAACACCACCAAAGTAGTTTCTTTGTAAACACGTAAGGAAATATTTTAATGTTTATTTATTCCTCCTTCGGGAAGAATGAATTGAGTCGATCGTGGAATATTCGACCCAAATATTTTATGTCATATAATGACCTTTGTAATTTTAATATCGTACTTAATACGATTTTCACCATTCCTCATCTGAGGAATATTATATCCATCAGGGATCTTCATATATATATATATTGACATCTATTGATCAATATAAGCATGCGGTTACAACGTCTATCAACTGCATTCCTACATTTAGTTTACTTACTGCCAGAGATATTAAGTAGCGGAACTTTATTTCATACATAACAGGTTATATATTTAAAATCTATATTGGGTCTCTGCAAAAACCCATGAGCTTCTAATCTCGCTTTGTACCTCATTACATCATTATTCTCATTTTCTTTTTCGTACAAATACACATTTATATCCAACATGGATAACGTTTCGGGGTGTATGTACGATAAAGTCAAGAATATTAGCGAGTCGAGCTCTGCCTTAATTGCTTTTTCCTATTTTACCTAGTCAAAGTGCTTCCGGCTCAACTATTGACTTTTGGGTACTGGATCTAGATTTTAATAGTGAGAGCAATTATGGCAACAAATAAATTATCGACAACATTGGTAAAGTTCTCCTGTATTTATAATTTGTATATTTATATCAACCAGATCTTCTTCATTTCCTATAATATTTTTATCTGGTCGTTCCGCAATGTTAGTATTTTTACTATTTTGTCCACGTGCTTCATTACTAGAATTTCCGTCTTCGGGACGAATCTCTTCAAGAGACTTCAAGAGTGACTGAATATATTTGCTAGCTTTAGTAATTACCGCGGATTTATGTCTTACATAATAACGAGTCCTTTACGCTTCTGGCATGTAGGGGCATTAACTTATATATTTGTCTAAAATTAGCATATTTACTATTTGTGGTGCATTTACAACAGGTATATGTGCTATAATCACTTCTTCATCATCAATAAATTAATTTGGCAGATTACTTGCTAAATATTGCAAGTTTATTATACTATGAACTTCCAGTTCACTTTGACTAGTGCATGAATTTTCATATTGAAGATTTTTTATATTCCACGAAATTTTCTTGGCATTCATTGAATTATAAATTCTTATCTCCCCCTAATGCCGAGAAATGATCTTCATCAAATGTGCAATTAGCCAACTGGGCCGTGAATTGAGGTACACTGTGGTGGTGATATTGAAAACAAATATTGCACATTCTAATATTTGTAGATGGGAAATGTTTAGTTCTTACGCACTAGGTATAAAAGGGGAATAATCATGATATAGAGTGAGTCGGATTTGAATTAGATTAGCACCATGTAAAATTTCATACCCCAAACATGAAATAACTAAGTTGGAATTCTTCAATAATATTCTAGTAATTATTTTAATAAAATCTATAAGTAATTCAACTAAACCATTCTCGATATGGACGAGATTAAATGCTCAATTTTAATTCTCAATGCCATATAATAATCATTAATGTCATCAAATCGACATTAACCATTCCAATGGATTTATTGGATAATCCAAAATTTTAAGTTCAATAATATTTGGCAATAAATTTGCTTCAGGCAAATTATATCAGTCCACAAGTATTTTCATGACTCTATTCAAGAGAAATAAAAACAATTCCAACTTTAGTACGAGAACGTCGTACTATAAATTTTTTCAATTTATGTCTTTGCATAAGCCCCACAAATAAATTAATTTGCATAAGGAATTGTGTTATTTGACATACTATGTAAATAGAATTAGTCAAAATCCGACTTATCATATTTTGAACCGCTCATGTCATAATTTAGATAAATTTGCTTCAGGCAAATTAGTACATCATTCAAAGAATCATCATTTTAAATATTCATATTTGCTTCGAGAAAACTAGTACTACGGGATTATATTTTATTCAAAATGAGTGTAACAAGTTGAATCTCAACGTGAAAAGTTCAAGTCAATAAGTTATTACAGTTAAGAGCAAGCTTGATAGGTTTACTTTTAGTAAACTAGATATATATATTTTTTTTTTACTACAATTGTTCATAAAGAAATTTTGATATAAATTTTCACATGTAGTTCAGATTCAACAATTTTCAATGAAATAATCAGCCGCAAAAATCAGTAATAATAGGCAAATAATTTTTTTTTTTTCATAAAAATCCTAATTTCTACAAAGCAAATTAATTAAAGTCTATCTTTGCTACATGCTAGATTCTAATTCTTGAAATTTAAAAAGAATTAAGTTTATTTACCAGAGTGGAACCCTATGGTAAGGGTTCCTAATCGTCTAATGAAATATTTGACTCGTGTCAAGCGCAGACTCAATGGGAGGTTCAAGTATCAGCTTCATCGTCTCATATATAGGGGCAATTTCTTCAGCCTTAAACTCATCTCAAATGGGCAGAGTAACCAATCGAGTCCAAGAAAAAAAAAACTCAACAAAAAGATGGATTAGCCAAAAATAAAAATAATTAAAATTTAAATGTTCCTTAATTAAAATTGTAATCACTTTAGCACAATTTCCAACTAATGCTAGAGTCACTAAGGTCACTAAGTATATCTCAATTGCATACGAATATCATAAAATTTAACATCTAAATATGCTTATATGGTCTCAAAATTTATCTGTGGAACAATCCTTCAGGGATGTCCAGTATACACATTAATAGGAAATACATGACCTATTATATTATGTTTCTTCAATGTTCCAGAAATTGCACATCATAAATTTGACAATCCTTTTATGTGACATAAGAGAAAGGAGAATGCATAAATAATATTTCAAATTTGGCATGAACTTTTGTGAATTGCTTCAGGCATATTAGAATGATCCAAAGGTATGCAGATGATTTGCCAATGATATAGTATAATAAATATTCTAATTAAACAGCAATGCACATGGATCATTATAAATAATTAATTATGCCAAAATGGAACCATATCAATCTTTAGGCAATATTCAGAAGAAAACCATCAACTAGTATTAGGACAAAAATTCATCATATTCAAACATTCAGTTTATATTATTGAAGCATTACTTTACCTAAATAATATGATTTATCAAGAAAAATAATTGTGTAGACATCAAGTGTATTGGTTTTTAATCTACATCAATTTTAGGGGTCATAAAATGTATATGTTAGAGAAACAAATCTTCGGGATTATATTGACCACTCAGAATTCATCTCAATCAATTCAATTTTAATTGAGAGCCACAACAAATATTCTGATATACATGCGGCTTTTAATTTATTATACACATATATAATAATATCACACTATCCCAAATCATCCAAAGCAATTCAAGCAATTTCATAGTGAATAGTGTTAATGCCGATCGGAAACAATCACAATTATGTATGAACTTGGCTATACTACAAGCCTATTCATACAGTAAATAAACAAATTAATATTATCACCAAAACCTAAACTCACAAAATCAAAATATATAATATAATATATGTAGATACATTCATGTTCAATACATATTACGCATTACGCAAAAGCAGGGTGCATACCTGCCATTGAATCTTTTTCTTTATAAATTTGTGTAATAATATTTTTTTTATGAAATAGTAACTAATAATTATTTTAATTACACATCTCAAACAAGACAAACTAAAATGTATTTAATCAACTAAAAATATCTCGATTTTAAACTAAATCAATAAAAACAACCTATTAATTAAACATTACTCGCACCACAAGAAAACTTGAAGGACCACGTTCGTCATGGTCCCATGTTAGATGGTGTAATTATATATAGGGCAATTTATGGTCCATAAAAAAATTGGGAACTCAAAAAAAGAAAGAAAAAAGGACTGACTTCGAAGATGTTAATACTTGATTGCACGATGGAAAAGAGACAAACACGTACCTGTCCTACATATTATTTCTCATAGAAAATAAAAGAGAAAAATAAAATCCCCTCAATTATTACTTAGCTACAAGTAAATGATCCTTGAAATATTTTGTGATACTTTTAAACCCTTCAAGTATTTTTCCAGGCACAAACACTCCGATTAAACTTATTCATAATATAAAATTGATACCATTATATTTATAAATTGATACAATTATTTTTATAAATTAATATTAATATTATAATCTTATTTAATATGTAGTATTAATTTGTAGGTGTAATGATATAAAATTCATAATAAGAACAAGTTTCACACTTACTCTTTAATTTCCATGTCGGTATTCTTTTGGCACAAATAAACTTTTTAAAATTAAACAAATGAAACCTTAGTGTATTTTATTGATACAAGTGAATAATTTTGACAAAAACTAATATGAGACGGGGTACAAACTAGCACAAATCTACATTCTTCTCTCCCAAAGTCAGTTGTTATTAACGCCCAAATTATATTATCTTTCTCACCATGAAAACCGCCTCAATGCGTAAAGTCATTCACAATAATTTTTCTATATAACGACCAATTAATATGTTCTTACAAGATGCACTAAAAAGAAGCACTTTATGTTCAAGTAGTATTTTTACTATATAGGGCCTTAGTGTATAGTTTATGTCTCAAGTAGGGCTGAAAAATGAAGAAGGTAACTTAATGAAACAGGTAAAGGTCGGTTTGTGGGCCTTGTTTTTTGTTGGGAGAGTGGGGGGGGCCTATTTGCAAAACCAGAAATGATGTTTAAGGACGAGTATTTATTTTCATTGAATTAAAGAGCATAATTATTATTTTTTATCTTGAAAGAACATATTCATATTTCATTGGTGGTAGGAGACAAATTTAATTCTTTTCTTCCGTAAATGTTGAAGTTAAAGCATTGACTTATTGTGCTGCCAAAGCAATGATACACATAGGAGTCATAAGCACTTTTAGGTAATAATCGAAAAATTGAGCTGAATCGAATTGAAATATAAATTCGATTATGTTTGGTATTTGGTATTTGTATCGAGTTTAAATTCAAAATTATTAATTTTCAATTTTGAATCGAAAATCGAATTGATTATAAGAATATACTACATATAATTTCTAAGTCTTAGTTCATTTATACAAATATTTAATTGTAAGTTTAGCTTTTTTAATATTTACTAGTTTATACAACATGTATTGCACGTGATACATGAATAGTTAGTAAAAAGTCATTTAAAAAAATAAGACCATTATTTTAGAAAATCAAGACTCTATGCTTCAATTATTCAATAATAAATAGAGACTTAGCGTAATGAGCATGTATAAAAATTTCTTATTGATTCAAGCAATTAAACATATTGAATATATATTAATTAACCAAAATAATAGAAATGATTTCGAGGAATATATATAACAAAAGAAGTCACCTTTAAAGAAGACCGAAAAAATCTTAAATATCAACCCAAGCCATTTTTTGATATTTTGTCCGCTTAAATTTATGCCCAGTTGCGACCCTTTGAAATTCTTGTAATTTATGAGTTGTATAGATGAAACAATATTTTAATTACACTATTTTAATAATTAAATAAAAATAAGATAAAGTTATAATTGAATATAAATTTAAAAAGAATGAAAAATATGTAGCTTATAATTACATATTAAGTAAATTCATAAAATAAAATATGGAACAAAATTGAATAAATTAAAATATTGCTGATAAAATTATAATTGAAGATAAATTTAAAAAGGAATAAAAATTATATAACATATAATTATTAAGTGAAGTTATAAAAACAAATGAGTTGAGATTGAACAAATTTAAAGATTACAAAGTAAAAAGTTTTAAAGATAAAATTCATAAGCCCAATCCACAAAATATAATTAAATATATATAATGGAAAATAAAAATAATTATTAAGTAAAATTATTAAAAAAAAAGGAACAAAATCATATAAAATAAAGAACGGGACGAAATTGAACAAATCAAAATATATGACGGACAAAAGAATTAAAAATAGTTATTAATTGAATTTACAAATTTTAAAATAAAATAGAAAAATGAAAGAAAAGATCAAATTGAACAAATTAAAAAGTGACATTTTAAAAGGGTCAAAAATATTTCTCAACCCCAAGCCAATTTTTAATATAATATAGATAATCTATAAATTGGACAGTTTTTATAGTTTATAATCTGGACATGATCTTTGATTTTGAGAATTTCGACATTGTTATGTTTTTGTAGAAAATTTTCTGTTTTAAAAATAAAGGTCCAACTTAAAGTTCAAAACATTTCGATTTTTTGGTTTTATATCGAAATCGAACTAAAATAAATTATTTCGATTAGTCTCACTTTTATATATGTTTGATTTGGTTCCGATTTATAATAATGAAAAATTCGATTAATTCGATTTTTCTTGTTATTGAATACTCATCCTACTTATACAATTCTCAGGAATTAATGAAAAAAAATTGATAAGGGGAGATGCATATCTTTTCAAGATTTTTCAACAATGTTAAATGATCTCAGTAAGCTAGCTAGGACTTTGAACGTAAAATTTCCCTTGATCATGGATCAATACTCGTAAATTCTTTTAGCATATATATATATAGACGTTGAAATTAAACTAACCATTCATGTTATTTGGGGTATTTTGAAAAATACATCATTTATGGTTAAAGATCCCCACAAATTAATCCATCTACGACTACAATTGATGTATACATTAATCGTATAAAAAAAAGACACATGATCTTTACATATTTTACAGATTGAATATTGAAGCAAAGCGACGCCCTAATAAGTAACGGATAAGGAAGAAAGAAAAATCAAAAGACCTCTACCAAAACCAAACTAAACTAAATTTAATTAAATAAGTAATAAAGTAGGGTTAAAGTAATATATCTATAAAAAGTGAAGGGATGAAAAGATTCAAAAAAATTCTCTCACTTTATGACATACTCCTATTATAGATTAGTACAGATATTGTTAAATAGGAATAGGTCTTTTGTGAACCCGAGTTCACATGAACTCTCTTTTTCGAGTTTTTTTTTTAATGTTACTGTTATGCATGTGCAACATCAATATTAAACAAATTAAATATTTTTTGAACAATAATAATGCTTATACATAACATCGATCTTGCAAATGTATTAACATTATTTCTTAATAAAAGAAGTCATATGAACCCGAATTCAACATAAATTTTTAGCATTAAATAGATAGGTGTTCTAATATATCCTGTCTTAACATAGAATTTAAACTAGATGAATTAAACTTAAACTAAATGTAAAACATGGAGCTTCTCTTTTTTGTAGCTTACATTCAACTTTGAGCTACTAGCTGGCTTTGTAAAGGTGAGATCAAAAGCTAATCATGGTTGGAATATACTTTAGCTAGATATGTTATATTAACTAGAGTTAAAACACAACTGCCTATGAAGTATACTCCCTCCTTTCAAAAATAAATGTTTTAGCATTTGTGAAAAAAATAAATGATGTTTTAGTCTTTTTGTCATCATTATTTTTTTTAATTTTATCCTTCTTAACTCATGGAACATATAGAAATGTGAAAATGATATTTTATGAAAAGTTAAAATCATGGAATTTGGTGAGAACTCTTCAATAATTAAGAGCAAATTTTTCATTATATATACCACTTCTTAATTTTAACAATAAAAATTAAAACATCATTAAATTTAAAGTGGAGATAATTATATATATATATGAATCAAATACCTAAACCAAAGGCAGTTGAGAAAAAGCTTTCTAGATTGGTCTAAAGCTCTCTCTCTTTATTTGATTCATTTTAAAGGCACACCTAAATAGATTTCACCACAAGGTACTGTCATTTTCACATATCTTCGCACATGTGTTATATATGTGACGTGTATTGATTTTGATATATAATTTGATTTTAGATTCTAAATTATAGAGCCAAAAAAGAACTGCTTGTTGTAACAATTGCAACAAACATTTGCTAAAAGAAATAGTGCTAATTGGACGTTATTGAAGTTGGGTCGGTTTAAAAAATATGAAACATCATGCATGCACATATAATTAATAGTATTAAAAAACCTAATAAGTATATATAGGACGACTAAGCCTAAGGAGGTCACAATTAATTATATACACACACTAAACGTGGATATTTGAAATAAACGTCCATATACCCAAATTGTTCGAAATAAATCTCCTATAATTCTTTGTAACACAATTGGTGTTTCATTATCTCATGCGTTAATAATTAAATACACGTGCCAACCATCATCAACTTAATGAAGATGAGACATTAAAAAATTGAAAGAAAGAGATTTATATATTTTATCTTTCAAATTAAATTTCCCTTTTGACTTTCACGTAGAGTTCACGATCGATCCTTCGATATTGGTATTGAAACGGTTCAATTCTCTAGTTTTATTTTTCGTATTTCATTGGTATTTTATTTTTTTGAATTTTTAAAACATGAACATATGGTATATTGATTTGTTGGATATTTTTTTATTATTCTATATATCATTTATTCATATTATGGAATATAAAATAGAACATCAATTATAAAATTGATAATCTCATACAGTATTGAAGTGGTCGTGTCAATTCAAAAGTAGGCAGGCCCCCCTACTGAAAATAATTATATAAATATTCAAGCATGTGTGTAATAGGAGTACAAACTAACAAAACATACATAATAATATAATCTGATCAAAAATCGAATCGCAGATTTTGCATCAATTCATGTAATTAGTTCCACCAAACAGTGACTCACTGACGTATATTTTTAATGATATTTCAACGACTGAAAAATGTTGGGAAAACTGTTGACTGGCGAGTACATGAGGTTAATTTGTGAAGGCTCATTATTTCCATGTGTGTTTTTTTCTTTTGCGGAAACACCCATTATTTTCATTAGAGAATTGAAGAATTAAAAGTACTTCTCTCCCTTTTTTTTAAAAAAGGTAAAGGTGAAATATCATTAAACGAGCACAAGGGGTACTCGAATCCTACAAATACAGATTACAGTTTAGATGGTAAGCATTCTAGCGGTTGAAAATCCCAATCATGAAAGGAAGCAACAAACGAGAGTGGATAATGAGATCTAATCCACTTCCACGAACTAAACTTAATGCCGTCGATCAATTCATCCAATGTGTATGGACTATCCTTAAAAATGATTCAATTACGAACCTTCCAAATCCTCCATAGAGTAGCCTGCCAAACTAGCCCGAAAATTTTACGTTTGACATTACCTTTTTACGGGCTCAACAAAAGCACTATAATGGTCTCTTGCTGAAGAAGCAAACGGCAGTGGGTTGTTGAGCCAAATGGCTTATCTCCCTTTGCTACTTGCATTATTTGGTGGGTACACAAAATAAAAATAAAAATTGTAATGAGTAAAATTTTAAAGGGTGATTTTATAAATTTTTATGTATAAATTAGTAAAAAGATTGGTTAAATTGTGTGTATATGTGAGTCAAAAAATAATAAGTTTTTTTATGTAAAATTGTGGATATTGTGAAGGTGAAATTTATGGAGGGTTTTCTATTTTAGGGTATTCAAGTTATTGTGGGACGTCCGAATAAAAATATTGTGCAAGTTGTTGTAGGACGAAGGGAGTATGAAAAAAAAAATCCTATATTAAAAATTACAATTAGAGATTCTAGGCAAAAGTAAATTGGGAAGACATGGGAGAAAAATAGTTTTTTGGACAAATATCACTCTATATAGTTTTTAGATTGTTGTTCAAAATACAATCTTCCTAAACTTTAATGACAAAGTTTCATATGAAACTGGTTTATCGTGCACCACTCATACTATTGCTTGTAAAAATTAATACTATATTAATTTCTACAATCAATAATATGAGTGGTGTACAGTAAACCAGTTTCACGTAAAAACCTTCTCAACTTTAATTACCAAGTCAGGATATAAATAATTAAGAGGAGACAACAATAGCTTTAAATTAATTGTTGGTTATATTGACAATTTTCCTCTTGAATTGATGCTCTAGTCTTATATCATTACAAAAAAAATAGTGTATTACTTACGAAGTTTTTAAATATTTTTTCAACATGCCTACGAAATTTTCAACGAAAATAATTTTATTCTTAAATAGTAAAGTTTGCCTACGATTTATCTACAAATTTTTTTAATTGTATAAGCTATTTTTAAACTACCAATATAATTGCCTACGGAAACATAAATTGCCGAGAAAATTATTTGTGTAGGTAAATTTACCTACGGAAATTTAAAATGTGTAGGTAGATTGCTCATAGGTAATTTGTTTGCATAGAGAATTATTTGTGTAGGTATTTTAATTTTTAAAGATTATTTAAAAATTGGTAGGCAAATCAGCAATCCTCACCCTTTAAAGATCAAATTATTTTTATAGGAAAACTTCGTAACAATTTAAAAATTTTCGTAAGCAATTTTTCATTTTCTTGTAGTGAATTATTTGTTATATATATATATACATATACACATGTGGTATATATGCAATGATGGACGTACATAGGGGCTAAGGGGGACACTGGCCCCACTTGATGTTTTTTATATATATTTATTGTTAAAAATACGATTGTGTGGGAGATTTGCCTACCATGGTTGGATGTAAGATAATTTGAATATCGCCGCTTTTATGATTTTTTAGAAGAAAGGGTATTAATTTGTATTAATTTGTACCCTTTCTTATATATGAGACGACTTCATACAAGTTTTTATCTTATAAGTTATTTATTGTTAACTTGACGAGGTTATATTTATTGATAATTTTAAAGTATACCTTTTTTTTCTATATAATTTTTTTTTATTATCCTTGTGGGGAAGAGGGAGCGAAGGGAAAGAAATATGTATAATTCTGATTTTAAATATTTATATATAAATATATTTGATTCGGTCAATATAAAAAAATTTAGTCTAAATAGTTTTGAATATATATAAAAAATTTGAAAGTGCATTTAATTATGACAAAAACTTGCATGAGACGGAGTACAACTTAGCATAATCAACACACCCTTCAAAAAAAATGTTAAAAGCGTCAATGCTCAAATTAAACTCTATCTTATCGTGAGATGGTCTCACGTTTTAATATAAATTGAACCCCCTCGGCAGAATTCATTGGTCCGTCCCTGTATATATGCATAGCGCTGATAAAATGAATGAGAAAAGATAAAAGAGAGAATTGAAGAGCACATGAACAAGAGTGAGGCCGTCAATGAAGAATATAATGGAAGCCGTTGCTGCCAATTTGGAATGCTGCATACACATTCAAGCCTAATTTGACTTTTTAAATATAATAGATTATGTTGTCTGCTGAATTATTACAGATTTTTTTAATATCTGTATATAATTTACTAAAACCATATAAGGTTACCCATAATTCTATATTACTATTGTATATATTTATCTACGCGCACACTTTTCATCAGGAATGGGTCTGGGCCGGTAGCTCACCTTGGGTTGAAATTTTTTTGTATTATATATGTTAAAAATTTTATATTTATATTTTAAAATTATAAAATTTTATTATTTCACCCTGTTGCAATTCTAAAATATCGTCATTCTTACTGAATGGAAAATTTTGTTCCCCTGGAACGAAATCCTGAATCCGTCTCTACTTTTCATGTGATCATTATTTTATAATAAACCTTATGCATAACTCCTTTATGACATATTCAATTTTTTAAACATGGCAAAATTAAATGGAAATGATATAATAATCATCAAATGATAACATCTAGCTCGTATGCTGAATTCAAAAGTCATCATTATGCAGAAATAGAATTCAAATTGAATTAGTGAGTAAGATACATTGAATTTGAGTACATCTCACATGCACAGATTTACCATTCGCTCCCTTTGAACAATAAATATTAACAGTACTTTTAAAGAAGTGATTTAACTTAATCTATGTATGGAAATATTGATTCTCTTAATCATGATTTTTAACCCCCCACGGGTGTCTGCTGGCTTGAAATGAAACTCCTACTAGTGATCGATGAGTTATAGTTATGACTTCCGAATTAATCGATGCTTGAGCTGAATATCGAGTCTTCAATTCAAAACTTAATTTTTGTAGGGGAAAAATAGCTAGTGCTTGGCCAAATTTCCAAAAGTTTGAAATGTTTACTAAATACATTGTTATTTTTAACAAAGTTACAGAAACACACTCTTGAAATTAGATTACCACACAAAATATGCAGGTAGATTAAAGCAGTTTTAAGTTGATGCATAACTGTGTTCGAAAAAAAATGTTGACACATAACCGTTTCTTGAAATCAATTAAAAGCTAGTATTTATTTGCTTTTAATTATTTAAGGGGTGTTTGCAAACCCAATTTTTTTTTTTAAAAAAAATTTGTGTTTAACAACTTTAAACCCAATACAAAATATAGTAAAAAGGAACCATGACAACAGTAGTTCTCACCAAAGAAACAGCAGAAGGCATAGTCATTAATTAATAGCTCAGAATAAGTTGTAGGTAATAACATCACTTGCTACAATGGCCTTATATATCTTACACTAGGTAATTTACAAACTCAAGCATGAATATGTACAAAATTTGAAGCATTATTAAGAAGGTTTCTCAAAGAAGGTCCATGACAGATGCAGCATGTTCCGGATGGTAATGAAGTATCTCCTCCCACATCAATTCTCTAATCACCCCCTCCCCGATATCCTCATCAATATCGATATTTATCGGGACCTGAGCGGGCGGGTCGCACCTCGGGTCATACAACGACGATATGTAAGGATGCTCGAGCGCTTGTGTAACAGTGATCCTCTTTGAAGGGTCGAAAACGAGCATCTTCTGCAAGAGATCGATGGCGAGAGGTGGGGCCCCCGGGTAAAGGCGAGAGAAGGGGGTCCCACAAGTGTAGTGCAGGGATTGGATGTATTTGCTGGCTTTAGGGTTATCTATGAATTTAAGGTCATCTTCCCTTTGGCTTCCAAGAATGTTGATTATTAGTTTGAGCTGGTTGAGGCACTCTGAGCCCGGGAAAATGGGCTTGCGGCCGAGAAGTTCCGCGAAGATGCAGCCGACGGACCAGACGTCGATGGAGGTGCCGTAGTTGTCGCAGCAGAGGAGGAGCTCGGGGGCACGGTACCAGCGGGTGACGACGTATTCGGTCATGAATTGGCCCTTGCTGCTGTTGGTACGAGCGAGCCCGAAATCGCAGATTTTGAGGTCGCAGTTTGAGTTGATGAGGAGGTTTCCGGGCTTTAAATCACGGTGGAGGATGTTGGCTGAGTGTATGTATTTCAGACCTCGTAGTAACTGCATGTATAATTGTGGGAAGTTATAAGATTTAGGATGCTTTCATGGTTTCATAATTTGTTTGTTTCACAAGAAAATGCAGAGATATACAGACAACATCATGCACAAGAGGATTCAGCTTCTTATCATGACTGAATGTCTTGGAACAAATGCATAAAATAACAAGATCTCAAGAACTGGATCAATGTGCAAAAATTTCTATGCAACTCGTACAATTTTGACTAGATTTTGAGCAAAGCTCGACTCATTCATAAAAAAGTCGAAATATATAATGAGAAGTATTAGTTCGTAAGAAGAAAAGTATCAATTCATAAATAACAGTAGTTTGTAGGTTGAACAGTCTTAGTACTTTTTCAATATACAACTAATACTTTTCATAATATGAGAATATACAACTAATACTTTTCATAATATGAGAATATACTTTTATTCGCGTGAACTAATATTTTTCGGCCGTTTTTTTTTATGATTCTCAAAAAAAAATAAAAAAAAATTACTAACTCAACTTGGTTGAAATTTTTAGTCAAAATTGGGTTAAAATCGCACCAGTTGCAAGGTTCAACTTGTGCACCTAAGTGTTACTCAACATAAGAATCTAGGATATCAATCTACATAGGAGCATAATATTCTAGGATATCTATCTACAGAAAAACTCTCAAAATATAAAATCACTCCACCAGATCAATTAAAGAACATAATTACTAAACAGAAAGGGCATCACATTGTTGAGAGGGCAAAAGAAAAGACAGAAAAATTGCAGAGAAAAGCTCCAGTATAATGTTAATGCTACAGAAATTATCCATAAATACCTGGAAAATGAAATATTGGCAATGATCATTGGAGAGAGTTTGAGAAGACTTGATGATCTGATGCAAATCAGTATCCATAAGCTCGTACACAAAGTAGACGTCTTTGAAGCTTCCTCTGTGTACAGGCATCATCACGTCCTTGAGTGCTATCACATTTTCGTGCCTAATATGGCGCAGAAGCTTCAACTCCCGCAAGGTTCTCAGCGCATCAATACTATTTTCAAAAGCATTGTGTATTTTCTTGATGGCCACCTTTTCATTTGTTTCCTTGTTGATTGAAGAACACACAATGCCGTACGCCCCTCGCCCAATAGGCTTGATTGGGACGTATTTTGTATCGATCTCAAACACCGTCTGCCACATGGAGTAGTAATGCTTTCCGGGAGATGTAATGCCATTTGGAGCCTCTACTTGAGTTGCCATTCTACTGTAAATGAAATACATACATCAATTTCTGGGAATTATTTTTTGACAAAGTTTTGGATGCAACAAGTGTACCATGCAACTCATATTCATCTTTTTAATGATATTAGTTATTTTACTAAAAATATTAGTTGTTTTCATTGAACAAAATTAGTTGTTTTTACTGATAAATATTAGTTGTGTATAGTTACACCGAACAATTGGTGTACAAGAAACTTGCTAAAAAAAGATTTTAGGCCCGCAACTTTAGTGGTTCCAATATAAATACATTATGTTTACAGGCTTGTAAACTAAGGACAATTTTTTTTAATTTAAGTAACTAGCCTACATTTACATAAATTAACAAATATTGTCCTTAATTTACAAGAATCAAAGTCCGATTTTTAGTCCTTCAGTTGGACTCGCTCGCGACTTTAACACAATTAGGGCCAATTGACCTAAATATTCATAAATTAAAAAGTATTGTTCTCAATTTATTGGCCAGTAAAGGAGTAAACATAATGTCCTCCTTTCCAACCCCCAAAGCTACGGGTCAAAAAGACATTTTCCCCTCAATTTCTTGACTAATCTCATATCCTAAACCAGTAATTTAAACTTCAAACTTGTTAGAACACTGAAAAGTTTCCCAAGGAAAATATGATTCAATAAACTAGACTATGAACTACGGATAGGATATGCAAAAAAAAAAAACAGATTTTGATCTATCTCATAACTCGCCTAACATTACATTGTCACACACAACAATTTGTATTTGAAGAATCAAAACAAGAAAAAGAGCAGCTATGCAATACTGCTTTATCAGGAACAGCCATATCCAATTACCCAAAATCTCACAATTAAACCATTAAACAATTCACAGGACACAACATTGTTAAGTTCTTCCAAGTCTAAACATCAGTTCACTGAAAATATAAATTCAAAATTCGCCACTCTTAAGAATCTCACCTACCTTTCAATCAGCTATTATCAACTCAAAATTTATCCACATTCATTAAAATTCCCGTATACTGAATACTACGCCTTCGCCATTTTAACCTAAATCAACACCCAATTTTCCAGAAATTTCATTACCCAAACAAAATTGAGAAGAAAAAGCTTCAAATCGAATCAAAACCACATTAATCAGAACCAAAAAGTAATTTATCCCATAACTCGCGAAACAAACACCAACACATAACTCGCAATTTCGAACAAAAAATTACATTAATCAATTAGATTAAAAAAATACATACCTAATTAGAACTGAATTCTCCTAGAAACTCCTTCAAATCGGACGCTAGAGCTGAAAATCGTTCATTATTCCACCCAATCTTCAGTTTTCACTACATATTTCCACTCAATTTCTTCAAATTCTGGAAAAATTTCAACCGATTGAAAGCTGAGTCAACTGAAGATCCTCGAATTTTCGAGATCCTGCAGCAAAATTGTTTCAAATATGTTTTACGAAATACTTGCTCCAATTATTGGATATATTTAAAGGGAAAGATATTTAAATATCAAATCTTGTGGTTCGTTATGTTGTCACAATCATGCGCATAGAGAGTCTGGATCATTGATGATATTTTCATTAAAGGTTGATGACGTCATAATAAATATAATATTTTATTTCCGTTTTCTGCTTTTTATTGCTATTTCCCGACTTTTTCTCAGCATGCTCAATTATTTTATGGAAATTCTTATCTGTAACAATCTCAGACGGATAGTAACGGATTATTAATTCGATTACTCGTTTAAAGTATTTTTTGGATAATGTGGGGGATTTAATGAAATAGTAGTAAATGATTTATATATTTTGATTTTTTTTTTGTATAAAACGACTCCATAAGAAAATAATTTTAATTTTAAAATGTGTTGTTTATTTGTTTAATTTTTCCCTTCACAAAGATATCGAGCTTTTGTTTACTTATTTAGTTTTATATGTTGCACTTTCCTAAAAAACATATAAGGATGAATCGTTTTATGATATTTAATGATAAAATGGTGAGCTAAACGTGAACCCACATATCATTAATAATTTTTCTGAATTTTAATGGTACAATAAGCTTTTGGAACTCAAAAATTATGAAAAGTGTTCTTTACTTTTTCATACAAAAATTTATACACTAGTAGATTGGTGTGTATTCTTAAAAATATGAATCTATTAGTAGAAGTTATTGGAGTATATCAAAAAGATAAACTAATTTACTAAAGGGTGGTAGTTGTTTACCAACAAAATCATGAATTGCACATTATATGTCAGTCAAAACAACTAGCTCATTGTTCTAAAAAATAATGCTAGCTCAATAATTACTAAAATATACTATATTTTTATATTTATCACAAATGTAATATATTCATGCTATTACGTATTTTTAAATTAAAATACTATTATTTGGTTATAAAATATTTATAAAATTTAATCCATATTATTTTGAAAATATTTTTTATTATTTGATAACTTTTTACTTTTGAAAAGATATATTTTAAAAGAAAAGCATAATAATATTTTTTTCTCCATCATACATAAGGTATTTTACGAAATACACTCTAGCACAACACTTGTCCTAACATTACACATTAAATATTGTTATTCTGGTCCAGTTAGGCAGATTTTGGTGCACATTATTGCAATGGTGTACTTTGTGATCATAGACTTTGACCATGAGATTTCGGTGCCCCCAACTAATGATTTCAGGTTTTTCAGCAGTTCCAAGAATATTAGCTATTATTTTTAAAAAATAATTATTAGCTATTATTAAAATCTCAATGTCGGCATGTTTATATTGATTAAAATTAAACAAGTAGATTTTTTTTATTTTTTTTAATAGAAGGGAAACACTTCAAACAAGTAGAACTATTTTTTTTCTTAAGAGAAAACAAGTAGAACTTTAAAAACACTGAATTCGGGCAAAGTCGCACAGATTGCTCAACGGTCCAACTAGATGATTAAAGGTCCAGAGAAAGTCTATTATACAAATTTGTATAGATACAAATCAATCAATTTAGAAAGGGTCAGCAGGTCAGGTGATAAAAAATGAATCAAAACGGGTCAAAAATGAGTTGGGTAAAGTGCAATTGGGTCTCAATTAGAATTTGTATCCTAAACTTTGTCAAAGGTCACCCACCGAAGATATCCAAGTTTTATAAATGGTACTGATAAACTTACAAATTCATTAAATTAATTTTAAAAATAGTAAACATTCAGTAAATTAATTTTAAAAATGATTTATGATGAACTTAGAAATTCATTAAATTTATAAATTAGTTAGCGCCAAAATCGGTTTTACTTGGTTGCCATATTTTAGGTGAGATATGACTTAAAGATTATACTCAAATCAAATCCATTAATACTCACTCGAATTCTTAATGAGTATTGTTTTAACTTTTAAGAGAGGTGTTTATTTCTAATTGATTGTTGTTTTACATATTTTTCCATTTTTTTCCTCTTCTATCTATTTTTCTTCTTGCTACCTCGCCTGAGGGCCTAACGTCTCAGGGCGACCATAACCCGTAAGATTATACTTGATCCATTTGGAGTTATGTGGGTGATGGACAAGTTCCACGCCGCGAGCAAATGAGAGATGGCCAGAAGCAATGAAAAACGGAGTCCGACCTCCAGAACACCATAATTTATGGGTCATTCTCTCAGACCCGAACTCATCGTTCTGAGGCAGTGGCGAGATGAGAACCCAGATCCTTCAACCACCACATAACTTCCATCCACATAAGTGCAAAGCGGGCTAGGGGCTAGAACAGCTAGTTCCTCAATAATATCAAGGGAATCAACAAAGTTGTCATCCCCAACACCATCGCCTTCTTCCCCCGTCCGCTCGTCAATGCCACCACGCTGCGCTGCTTTCTCATTGGGATCGGCATCGGAATCCGATGGCGGAGGCCCCTCCAAGGAAGAAGACGATTCGTAGATAAGGGCATAACCCCCCGACGGCAAAGAACAAATGACACATGGATTTGCCCAAGTAAGCCTGATCGCGTGCCGACCACATCCTCACAATCTCGCGTAATTAAGGGAAATAAATGCTTGCAACCAACAGAATAAATAACTATCAAACAAGACGACTAAGGCCATCTGGGCGGCCTGGTTATATAGGCGACTTGGCAACAATCTAAGAATCTTAATCTGATGACCCAACGATAGACAGCTGACATGCGACATGTCAAAAGTTGTCCAACATATACATATAAAGACTTTCCCCTAAAGAAAACAAGTGTCACGCCAGCGGAATAGGAATGAAGAGAGCTAATTAACGTCATATCCAGGTGAGTGGCCTGCCTAATGTAGAGTATAACTCACTCATTTAGTACAAGGGCGACTAGTTAGAGAAAGTAACCCTAGTTCATTGTAATTATAAATAAAGGGATAAGCCCATGAAATAAAGGTCGGAATATTTGATCTCTGAGCCTACATACATGCAATATTACTTTCTCAGTTCATATAATTTTCATATAATCTTAATATTTGTTTAGGCAAATCTTGAATTAAGACACGTTAATCATATCACAATTTTTGGCTATTAACAACTAATTAAAACCCGAGTCTCGATAATTCAATTGTTTATCAAATTCATATATTTTTTGCATAGATCGGGTGACTAAGAACTTCAGCTAATTATCCTATTACACTGTTTTGACATCAAAACTAAAAATTCCCGAGAAGAACAACTCTCAATCATGACATATGCCATACCTCACATTTCTAGAATTCGTTTCCAGGAGTACCCAAGTTATTTTTGCCGTGCGAATATAGAAAGAGAGTTTTGGTATAAAATTAGTTGTTGACTTTTATTAAATCCTAATAAAAAAATGACGAGTCATGCGACTCACGCCCCCTAATGCTAGCTTAGAATCGAACAAACTCAATTGCCAGTTGACCCATTGAATATTAAATATACCCCTTTGAATATCAAAAATTAATTACATAAGATTCCACCCTTCTTATACAATTGTTTTTCCATTGAACATCACACACCTATATCATATCATACATGAAAAATATAAAATAAACACAAGGACAGTACTTAAATTAAATATAATCACTTCTTTCCATTTCAAATTTAAATATGGAAAAAATATTGTTTGGTCCTATATCTTTGCCATTTTTTAGTTTGATCCTATTAACTTTTAAATTTTGATTTTTATCTTGTAACTTATACACTTTCGAACTTATAAATTTTGTTTTTCTTCCTGTAACTTATACTCCCTCAGTCTCAATCTTTAAGGAACATTTACTAAAATTGACATACTCACTTTATCACATAAAATACTAATAAATAACTCTTTCTACCCCCAACACTTTATCACTATTCCTATAAATCCTTATGAACAGTAAGAGTGCCTTAAAGAATGGGACGAAGGGTGTATATTTTACCACTTTTTTGGTTTTAATCCTAGTAAGTTACATGACGAAAATTAAAATTTAAAAGTGAATAGAAAAAAAAAAAATGAAAGTATATAAATTACATAACGAAAGTCAATAGGATCCAAAAAAAAATTGTAAATATATATAGGACCAACATCAAATTCCCGCCTAATTTTTGGGTTCATCATTGCCATTATCAGCTCCTCTTGTATCCATATTAATATAATGAGATGAATTTCATGATGTGAACAAATTTCAACAAAGAAAGATAAAAGAGGATCATGAAAAAGAAACCCCAGGCAACCTACTGGCGTCTCCGAACTCGTTCAACATAACCGCCTCGTACGGGTACTTTACAAGAGATAGTGAAACCAGATCCAGTACGGCGGGATCTGTAGAAGCCGCTGAACAGGATGAAATAGGCCAGAAAAGCGACGACGATGACATATCCAATCATCACTTGACGTACGACGCCCGAGATGAAGGCGACCAACGAGGATGCCGCAGGTGTACGTAATACATTGTCGACATCGCGAAGGGAAGAAGCCGAGACGTTCCTGAATCCCTTTAGGTGAATTCTAGAGTTTCCAGAAGATGGTGGCTAGGATGAATCCGGTCACTGGCCAGACGCATGCCAAAAATCTCCGGCGTGCGCCGTTGAGTTGAGGAACGATCGTTTCGACAGAACCGAAATTTCGGCCCACAGAGAGTTTCCGGCGGAGGCTCCGCCGGAAACTAGCTTCCCTCTTGAGCGTATGGCTTCTTTTAGCGAAGACAAATTTGAAGAGGTGCCTGAAATGGAGGAATTTCCCCTCCTTTTTAAACCTTGCCATGATTTTTGGAATTCAACTAGACTTTTGGTCCCAACTAGAGTCCTCTCGAGCTGACGAATCAGATCGAGGGCGAACTCCGTTCGACTCTCGTTTACAGGGATGGACTCCCCGAAATCCGAGAAGAAACGTGGGAGATCCGATGGCGCGCCATGGAATACGATCGATCTTCCCACGTGATAAGAAGATCATGCGATCTATTAATCCCAAAATTCTGGAACTAGGCTGATGTATCGACATAATTACGATACTGCCACTCCGCGCGATTCCCTTCACCACCATAAATGCGCTGCTGGAATCGAGGCCGGATGTCGGCTCGTCGAGGAACAGCAGAATCGGGTCGTGGATTATGTCGGCCCCGATGGAGACGCGCTGCCGTCCCCTCCAGAGACGCCGCAGTGGCCCTCGTCCCCGATCACCGTGTGGGCCGTGCGCCGCAAGGCCGAGCTGGTCGATCAGGGCCTGCACGCGGCGTCTCTTCTGGGATGTCGGGAGAGTTCGCGGCAGACGAAAGTGTGCCGCGAACATGAGGGTTTCGTGTACGGTTAGCATGGGGAACATGAGGTCGCCTGCATTACGTACGCACATCACGGCCGTGATTTCGCCGTCACGCGCCGCCCAGGAAATGTCGTACAGGATTGTTTTGCTGCCCGGGGCGCTAATTCGGTTGAGTTTACGACGGCGGGTTTTTACGGTGTATGTGAGATTAGTGAAGGATAGAACCAAGGGGATCGTTCCATTAACAACCGTAGTCTCGTCGCGGCCGGTGGCTTCCACAAGCTGGCCGAGATTCGACGCGGAATAGGCGGCGCGTTAATTGCATTGATGTGTCATAGAATGGATCAATGCTATCGTGAGCCGGTGAAGTAGTATCTGCATGCTACAATTTTGGACATGATTTCTGCACCTACATGTATGTATGTATGGCTTCTGTGCGGCGTTAAATTAAGGAAATGAATTAAGTACTATTGAAGATTTTGAAAACTGTAAACCCGCAAGCAATGTCCACCGGGTCATATATATAAGTATAGTATTTAGTAAGACGATACAGTTGACTTAACATATAGTGCTATTAGGTTAAAGGCTGTCAATATTATATAGTCTCCCACATGATCATAGATGTATATCCCCAAACATTAATTGGTCATCTCAATTTCTTAAAATTATCAATTTTAATTACAAAATACCAGTTTTCATCTTAAATTTATATGAATTTAAAATTATATATATATATATATATAATGTTTGACTTCCTTTATATATATATATATATAGATAATTATTTTGGATATTAGTTGTACGTATAATGAAATAATAATCGAGTGGAGCTGAGTTACTTGATGTTCAAACTCAACTTGAGCATTTGTCGAGTCGAATTTGAGCTTGCGCAATTATATTGTTTGACGAGTTAGTAAATATTAATTCTTTGTTGGGTATCCGGTATCCCTTATATTAATGTATGGCTCCGTTTGCTTGCTATACCCTTATTGGGCCTTATTAAACAACCCTACATTAAATGCATCTGACTGGATATATATCTATGTATATAGGGTGTTTGTTTGATTTAAATTGGGCCGATTTTCAGACTTATTAATTCATAAATTTTTGTTTGGTTTGGACTGATTTTGTTGGATTAAAACATGAAATGACCAGATTGTCCTCATTAAAACTTTTCCCACTCAACATTATTTCCCCCAATTCCCCAATTCTTTCAAGTCGTCGTCATTTTCTCTTTCAGAAGAAATTCGCCATTGAAAAAAATTGACGATAATCATGTTCTTCATTGAAATTTAATTAGCTAGTAATCGGCTTTTAATCGGCGCTTTTCATCTCCTGTTGATTTTGGTTTCTCATGCTTTTTACCGTGCTTCTTCAATTTTGTGCCCCTTCAAGAGGTCGAATAATTGCTTGATTAGCCGAAGTTTTTTCTCCCCACGATCGTATCTTGACTATCCGCATTCATCTTGTCTATTGACCGAAAAAGGCAAGTATTTATTTGTGTGATTTACGTTTTGGGCTATTTGACCTAATTTTGTAATGGAGATTGAAAGATTTGAAACCATAACATTGAATTCCGTGAGGACCTAGAGAAGCCGGGTTTATTTGATTTTTTCCGAGCAATTTCACTAGGGTTCAAGTTTTTGGGGAGATGAAGGTTTATATAGAAGAGGGGGTATTTATGTCATTTACAACCGCACCGACACCCCCTTAATCGCACTGATTCCAAATCGGAGGTTGGTGGGCTGATATATTATCTTTTGGGCCCGCTAAATGGAAGCGGGCCATTATTAAATCTCAGGCCCTTTCCAGTTGAACCAAACAACTTAATCGGGCATATAAGCTTTATAATCAGTGCGATTACGATATTTTCGGCCCAAGCAAACGTAGCGTAGCCTATATAAATATGTTGAATAGTGAATAAACTATAATATATATTGTTCACCATGTGTGTTATCAAATATTAAACCATATTATCGCCCCCGGGCACAATCGAATGCTAAGACTTGTGTTAATATGGGCAGAAATCTTCCAACAATGCAGATATAAATACCGTGTGAGGCAAAATTTTGTTGAAACATTATGGAAGGTTTGTCCTAGTCCTGTTGGCTCTTCCACTGAAATATTAGTTGCTTATGAAGAATCCATTAATCTTGGTTAATGTTCAACTTCTGTGAAACTGCATAGGCAAATAATCTGGGTTATATATTAGTTGATTGCTTCTGCACTGGTAGAAGATTATTGAAATTTAATGGTTATTAATTAGTTGCTTCTCCACCTGGGTGGGATAGTTAATTAATCTCTTAATATGTGGATAAAATACATTTTTATACTCGGGCTAGCTGAACATGTATCTTGAATTCCCGTTCAACAAACTAAACAACAGACTGTTTGGAATTAGGCCGCTTATCCCGCCTGTCTATATATCCCGCAAAACAAACTGGACCTAAGAGTACAACACAAAAATAAACGTGCCTGTTCATTTTCGTAGTTTTCTGCTGCATTTTATGGCGCGAGCAATGGGAAATAAGTTTTTTAGATTGAAGAATGCAATAGTAGATCCAAGTAATTAACGTCAATGAAATTTAGGGATCCTATTTGATCATCGCTGATAGGTTCAGGGTCTAAAAATTACTGATTGAGTTTTACGAATGCCTATTTTAAAATTAAAAATGTCAAAGAGTTATCTGAATTTTGATTCTTTTCGTCCCCATTTAGTCCCAAATTACTTGCATAAAAAAAAACGCGTCGTTTTTGGCTAGTTTGACCCGGTCTCCGGCATTTGAGACTAAATCGTCCCAACATGAAACAAGTGATACTTGACCACCCGATAATACCCTTTTTGATTTAAAAATGGACAAATGCCTAAAAATTAAAATGTCAAAAGTTATCGACTCTTTTACAACAACATTCTTGAACACTTGTTTTATTTATTTTGGAAACAACATAATATTAATACACTCACAACACTCTTATTTTATTCCATTAAAACTCACTTTACTTGATTTGCGTGTCATTTTCAGTGTTCAAGTCCCTGGGACGGAGGGAGTAGCATTTTTGGAGAACTTTGGACACTAGTTCTTGAACAAATTAATGTGAGGACATGCGCGCCATAAAAGTTATTACAAGAATTGGTGGATTTCAGATTAGATTCGCACTGTCACTGTACACATGATAAGCTTAAATAAAAAACTAAATTCTTTTTATTAATTTATTTAGGCAGTATTATCTATTAAAGTGTGGATTTCTTGATACGTTGCCCTAACCAATTACAAGGGGCACTTCATTAGGCTTATACAGAAATTTTAATACTAGCTAGGACAGTGAATTAAGTTTTTTTTTTTTTTTAAGGAGTGAATTAAGATTATTTACTTTTTCTTTAAAAAGTTTTATTTTAAGTTTTTATAAAGCTGAATTTTATTTAATATTTGTAACACAATAGAAAATAAGCAAGGTAGAGAAAGAAACGTGTATAGAAAACTAACAATTGGAAAAGGAAAAAAAATGTGATTTAGGAAACTTTGGTCGTATCAATATCTAAATTCTTTCAACCAACCATATATTTGATCAAATCTCCAGTGTGTTAGTGGGATCGAGCAGTATGCAACATGTTGGGATTTGATTTTGATAGCTTGGTAATTTTTGTTGGAACATATCTGTTCCAGTCTATTATTTGCCTAAATTCAAATTTCCGTGAATCAAGAAAGGAAGACTTATTGATATTTTATATTTCAAGATTGCATTTTACTAATATGTACAAAATGATTGCACATAAGTATATGTATTTATTTTCATGCATAATTTTGAGTGTATTTTCATTCATTTTGTACTTATTAATAATTTTCAAAAAAAAATTAAGTTTCACAGTGTGCTGTAAAAAAAGAAAAAAGCAAGGAGTTTCGTCCCAAATTTGACAAATGTCGTTGAAAAAATCTATATATAAGAAATAATGTGTGCGAATTTGATCGAAATTGGTCTCCCGAACCATGGACTAATTATTTCAAAAGTGGTGTCATATTTTAGTTGGTTAATTTCGGTCACTCATACAGAAAGTAATCCATCGTTAATTTCAATTGTTTTTATTTTTAACAGAAAGGGATGGAAGCTCAAACTAACAATGAGAGCTCATAAAATTGCAATCAGCCCAACAGATATATGTGTCAATAAATTGACATTTCGAGCCACCCAAAAAACTATGAAGTTTGGGACTCATGAAGAAACTCTCTTCCCAATGCAACATAGTCACCAAATGTAGAATCGATGAGTCCAGTAGCATTCAGAGTAATTCTAACGTAAAAAATGGTAAAGTAAAAATGTTGTTGGTTAAATTAAAGAACAATTAGCGGGACCAGAAGTTAAATAACCATGTGTATGTATCATGTATGTATGTAAGTGGGATCACATGCAGGGAAGTGTCACTAGCATATATATGAGACGTAGCATTCTCAAAGGTGGAGCTCAAATAGGTGCATCATCACCATCTCCTTTTTTCTCTACCAAATCTTTCTCTCTTATCGTGGAGATCATGCGGTATCGAAAACAACTTGTACGAGACAATCTTATACATGAGATAAGATATAAATTAATACAAATTCATATTTATTCTTTTTAAAATGTTAAAGCGGGACCAAATGTTCAATAACCATGTGTATATATTATTACCTCCTACTAAGCAATTTATTAATATATTTTATATTGAGACACTTACGTGAGGTAGTCTCACAATAAGATGTAGTATAATTTGACATGTCAGATTTAATACTTTAAGAGGAAATTTTTTTTTTTAAACGTTAAGAGGACAAATATTGATTTGTATAGTATATATTAATTATTTATTCTCCGTCTCATATAATAAGACAATCTCTCAAACAACTTTTATCTATTATGTACTCCCTCCATCCTATTTTTTATTATTCAATTACTGTAGACATGAAGATTAAGAAAAAGTAGGAGATAATAGTATTAAATGGTGTAAAGTGGGTAAAAGTGGTTTTTTTTGGAGGAAAAATTATTAAAATTTAAAAAGGGGGTTTTGGAAAGAAATAAAAGTTTGAATCACAAAAATCTTATAACTTTGATCTCAAATAGATTTAGTGATAAATTTTTTTAATTGTTATTTAGTCCCAATTTTTGACAATGTGGGATTTGAAGTCTCAAATATTTAAACATATGTTTTGCCATTTTTGTTTGGAGTTTTTTGGATGTTATGACTTGATTGTATATAATTGTCATGTGTATTTTTTAATATGTTTGACTAATTCTTATATATAATTAATTAAATTTTAAGTTTAAAATTTTAATTATATACTTGAAAATTTCTTTGTTAAAAAAAAATTAACTTGTCAATATTCAAATATATCCGCCGAAAGCCCCAAATAAAAATGGAAAAACTAATCGATTTGGGACTAAAATTGAACATTTTTAAAGTTATTGAGACTAAATCGACGATAAAAAAATTTATGGGACTAAATTTATTTGAGACCAAAGTTATGAGACTATTTATGATTCAAACTCGAAATAATAGTATTAAATAATATTAAAAGTTACTTTATTTCATTTATAAGAAATGACCAAACAAAATTAGAACGACTATTTACGAAAAGTGAATAAAATTATGATTGATTGAATAATTTTTAATAAATGCTACCAAACACTCTAATAACACTTTTTCCATATAAAATTATGATTGATTGAATAATTTTTAATAAATGCTACCAAACACTCTAATAACACTTTTTCCATATAAAAATGTATACTCTCTTATCTCATCATTCCTGCCGAGTGGATTCAACAATGTAAATTATATAACCACAATTCATTTTCATTAAAAAATTGAACCAAATGCCATCTAAAATTTGATCTCAATGAAATGTAACATCAAAAAAAACCAGAGATAGTGGGAATATTATAGTACTAGTACTGCTACTTTATGCACACCCAACAACCCTCCCTTTTCCCCTGCCTACAATTACACCACACCCCCCTTTCCTTCATCCCTCACAAACCCCATTGCAGCTCAATACGTCACCGTATCAATCAATCAACCACCATGTCACAACTCCCGGACTGCACCTACGAAAACGACGCCGTTCTAATCACCCCCGCCACCCCCACCCCCACCCCGAACCACACGATCCATCTCTCCAACATCGACGATCAGAAATTCCTCAGATTCACAATCAAATACCACTACCTTTTCACCAAATCTGTTAAAATTGACGTCCTTAAGGAATCGCTTTCTAGGGTTCTCGTTTTGTACTACCCGTTGGCTGGCCGATTGAGGAGATGCGTCGATAACGACGATCGCAAGCTTCAAATTCACTGCAATGGGGAAGGCGCTGTTTTCGCCGAAGCAAAAATGGATTTGACCGCGGACGAATTTGTTGATTTTGCGACAAAGCCAAACACCTCCTTCAGGAAATTGTTGTACAGAGTTGACGCGCCTTCGTTTGTTGACGTTCCTCCTCTTGTCATTCAGGTACGTTTTAATTTTTCCTTTAATTGGAGAGGCACCTTTGTGCGAGACACTTCATGCTGAAAATTGAGTTTGGTATATATATATGAAACTTTGTTAGAAATTTTTTAATATTAACTAATTACACCCTTCTATTATCAAGATTCACTACTAATATATATCTGTAATATAAATAACTTTGTTTATTTTTGTTATTATTACTAATATCATAATTCAAACGTAATATAATTATGTCCTAAAATTTTAATGTTACTTTATGTAAATAATCTTTTTATAAAAAAAATCATATTTTTCGGTTGAAATAAAACATTAATAATATTCAATTCATACAAGTATAAAAAATGAAATACAAAAAAAAGGAATTAGAACAGCATTCTTGAAGCACATAAGGATGGATATTGGAAAAACCGAGAGGATCCACTTCCTAACAACGCAAAAGTTTAAATGCACCTATTTATAATTTAAAAATAAAATAAAATAGAAAATCATTATTTTGAAAAATGATTGATTTATGTATTATTTTTCCGCCTCAAACTTTGAATTATAATTTTATGTTACTTGTGGATCAAATAATTTTTTTATCATTTAGAAGGTTATGCGGTAATTATTTAAAAATCACATAATTTATTTAAGTAATTTATAGTAATTTTTTTCTTGAAATTGAATGCTAAAAAAGTAACTGACTTTATTTTTTTTAGAGTAAATTAAATGATCTTAGTAATAACTCTTGCGCCTAAAACAGACATATATTATAACATGAGAGTTTGGATTTTTCTTACGATTGTTTTAAAGTCAAATAAAAAGATTTGATTGTTTTTCATTGTCCAAGCCTTCTTTAATGGAACTAACATCAATTCCAAATCGTACCCCTTTAATTTAAATTTTAGTAGATAAAGATAATCTTTAGAACTGCTTTTTCCATTAATCCATTTTTTTTATATTCCCTTTTAGCTTAATATTTTTATATACGGGTTTGAACAATATAAATAACTCACAAAAATATTATTCACTAATAAAATAATTAATTTTAATTAAAACATCTAATACTTTTAAAAATATACATCAATTGCATGTGTACTAGATTCAAAAAATAAAATAAAATTGAAAATTTATTTGGACATCAAATTTTGCCGAAAACCTTAAAACTGAATGCTAAAAAGTATTACTTTATGTATTTTATAATAGTATTTTAGCCCAAAACAGACATACGATTATTAGGCGCGAGAAACGATTGTTTTAAAGTTGAAAGATTTGGTTCATTAGTCTTTCTTTAATGGAAAAAAATTTCCAAATACTTTAATTTAAATTTTGGGAGACAAAATATATAGATTTGCTTTTTCCATTATCCATTTTTTTAATCAACTTTAGCTTAATATTTTTTAATTAATTTATCAATATAATTACTAGTAAAATTAATTTTAATTAAAACATTTAATTATCATTAAATAGGGATATAATAGAAATTTTATTTGTTTAATTTACTTTTTCAATATAATTTTTTAATCTCTGTTAAAAATCAAATAAGTCTATATATTTGGGATGAAGAAAGTATATTTCAGTACAATAAATTACATGATTCTAATTATGCTATTAAATGCACAATGCTATTAAATACGACCCACCCTAACATTATTACCAGTTCACTGTTTATCTTTTTTGATATCTTAATCTATGATACGGTGAACATAAAAATTATTCTAAAGAAAATCACAATCAATCACATAGTTTTCCTATTTCACCAAAAACATTAATTAATTTAAAGTTTTAAACAAGAGGGCCAAATAAGAGGGTTGAAAATTAGGTATCTGTTTGAGTCACATTATGGGGGATTGTGACGTTTCCAAGACCAAGAGAACATGTCTCGGTTCCCTCGGCCACTGACTGCTGCCTCCTCAGGAATATATTCCTAAACCAGTAAACCCAACATTTAACATTTTCCTTTTGTCTCCTTACCTTTTTGGTTACCCAAGTCCCAATATTTAAAATTAAGTGATTATATATATTTAGATATATTGATTTGTATATGTAATGAATATGAATTCACGTGATTTTTTTTCCAATTAACATCAATGTTATGTATATATACAATCACATAAATAATCACACTATTTGATTCAATGTAAATAAATTATACAATTATTATATTTATAAATTAATATAATTATTTTTATAAATTAATACACATAAAATATAGATGCACTCTTGTGTGAGACCGTCTTACAATGAGACGGAGTGTAATTTGGACATTGGGAGAGATGAGTGTTCTTGTTAAAAACTACATATTATATATAATAAGAAATTGAGTTTTATATTAAAATTTAATATTATGATATTAGTTTATATTCTTAAAAAAATTAAGGTTTTACAGAAAAAGGTAGATTAAATATATCTATGGACACAATTATTTTTATCTTTATCTTTCAACAATCACTTAATTACTAAAATTACCATTATATTTTTTTATAAATGGACTTAATTTACATTTTCGTAAAACTTGTTTCAACTCTCTAAGCATACTTTTGGGAGACGAATGGAGTGTGCTATTAATTTATAAATATAAAAAATATAAATTTAAAATTATAAATAAATTTTACCGAAGACTTACGTCTTACCAAAATATTTAATATTGTTAGCATGTTTAAAAGGTATGTTCATTTAAAATTGACGTTCAAATTGCTAAAAGCATAACTAGAACATCCCGAGGTAACTAATTTTTATTAATATTTAATGGAAGTATTTTAATTTATCAGTTCATACTATTTATAAAGGTGATGATATTTGTAGACGCACCATGTGCTAATACAACATATATGAATATATATGAATATAGAACAAAAAAAAAAAAAAAGTTGCAAACTTTGGATGCTACTTTTCATACATGTTACATTAGCTATACGATAGAAAATAGTACAAAAATATCATACACGTTACATTAACTATACGATATAAAATATTACAAAAAAAAAAAAACCAATAAACAAGTGACCCTACAATTTTTTTGATGGCAAACATCATCTTCCTGCCTCTCTCATTTGTTCTTTTCAATACAATGTTTCACGTTTGGTGAGCTTTTTTTCTTAAAGTTGCAACTTTATTTTTTTGTTTAGAGTGTTTTACCTCTCTTTACATACTTATTTACTTATTCATTTTACTGTTTATTATAGGTGACAAATCTTCTATGTGGAGGAATGATTCTTTGCATCGCCATCAACCATTGTTTCTGTGACGGAATAGGCTCATCACAATTTTTGCATGCTTGGGCGCACACATGTCAATCTCAGGATCTATCAATCCTACCGTTCCACTCTCGCCACGTGTTACAACCCCGTAGCCCACCACATGTAACCTTTTCCCATCCTGGATTTACCAAAATTGCCCCTATAAATGTTCCAAATCCCCAAGAGCCCCTCAACATTTTCAAGTTTTTACAATCCCAGCCACTAATCCCTTCATCCATAACATTTTCACCCTCCCAAATCCTTCACCTAAAAAGACAATGTTACCCCTTGCTAAAATGCACCACATTTGAGGTCCTCGCGACTCACACGTGGCGTTGTTGGGTTAAATCCCTCGGCCTCCCCCTCTCTCTCCCGGTCAAACTTCTCTTCTCGGTCAACATCAGAGCTAAAATGCGCCCCGAAATGCCACTAGGTTATTACGGAAACGGGTTCGTGCTAGCGTGCGCCGAGGCTAAGGTTAAGGAACTTGCCGCCCTTAATATGAACCATGGAGTGAAGTTAGTAAAACACGCAAAGGCGAGCATCACAAATGACTATGTCCACTCCATGGTTGATTTGTTGGAGGATAAAACGATGACAACTGATTTGACAACTACTTTAGTGATTTCACAATGGTCGAAATTAGGGTTAGAAGAGCTCGATTTCGGGCAAGGGAAACCCTTACATATGGGACCTCTAACTAGTGACATTTATTGTCTGTTCTTGCCTGTTGTTGGAGATTTTGATGCTGTTAGGGTTCTTATTTCCATGCCCGAAAGTGTTGTCGATAAATTCGAGTTTTATATGCAAGAATTTGATGGAGTTGTCGAAAATGGAGATACCAAGAATCACAATGGAGTGGATAGTTTGAAGATGGTTTCAGTTTGAATTGAGTTCTACGAATGGTGGCATCAACATGCATGATGTACATTTTAATTTTACAATATCATGAACCAATTTTTTTTTTTTTTTTTTTAAGTTTTTGCAATTTGATAGTACATTTTATTTTCTGGCAGTTTACTATTAATGTGATTTTTTTTATCGCGGTAATAGATACAGTAGTTTGTTGTTGGAAGATAATTCTCTGTATCGAACTGAAAAGAATATAAGGTATCGTGGCATTGTAAAGTTTTAAAAAGTTATGACTGTATTGTAAAATATTAAAAAAAATCGTAATTTTCTCTTATATGTATTTCTTTTTAACTTAGATTTCCATTTTTTTTTCTGAACTATTGATTTTACATAAACTCTCCTGTGAACCTTGTTAATAGTATAAAAATAATATTATTACACTTATAAATTGATACAACAATTCTTATAAATTAGTATCTATAGTATTTAATATTATGATCAATTTCATAAATATAATAATATTAATTTATAAGTGTAATAGTATAAATTTTATACTATGAACAAATTTTATCGGAACATACTCCTGATTTTATGGGTTACGCTTGCTTTGAAGTAAATTATATTACTCGGATTTAGGTTGATTTTGTATTTCGTATTTAGTCACTACTCAATTCATTCTTGTGTGTAACTGAAAAAAAAAAAATTTAATATATGATGTTAATTGTTATATACTATTAAAATGTAAGATATATATATATATATATATATATACCATCCCTATACAATATATATATATTTTTTTCGAAACAACCATACAATATTTTCTATGCTATATTATGCATTACTTACGCTGATATTATAAACTAATATGCACAAGAAGTCAAACACTTTTTAATAAATAAAAAAAATCATCTTAATCGATGAATCCTTAACGATGACCACCTATAGAACTGCATAAAGCCACATTCGAAATGCATTTTTTTTTCTTTTTCGAAACACGAAATGGAAATGGCTAAGTCTTCTAATGTCGGATGACCGCAAACACTCATTTTAAGTGTTTAAAAGTAAATATAATTTATTATGTTTGAAAAAGACACGATTTATTTACACAAAAAAGTGATAGGTTTTTGAAATAGTTATTTCTATTTTTTTTATACATAAGAATAATTACACTTTTGAAATAATTAAAAAATCATCTTTATCAATGGATCTTAACGAAAACAATTCAATTAAAATTATTTTATATTAGCGAGCACAATTAGATGTTTTGGTGCCGGGCACAAGAGAAAATATTTTACCCTTTCCTAAAGCACTAAATATTTAAGAACTAATTATTAATAAATTTATCATTAGCATAACTTTTTTAAGTTAAAATTATCAACATCGTATAATCCATGATAACTCTGTTTATTCAGCTTAGTGCACTTAGCAACACTCACTTGTTGAAGTTTAAACAAATTCAAACCAATTAAGGAAGTATATAAATATTAATTTTATTTTATAATGTTTTATTTGTTGTCCACTATTTATGTCACTAGCTACTAGACCACTTTATAGATTTACCTGAAAGATACTCTTCGATTACTTTTTTCTTATTTTTCTTAACGTAAGATTTTTTGTGGTCCTGCCGGCGGTATATAAAACGAAACCTTTGAATTATGACAACTTTTATAAACAATAGTATAGGATATACCCAATATATCCATCCACAACTCAATCTAATATATTGAAGTTAAAAATTTGTACTCAAGTCTGGGATTGTAAAATATTTTAATGGCGTGATATTGAAAAAATAGATTTCATAGTACGTAAACTCAAGTTCACATAAATTTTTATTTTTGATATTCATATATTTGCTAATATAATAGAAATGAGACGGTCTCAAACAATACATATAATATTTATTAATAAATGGAATATAATCAGATAAAATTTGAAGTTTTAATCTGATTTTGAGGATTTATAGTCGTAATTATCTAACAATAAATTTGAAGTTTGCAACTAGCACTTGATTGGTAAGAAAGAAGTCAAAATTTGGAATTAGACTTTTGGCGGACGGGGACAACTTCCCATCCCGTCCTACAAAATTTATGGGACTAGCGGGAAAATATTCGGAGAAAAAATATGCCCCATTCCCTTTTCGAGGAATTTTTATCTCCGTGGGGAATCGGGAATGTGGTCCTCTGCTTTTTTTTTTTTTTTTTTCAAAATATTTAAACCTAGTTTGCAGAAATTAACAGCAGATCCAAAATAACACTATTACTAAGCAGCAGATAAGGGATTTGTTAGTTTCAGATTCGCAGCCTTGTGTAGGTGCAAAGAGGTTTTTTTAAAAAAAAAGAAGACTGATATTCATCATTTTCTCTAATTAGTAACTAATGTCACTGGTTCATGATATGTGCTCTACTGTAAACCTTGTTAACATTCATAATTATATATAATTTATTAAAAATAATTCGGGGCCCGTGGAGAACAGAGTGGGGAATACTATCTCGGTCCCGCCCCGCCTTCGGGGACAAAATTTAACCCATCGCGGTCCCGTGGGGAATTTTTATATTCGAGGATTCAAAGATTTGTCACTGACTAGTGATTTGATTGGCAAGAAAGAAACCTATTTGGAATATTGCGCTTTTTACTCATGCTGTGTAGAAAAAAGGTTGACATCCATGAGCTAATAATAATAGTTGGAATCTGTTATGCTCCTTTAAGTCTTTAACTGCAAAATGAAATTAATTAACTTCATATATTCGAATTTGCATTCACTTGACATCACCAAAACAAAAACAAAATTATCTTATACTAAACATTTTAATTGCTTTCATACGTACGTATGAAAGCATTTGCATTTGGGTCTTAATTAGTATCTTATTGAGGGAGGAAGGTCAATATTGATGTAGGATCATCATAATCTTTATTCTAATTTTATATATATATATATATATATATTAATTTATGTGTTATGTAACTTAAGTGCATTTTTTAAACGTGCAACTTGCTTCATTGTAACGTTCAACTTGTTTTATACTAAAACATGTAATTAATTCAATGTGAAATAAGTTGAATCTTTCAGTATACATAAATTGTATGTATATTTTAATACAACAAATTGTATATTTAAAAAATTATATTATAAAGTGCACGGTGCACCTGATATATATATATATATAAGACCTAACCATTAAGTATTACTAACTTTTCATGATTCAATTTTCAAGTTTTCGAAGATATTGTCGCTGACTAGCACTTGGTTTTCAAGGAATAACCGAAAGAGGTTAAAAATTGGAATATTATGCTTTTTCTCGTACATGTGGTATGTTATAATTGTTAAAAAGAAAAGTTGGTGCTCCCTTGATTGCGAATGAAACTAATTAATTGATTATAGATAATTGAATTTACAAAGCACACTTGATATCTGGCCACCCCCAAACCAAAATAAAACAAAATTATGTTATACCATCACTTTAATTAAATTGCTTTCATAGTGTGAAGGCATTTGGGTGTTAGTATCTTTATTGAGGGTGGATGGTCAATGATGTGGGATCTCCCTATTCTATAGAATTCAACGTCACTAAAAAAAAAAATAGAGGGTTATCTACGAAATATTTTTAAAAAATAGAGAATTATCTAAAAAATATTTCAATTTATCTAGACATTTTTATTCATAAGTAAATTTATCTATGTAATGTAATTCGTAGGTAAATTTATTTGTAAGTTATTTCTAAACCACAAATATAATTGTCTATAAAAATGTAAGTTGCCTAGAGAATTATCTTTTGTAGTTAATTAGTTTGCCTACGGAAATTAAGAATGTGTAGGTAGTTTCATGGTAGGTAATTTGTTTGTCTAGGAAATTATTTTGTGTAGGTAACTTTTTATAGATTTTTTTAAAAATTGGTAGACAAATCCTAGGCAATAGTCATTTTTAAGTACCAAATTATTTTTGTAGGAAAATTTCATAGGCATTTGAAAATTTTGGTAGACAATTCTTCATTTTCTTGTAGTGCGTGAACAATTTATCTTTACTCATATATCTACTAATTTTTATCAATTTATTATTTTTGAACAATTGATGAATATTGATCATTTCATATAGGACCGTCTCAAGCAAAACATACAATATTTATCAATAAATGGAATATAACCAGATAAAATACGAAGTTTTAATCTGATTTTGAGGATTTATAGTCGTAATTATCTAATAATTTTTTTTTTTTATATTCAAGTTTGCAAAGATTTGTTGCTGATCATTAGCACTTGATTGGCAAGAAAGAAGTCAAAAATTGGAATATATATTGCGCTTTACTCATGCTGTGAAGAAAAAAAGGTTGACATGATCCAAGAGCTAATAATAATAGTTGAAAATTGTGGTGCTCCTTTAACTGCAAAATGAAATTAATTAACTTCATATATTCGAATTTGCATTCACTTGACATCCCCAAAACAAAAATAAAATTATCTTATACCAAACATTTTAATTGCTTTCATACGTACGAAAGCATTTGGGTCTTAGTATCTTATTGAGGGAGGAAGGTCAATGCCAATGATGTAGGATCATCATATATTAAGTATTGAGTAAATTGTTTATATTGCGTCGCCCCTTAGGTATTAATTTTTAATTTCATCGAATAAAGTACATCTATTATGAATTTTAGTAAGATAAATAATATTGGTGTATCAAGAATTTTAGTAGAATAATATTAAATTTTTTAGTAGGTCTCATGTGCATTTTGTCGTGAAAATGCATTTTTTAAACGTGAAATGTTCCGTTTGTCTATAATAAAATATGTAACTATAATTCAATGTAAAACTAAAATGAGTAGAATGTTTCAGTGTACATAAATTGTTGTATATTTCAGTATAACAAATTGTATATTTTAAAAAATATATTATGAAGTGCACAGTGCATCTACTGCATAATATGGAGAAAAAAAGTTTTTTGATCTCATAACTTATGCACTGTCCATTTTTCATCTCAAAAAAATTTGTTGTTCAATTTTAATCCCACAACTAAATAGATTGTCCAATTTGGTCCTATTTTCACCGAAAAATTGAAAAAATGTCGTTTTCGGTCTCATACAAGTCACGTGCCAGGAAAATTGAGTTGTTCTTACATTTACAGATTTTAAATTTTAGTTTTGATTACATTTATTGTATTATTTACACATGGATAGTTTAATTCATTGAAAACATAAATAAATAAATAAAAATAGTCAGTGTTCACGTCATCGAATGTATAGAGAACCCCCAAATTTTATCGACACGTGACTTACACGTCATAAAAACGGTGTTATTCGCGATTTTTCGGCAAAAATGGGACCAAAATTGGACAATCAATTTAATTATGGGATCAAAATTGGACAGTGAAATTTTTTATGACGAAAAATGGAAAGTAGATAAGTTATAGAATTTTTTTTTTCTCGCATAATATGAGACATAGCCAACCATGTAGTAACTTTTCATGATTCAATTTTCAAGTTTTTGAAGATTTTGTCGCTGACTAGCACTTGATTTTCAAGGAATAATCGAATAAGAGGTCAAAAATTGGAATATTATGCTTTTTCTCGTACATGTGGTATGTAATAATTGTTAAAAAGAAAAGTTGGTGCTCCTTTAATTGCGAATGAAACTAATTAATTGATTACATTGAATTTAGAAAACACTTGACATCTGGCCACCCCCAAACCAAAATAAAACAAAATTATGGTATACCATCACTTTAATTAAATTGCTTTCATAATATGAAGGCATTTGGGTGTTAGTATCTTATTGAGAGTGGAAGGTCAATGATGTGGGATCACCCTATCCTATACTTTATTCTCCTTAATTTTATATATATGTAAAGTCTCGCGCGAGTAATTTATTTATGATATATCGACCTAAGTTATACTAAAAAAAGTTTGTTAGTCCCATAATTTTTAAATAATTTGTTTTTTGTTTTAAAAAATTAATTATTCAATTTTAGTTCTATAATTATCTCGATTATTCAATTTTGGTTCCATTTTTTCGGAAAAATAAATAAAGAATTACATCGTTTCGGTCATGCATAAGTCAGGTGCCGATTAAAATTGGGGGTTTCTGAGTTCGTGGCTGGCGTGAACGCTAATTGTTATGAAAAAAATTATTTTTTCTGCAACTTAGGAATAATTTTCTTGTTTTTCTAATTTTAAAAAAAATAATAATGCAAAATTGTTGGGGACGAGGAGTGAAGGGGAGATAAATTGAATTTGGGGCATTCACCCCATTATAAATCACTCGGAGTTGGCCACGAGAATTAATGGAGTTTGCGATTTTGAAGTCGCAATTCACGAAAAAGTGTAATCAAAACATGGAATTTATTGAGAGTTTTGCTTCCTAGATGACGGTTCAAATGAGAGTGACCACAATAAAAAATTGAGTCAATTTCTCAATTAAAGTTTGAATTTTCCGATAAAAATGATCAATTTTGATACCAAAATAACCAAAATTAATAAAATAAAAATTTACTGGACTATTTGTGAACACGTTCAAAATTACAGGAGTATTTGTGATTTTATCACGAGTGAATGACTTTTTATTTTTTAACATCATCATGCTAATATGGGCTGATGGTCCCGTTTTGAAAACCCATTTGCACGTGAAGCAAAAAAAATTCGTGTTATAAAGTGATTCAAAAGCTCGTGTGTGTGTTATGCTTTATAAACGAATGCATATGACAAGTAATAACATAAAGCAAATAAAGAACACACAATTTTATAGTGGTTGGACAACTCGTCCCCACATCCACTCTCTTCCCTTCACGGGCACCAACTAAACCAACTTAACCAACGGGACTTATCACCCTCACGGGATTGCCGACCCTCCCTTTCGGGATTGCTAGATGTTTACCGAGTTCACACTCAAAGCGGGACTTATCACCTCATGGGATTGCCGACCCTCCCTTTCGGGATTCTTTAGATGTTTTCCGAAGTTCACACTCAACCTACAAACTTAACCTACCAACCTGGTTTGGGTATAAGGTTGTTTGGTTTTTGAACTAGGGTGAGATTTTCCCTTACATTTTGTTTAGCCTCAAAGGTTGGGAAAATCTCTCTAAGTTTAGGATATAGCATTTGTGCTTAGATCTAGGGTAGAACACTTTTGAATATATGTGTGTATTTCTTGCTCTGTGTTCTTGAATGGAGTTCTTGAATATTTGGCTTTTAATTTCACTTTGCAGAACCTCCATTTCCTTCTTTTTGAAGATAGTGCAATGTATTTATAGTGTGGATTTGAATATTACCGTTGGAGAGTAATATTCAAATCCATACTAATAATCTTTTCTTTTCTTTGTCCTTTTTCCTTTGTTGTTTTGCGAACTTTATGTCACTGACCATATAAATTTGCTTTTTTGTTGTTCAATTTCGGAGTTAACATTTGAAAATAAAATAAAAATCGATCTTGGAAATCAATCACGCGATTTCAATGCGATTTCCGCGAAAGTTCATCGATCGATTTCACGGCTGATTTTCATCGTGAAAAAAATTATCAAATCGAAAAAGCTTCTGATGTCGGAATGTCAACTTCTAAAGAATCTAAAAATTAAAAATAAAATGAAAAGCGCTGCGGTTCAATTTTGACGCCCAGTTAGCTCGGAACTCATCCTTTCAAAATGATCGGCCTAAATCTTCGACCTCGTCGATCTCGATCATCTTAAATGCGATTTCATGAGTTCCCCAATTTGTTCTCTCGTTTCCTCGATTTTTATTACAGATTAGCTTCAAAAACACAAGTTGATAATGTTTTTAGCATAATTAATCAAAAAACTAAAATATCCCAACAATTTCCCCCTTTTTGATAATGATAAAAACATTAAAATATATGCACTTTTACAGAGATCGGGTTTTTGATTTAAAAAGATCGATTCGGTGGTCACTTTGAAAAGTTGTGAACGTTTTTGAACTTCGATACCAATTGATGGTATCGATTTCAAATCCACATTGAAAAAACGGTGACCTTTTGAACAACCCGCTCGACGATGCAATTGATGGTCCTTTTGAAAACCCATTTTGACGCGAAGCAAAAAGCGTTTTGATTGGTGCATATAAAAGCGAGGGTGAGGGCAAGAGTGATTCATTTTTTTTTTTTTTGCTTTTAAGCTCATGTGTGTGTTATGCTTTATAAACGAATGCATATGACAAGTAATAACATAAAGCAGTAAAGAACACACAATTTTATAGTGGTTCGGACAACTCGTCCTACATCCACTCTTCCCTTCATGGGGCACCAACTAAACCAACTTAACCAACGGGACTTATCACCCTCACGGGATTGCCGACCCTCCCTTTCGGGATTGCTAGATGTTTACCGAGTTCACACTCAAAGCGGGACTTATCACCCTCACGGGATTGCCGAGCCCTCCCTTTCGGGATTGCTAGATGTTTACCGAGTTCACACTCAACCTACAAACTTAACCTACCAACTGGTTTGGGTATAAGGTTGTTTGGTTTCCAACTAGGGTGAGATTTTCCCTTACATTTGTTTAGCCTCAATGCTAAGGTTGGGAAAATCTCTCTAAGCTAGGATATAAAGCATTTGTGCTTAGATCTAGGGTAGAACACTTTTGAATATATGTGTGTATTTTTGCTCTGTGTTCTTGAATGGAGTTCTTGAATATTTGGCTTTTAATTTCACTTTGCGAACCTCCATTTCTTCTTTTTGAAGATAGTGCAATGTATTTTGTGGATTTGAATATTACCGTTGGAGAGTAATATTCAAATCCATACTAATAAACTTTTCTTTGTCCTTTTGACCTTTGTTGTTTGCGACTTTATGTCCATGACCGTATAAATTACTTTTGTGTGTCTAACGGATCGATTTTTTCATGGGATTCTTGTTCATTGCTTACGATTACGTACATGTCATTGAAATCGATGTAGATTTACGGTGTCTTGAAATCACTATTCATAATCTTTGAAATCATTTCATCGATCTTTGAAAATTGTTCAATGAAATCCTTTATTCATCAAATGCGAAATTGATTTTCTTTGTTCATCGATGCGATAATCGATTCGATTTGTATTGAAATCGAGCATGTTTCTGATGATCGGTTACTCTGATCTATCTGATAAAAGCGCATCGAGAAAAAAATCGGTTTTTCGGAACTCATCCTTCTTCCGATCTTGAATTGTCTGCCAACCTCGTCCGATCTCGATCATCTTAAATCGATTTCATGAGTTCCCTCAATTTGTTCTCTCGTTCCCCCTCAACTTGTTATCTGTAGATTAGCTTCAAAAACACAAGTTGATAATGTTTTGGCATAATTAATCAAAACTAAAATATCCCAACATGGGCGTCCCAACATTACTTGAACATTTGTCTTATTTGAACGTCCCAACATTACTTGAACATTCCCAAAATGGAAACTCATATAATATTAATACACTCACAATACCATTTTTTTATTTCACTCAAACCCACTAAAATCCATTTTTACTTAATTTGCGTGTCATTTTCAGTGTCCAAGTCCTCATGGGGTTTAGGGAGTATCATGTGTCATGGAGGTTGTCTGGTTCAATTTTTAATTGTTCAATTATCAAAATATTGCTAATAATTGGTGTATAAATCGAGCATCAGTAGCTGGCAATTAGCCAAAAACCAGAGCAATATCAGTCCAGTCCCGATGTA
The DNA here is from genome assembly GCA_037126765.1 of Stenogyne calaminthoides. Lineage (NCBI taxonomy): Eukaryota > Viridiplantae > Streptophyta > Magnoliopsida > Lamiales > Lamiaceae > Stenogyne > Stenogyne calaminthoides. The sequence continues at coordinate 27,043,774 of JBBCBC010000029.1, read as the reverse complement.
CTAAAACCGTACAACATATTTTAAAAAGCTAACTTTTTACATTGAAACTTATAATTTATTTATATTGAAATATATATTTAAATAAAATAAATTGTACTCTCTTCGTCCCAGAAAATTTAGCACACTTTCCTTTTTGGTCTGTTCCATAAGATTTTGCACACTCATTTTTGAACATACTCTTTTTCACTTATAATCTTACAACACACATTTATTACACCCCATACACTTACTACCCCCATAAAGCAATTTTTCTTAATCTTTGTGCCCAAAAGTTGGTGCAAAGTGTTCCAGGACGGAGGGAGTATGTCTTAAAAGTATACTTAAATTGAACGATACACCCGATACATAAAATATCTTGCCTTAAAAAATGTATTACTACTATATTATTTCATACAAAATTAAAGTTTGCTCTCTGGTCTAATGATATGGGAGAAACTCTTTTTTGTCAATTTTGAACTTGTATAACTATTTTTTGCCCTAAAACTTTTTCATCTCACAATTGTGCCATTTTTTAACATTCTACCCCCCTCCTTAATCCCATCCTTATCCCATTCCATCATTTATTTTTATACCATCTAAACACGACCTTAAACCCTAAATCTGAATCATGAACCCGAACCTTGAACCATGAACCATTTCGGGCTGGGTTGGGGCTGGGCCGGGTTCGGGCCGGTTTGGGTTGGGATCGGGCCGGTTTGGGCTGGGATCGGGCAGGGTCGGTTGGGTTCAAGTCGGTTTGGGCTGGGTTCGGGCCGGGTCAGTTTGGGTCGATCGGGCTGGCCCAGGTCGAGTTGTGCTCAGGACCTGTTTGGATGTTGGAAAATGTGGTGGAATTGAGATGAGATTAAGGGGGAAGGGTAGAATGATAAAAAAAGGGCACAAAAGTGAGTTTTTTTTTTTTTTTTTTCTGACAGAAAAGTGAGTTGAATAAGTCATAGGGCAAATGTTGTGGGCATATGGCGCGAGGTCGGGCCCGGCCTGGAAAGAAACAGAGGAGGACCAGACCACATTTTGCACAAGTATAACACCTCGCAGAAAGGATGGAAACGAAGGCATGCCAAAGCACCCGCAGATGCGACACCGGGCCTTTCTCGCAGGCCGGTCGCGCCTCGACACAAATCACGGAGCATTAATGGGGATGGGACCCGTGGCAGGCGAGCAGCCCAAGGGACCTTACCTAAGAATGACTTTAATCGGCGATGTGTCAGTAAAAGACGGAAATGATGAGTAGCTATGAGTAGATAGACGGCTAAATCCCTCGCAATCCGGATTGGCCTCGGCGGCGTCCCAAGAGGTGCGCGAGTTCTTAAATACCTCGAACGACCTCCAATGACCTCCGACACAGGTCACATCAATCATGTAGCATTTAATGTTTGGCAGAGCTATAATCCGGCTACTTGTCCTTGTAAATCGGGAGAGTGAGCTCCACTCTCCCAAACCTTATAAATATGGGTCATTTATGACCATGAAAAAGTGAGAGAAATTAATACCTTACCAAACCTCTTGCAAATTTATTGCTCAAACTCTTACTCTCTCAAGCAATCATATAACATAAATACCATCCACTTTACACATGTATTGTTTGTGTCACTAAGATCATTAAGCCACATCTTAATCCATAATCCTCATATTTTAGTACACAACAATTGGTATTTAGAAGGAGGGTACTCTTTAAGAAATATCGAGCTAAGTTCTTAGTGTTTTCTCATTGGAGTATTCCTCATGAATCTTTGGTACAAACTCATCTCATATACCCAAATATCTCAAAAAATCACTCAACCATGTCTCAAGCAACTCTCATCACCAAGAGGAAAGTCTTTTCAGTTTCATGTCGCTCCGGCTGAGCAGGGGCTAGCGGCCCGGCCGTTAGCAACTACAATTTGGAGGACCCACCACCGGGTTGCTCAAAAAAGCTTGAACAGATCCGCACCCGAAAAAAGAAATCGATGAAGCTATCGCGGAGTTACGCCGAAGACAGGCCGAAGTGCAGATCCCAGATGGCGACCTACGCCATAACCTGAACCGGAAGGCCCAAAGCAAGGGCAAGGCCCAAAGGCGCGAGGAATCCCCGCCATGGCGAGCCTCGGCCAGAGAAACTGATCCGCAGGACCTCACCACGAGGAGCCTCGCCATGAGGGGATCTCGCCACAGGGAAGCCAAGAGGTCAACTCCCCGCGAACCCAACATACTCCAATCTATCGACGAACCCTAACGAGGGGCCAAATTCCATCCACAGCATCCGCTCGTAGGTTTAATGACGGCCCACACCGAGGTCGCGGACTCGGCGAGACCAACCTGCACTATCCCAAGCGAATAAAGTGGAGCGAGAGATCATTTTCAGGGTCGGTGGCCCAAGGCGGACCCAGACAACGAGTGTCGGCGAAAGATCAGCTCAAACAAAGCCCTTCACCTCGCAGGGTGGAAAGAACCCCTTCACCCTGCAGACTTCATCGAACCCCGTCACCCCGCCGACAGAAAGAACTTTTTCCACTCGCCACATCCCGGGCGAGGTCGCAGAACAGAACGACTCTCCGCAGATGGCCGCCATCCTCCAGAATATCAAGGATCTCCAAGAACAATTAGCAAACAAGGGGGGAGCACCTCTCACCACGAAGATTCCCGTCTCACTGTTATCACCCACGGTCATGCTCGCTCCTGTCCAAATCAAAATCAATGTCAACTCCATCACCCAATATAAAGGCAACACCGATCCGATAAATCACGTGAGCAATAACACATCCTACATGAACATCCTACATCCCAGAAGACTACACAAGTGCATTTTACAGAGTCTCTACATACCACATGACGTATGACCACTTTGTAATGCATATAAATGGGAGAGATGAATGGGAACCTACAGGTATACATGTGCTCATTTAACTTTTCTTAATTTTAGTTAATACTGTTGAATAGTGTTGTAATTTGACCAATTCTTGTGTTCATTTTTGTTGAAAAATTTTAGGTATCATACCTCTACTTCCCCCAAACATTGGTAGGCAGGCAGGAAGACCAAAAAAGGCAAGAAGAAGGGAGCATGATGAGATGAATCAGAAACAAAAGAAGAGAAATAAGGGAAAGCCTACTAAACCCAATATGGTAAGGAGAAGGCAAACAAGTTTGAAATGTAGCAAATGCCACCAATCTGGACACAATAAAAGAGGTTGTAAGGTACAAAATTCTGGGGTAATTTTGTTGTAATTTGTCCCTCTATCTTTTGTTATGTTTTAATTGTTCTGTAATTTTAAAGGTGAATGTGAATGTTAATTCACAAGGTGAACAAGCAAGTGGATCTGTCCAAAGGAAGAAAAAAATCACTAAGAGAGGAAATTCAGAAGTAATGATAAGTTAATTTTTTGCATTATCATTTCCTTTTATTCCAACACTAATATTTCTTGTATGTTTTAAGGTGAATGCGAATGAGCATGTTTATTTCTTGCGTGACGAACAAGACCAACAAGGCAGGGGTGAGGGAAATGAGTTCTTTGATGAAAATGCTAGTCAATTTGAACAATACATACTATCTCATCCAGAAGAATTAGAACCTGTGGGAGCCATGTTTCGAGAAGCGGAGGACAGACAAAATGTACAAGAGGAAATTCAACATGAAGAGGGATTGCATCAAAACGAAGAGGAGGTAATTCAGCATGGAGAGGGATTGCATCATAATGAAGGTATGAGTATGACTGTTTGTATGTTCAATTGGCATGTAGCCGTATCATCATGCCTTCCTATGTATAGGGAGATCAAATATGGAGTTAGGTGTTGTACATAAAAAAGAGTAATTTGAAGTAGATAAGAAATTGCCCCTACATGAATGCTTCTTCAGTTCTTCTGACTATTGGATTCTTTATTTGGGATATGCCTTATTTATGTATATAGGTTGGGATATTTATACATTAAATATTGATTTACTAATTCCGATCCAAAATGATATTTTTTTTTTATGATGTATTCTAGGTGAAACTGGACTTTCATTACATTTTAAGACAGTTTTGAAGAATATGCGGGTAAGTATAAATCATTTAGAATTACTAAATTACATAAATACATTTAAAATTCAGAAAATTAACTGCATCTGTTCTTTTTTTTTCCAGAAAAATAAACATTTTGCAAGCACAAACTTTGTCCCTTCCAAAGAACCTCCGTCAATGGATGACCAATTTCATGGCACTTTTAGAAATGAAGAAACGAGAAATCTCATTTTGAAGGAAGGGAAAAGATTTGTTACTTTAAAGAATCTGGGATCATTTGCTTCAAGGAAGAAAAAGTGATGTAATAGTTAGGTTTTGGCATCTCTTTTAATTTTTGGACAAGTTTTTTGGCATTCATTCCATCATCTTTTTTTGCGACTTTCGAACTCCAAGTTAGGTTGCTTTGCTTTGCTTTCGAACACCAACAATCCAGCAATTGATATGCTGTGATTTCCGAGAAGGAAGAAAGTTTTAACAAAAAGATAATCAAAACCAAATGGAGATATATCAGCTGACAGAAATGGGAAAGACATGCATGTAAAATGGCATTAACCTCTAGCAATAGAAAAAACTCAATTAAACAATCCATCATATCCTGGAAATAGCACTCTGTACCTAATTGTTCCCAAATAGAAATCAGCGGCAGTATAATTGGCAACAATATGAAAGATCTAAATTGCCCATTTTTTGATGATCAGATGTTGAGAATGAGAGCATAGTATGGCCCTGGTGCCACCTGCCTTCCCATCACCCTCTCATCTTCTTCGCAAACAAATACCGAACCAAATGAAATCATCTGTTCATATTTGGTGTTCCAATTTGTGTTTCATAGTGTGGATGAATGACACGTGTAGGGTGAAAAAAAATCATCAATAGACACTACATCGACATGTGTTAATAATCCAGCAGGGTGAAACACCAAGTGGAATAGAAGAATCGAATTGATACCAAACACATCTTTCTTGAAATGGTATGTGCAGTGTAGGGTGTTCAAGAGTGGAGCCATAGCGGTCGTGCAAACGGTCTTCTCCAGAGCGAACATCTCATCCACCCTTTCACCATCTCTGTAGAAATGAAAAGTGGGCGTGTATCTTATGTGCTGAGTCGTCTCCGGGCATTCATCAATGTCAGCATACACGAACGAAAGCTTCCGAAACTTGCTGCTCAATTTGCAGAATGCTGGAAGGATTTGACTGCAAACACCGCACCTGCAAAACCAACTTGTTCAATTTAAGCATTTCATCGAACATTCAACCAACCATTTCATTACGAAAGACATAAAATGTAAAGTCAAAAAGTACACAGGAGAAGACATCAATGGAACATACCAAGATGCTCCATAGTTGATAACTGTCTGCAAAATATTTACAAGTAAACAAAAATCAAAATTTAGTCTACGGCAACACATGTAATCTAATAGTAGATGAATGAATTTGAATTGCTTACAGGGCTTTTGGAAGCTTTGATTTTGAGGAAGATTTCATTGAGATGGTCATCACTGGAAGCAGTTATAAGAGATTCATCTTGCTGTTTCACCTTCTCCATCTATCTTGTTCTTTCTTCTTAAAGCATATAATTCATGACAAAAACTCATATGAGACGGGTACAATCTAGTCCAAATCAACACCCACCCCTCCCAAGTCTCATGCAAGTGTGACTCATAATTCAGCTTTTTTTCAATACTGTATACATTAACCCTCTCTTAAGGCAAAATTAGATCTTAGGCAAATTCTTAAATACCCCAATTGCTACACGAGTACCCTTTCTTTATCAAAAAGCAAATAAAAAATTAAATAACACAGAAGCTACAAAAGAGCAAACAAGTGAAATAGGAGCATGCACAGAAACTATAATCTTTTTTATAATTATACTACCACAAGACCTAGGTTAAGCATCAAATAAAGTATCAATTCACACACATAGATTCTAAATTGGAAATCGCAACATCATCTCCTAAATCACAGATTGCTGAATTCAATACATTCCATGCCTAATTAATAAACAAAAAACCGGAAAATCATCAAATCGGGAACATCATGAGTTCATATGCGTACAAGAAATAAACACAGATTCTGCAATATGAAAAACGGTGTAGATTTAGGTCTAATAAATAAAATGTTAAACTGCGTTGGTTGTGCTTCTTACCTTACTGGTGAAGCACCAAAATCTGCAGACTGAGAAGAACAGTGGTGGAAGAGAAGACGGAAACAAATGAAGGGAATATATTTGGGCCCAGTTAAATAAAAGATGGTCCCAGCCCAGTAGTTGAACATTAATTCTTTGGGCCGTAAAAATGGAAGATGGGCCCTGCTAAAATAAGGTAGTCGCCGTCTGTGGGAATCGAACCCACGACCACGTGGTTAAAAGCCACGCGCTCTACCAGCTGAGCTAAGACGGCTGATTGATTGAACGTTGCAAATTTAGATTAGATTTTTTATAATGTATGAAAACAATTAGAAACAGAAAACCAACCTCATATTAATTTTCCCACTTTCTACTTTCTATACTATTTCAACTCGCCGCCTTCTTCCTGTGTAAATCAGAAGAGCTCGACCTAGAAACAGAGACAAGGAATTCACGAAACAGGTGTTAACGTTCAACGAAGCATCTAGAAGAATCGTTGCACCTCAGTTCACTAGTCAAATGGAGACAAATAAGGCGTCGCAGAGTGCGCCACAAATCGTGGACGTGAGGTCCGTGGTGGAGGCCGTTTCAGCCGAAGATTCCGACGCTCCTCTTTACGCAGTCGAGAGCCTCTGCATGCGATGCGGCGAAAATGTATGCTTTCAAATCCTGTTCAATTTTATTTTAATTTTTGTAGTATGGTGCATTGGATTTTCTATTGTTTGTGAAGTTTTTACTTATGTGCTAATTCTTAGGTCATTGTTGGAATTTGGTGGTGTTGTTTGCTGTTATTATGTTTCCTGTAACTGTTGAGTTTAGGGAGGGGCGATTCTTCAATTTGTAGTTCTAGGATGGGTCTCAATCTGAAAGTTGGGTACTTTGTTGGTTTTGTTATGTATGCCTTTTTCTGATTAAGTGCTTTTTGGCAGGGGACAACTCGGTTTTTGTTTACTCTAATTCCGCATTTCAGAAAGGTATGTTCCTCGATTGAGCCATCTTGTTCAACTTATTTGCCACATATAGATTGTAGCTAAAGTAGGTGTTTTGAAGACCAGAATTTCAATCTAAGTTATCTAATTGAAACACTAATCCATTCAGTTGGAACGAGTGAATTTCAGACCTTTTTTTGTCCTGTAGTTGTGTTCTTTTTGCATTAATGTGTTTATATTTCCATGATGTCTTTTATCACAGATATTGTTATCAGCCTTTGAATGCCCAAATTGTAGTGAGAGGCAATTCAGTGTCCAAAAATACAAAAACTGATAGTTTTACCTAATTTCATCCTTTTGTGGTTCTTATTTTCTTTGTTCCTTCTTTCTTAAGGAATAACGAAGTGCAATTCGCTGGTGAAATCCAACCTAAAGGCTGCCACTACATCCTGAATGTCCCGTCAGGTGATAAAAAGGTTGTGTTCTATGGAGATAAATAGTTGTGTGGGGCCACCGCAAATGCTTAGTTTTGTTTCTTTGACATTTATTCTGTTGTTTCTTGATAGAAACTTTGTTTTCAGGTTTTATATTTTGTCATTTATTTTGGATACCACAGTCGTGATTAGTCTTTGTAATGATCATGAGAATCATTTATCAATTTCATCTGCTAATTGTTCATTTATATGTGAGATAATAATTATTAACTTACATTCGGTTCAATTTTACCTTCAAATTTTTGGGCTTAAACATTGGAAAGATAACCATGATGCTTTCTTTATGCAGATGTTCAATCGTCAAGTGGTAAAATCAGAATCTGCCACAATCAAGGTACTTTTCTGTGCTGTACTGCTATTATTGCTTTTTCATTGAATGCATAAACAGACAATGTTGGACTGTAGTTGTCAAAGCCAAAACCTTGGTATACGTTTTGCAAACTCTACTCACAGCTTTGAAGCACTTCTCAAAATCCAAAGCTGGGAGTGGCAGCTTTAAAAAAAATTGATTCTGCCTCCTCCACTTGAGTTTGCAAATACCCCCTTATATGCCATTATTTATGGGATATGAGTTCTTCTCTCCCTTTTCTTATTAATTCAAATGCATGAAATTATTCGGTCTTGTATCAATTTGATTTTTTATTTTGCAGATCCCTGAATTGGACTTTGAGATTCCTCCTGAGGCTCAGCGAGGTTCCTTATCAACAGTATGTAAATGATAACTCCCACGCATTTTGAAAATTACGGTTTACCCTCTACATCATGTTTCTGTAGTATTTCAAATTTAAAGGGGAAACTGCTACATGTTTTTGTGGGGGAGCCGAAATCACACTTCTGGACTTCAAAGAGTGAAGTGTGAAAATATTGATATGGAAGAAGTTCAATAGTTATTTTCTTTCATCATTCAGTTTGGGGGTAGGGTGGGGGGTAAGGGGTTGTACCGGTAAAATGATATTCTTGTGGAGATAAACAATTTTATGTAGCCTTCTTTGGTGTAACCAACATGTCAAGGCAAAGTTCATTAAAAAGTCTTCTTTGGGGCTCTAGGATAGCCCAATTGCTACCAGCAAAGGCTTGTAAGAATCAATTATTGGCAATTTATTTGCATTATTTGAAATCTTGTTTCTCTATACTATTTATGCAACCTATTTGAACTTTTATGTCTATGATGTCCAATAAAAGTCTTTTTGTAGTTCCACTTTTCATAAATAAACATTACTTATCTTTCACTGATTTTGTTACCTTCTTTGATCACATTTAGCTAGAAGGGATACTGTTGAGAGCGGCAGATGAGTTGGAAGCCCTTCAGGATGAGCGAAAGGTAAAATTTTGTTCATGATGAGTGTGTTAACTTTTGGACATAGTCATCATCTCGTTAATAATGTATGATTTTTGTTTCAGAAAGTAGATCCTCAAACTGCTGAAGCAATAGATGAATTCTTAATAAAACTGAGAGCTTGTGCTACTGGAGAGTCACATTTTACCTTCATTCTTGATGATCCTTCCGGAAATAGCTTTATTGAGAATCCGTAAGAGATTTACTTTTATGTTGAAAATTTCAAGAAATCATACAAACTGGTATTCTTTTAGGTGCTATTGTTCATGATATTGGTAGCACGTGCAATACACGGTAAGGTTATGTTTGATTTGGGATTTTGTGAATTTTGAAATCTGGATTCAAAATCTAGGGGCATGTGTGTTTTGGGATTATGGTGGATGGTGGAAATCCAGATGGTAAAATCTAGGATTTTGAAGTCCTTATGAATAGTGATAGTATGTGTTTGTTTTGAGATTTTGAGATGGGTTGAATGTAACTTTATGTCAAATCAAATGTGTAGGAGTGGATGATGTGGTATTACTATATTCTTGTTTGAAGAATTTGTGTCAAATCAAGTGAAAAAAGGTGTAGAATATGATAAATAAAAGAAGATTGGGAATAAAAAAATCTTATTTGTATTGATGTGTCATTGGGGAGAGAGTGATGGAGAAAAATTAGTTTATATAAGGTAAAATGTGTTGGGTTTTAAAAAGCCAGATTCTAAAATCCCAAGGCAGAACTGGATTTAGATTTGAAATCCCAAATCTGGTTTTGTAATCCCAATTCAAACAGACCGTAAGGGTTTGTTTGTTTGGGGTGCAGAGAGATTGAGAAAATCCCCTATTGGGAAATCTTTGAATAGTGACAAAGTGAATTTGACTTGTGTGTATTTTTGGATGATAAGTAGTAGGGTAGGATTACGAAAAAAAGATATTGAAAAAGTAGGTGATATTGGGTTTATTATATTATAAAAAAAACGTGTGAAATATTGGGAAAATGAAAAGTATGAGAGACAATGTCAGAGATTATAGGTATTATAGGTTAGAATTTGATGGATTTTTAAGTCCAGCTTGAGTAATCCTAAAATGCATAAGGTTTTGAAAGTAAAATCTAGTATTTGTCAATCCAGAAACAAACATACCCTATGTTCTCTAAAAACTAATGATGTAATCTTAAATAGGTGTGCTCCTTCTCCTGATCCAACATTGACTATTAAGTCCTATGAGCGAACGCCTGAGCAACAAGCAGCCTTAGGATATGTTCAAGAAAATAATGTAGAAGAGACGAACAATCTTTCTCAAATGCAAGAGGAACCACACGGGTCAGTTGGAGCAAGAGCTGGTCGTCGAGCTATTGCTCAGGGTAATAGTACACAAATTGCAGACGCTTTATTTCGATATTCTGCTCCTGAAGAGGTACCATTGCTTGATAGTGTATCTAATTATGTCTTTAATAAATATAATGCACCAACAGGTCCCTAAACTATCAACTTTTGTTTTGGTAGGTCCCTAAACTATTTTTTATTTTTCAAGTGACCCTTTAAGTATCGAAATTTTATTTCACAAGCTCCCTCGAGGTTAAAATTGACAGGATTTTTCGATTATCCTTAATGGACCCGTTAAGTAATGTACATGTCAGTTTTTTTTAAGTTCAACTATATACAAAAGTATTTTCACAAGCCATTTTAGGCACTCGTTACCTGAAATATTGGAGTTGAAACAACTTGCACAAAACATATCTGGATATTAATAAAATTAGCATACATACTATTTAACGTGATCATTTAGGTAAATAAAAAAATCCCATCAATTTTTTTTCTCAAAGGGAGCTCGTTATAAAATTTCAATACTTGGAAGGGCGTATTTAAACAAAAAAATAGTTGAAGGACCTATTGAAACAAAAGTTGATAGTTTAGGGATTTATTATCAACTTTAAAGTAATCATTGTAACATCCTTTTATTGGACAGGTTATGACTTTTCCAACAACATGTAGTGCTTGTGCCACGAATTGCGAGTGCCGCATGTTTGTTACAAGTATCCTCTTCCTGTGAAACCCAAATAGTAGTGTGGCAGTTGGTCACTCAAACTTTTCGTGAAGGTGTATATAACTTGGTCATTTTAGCATTAGTATGCATACATTCACAGTGTGCTAAGTACTGGTGTGAGTAAATATTCGGGATTTTATTCTTCTCAATACATCTTTAGGAGTAAGGGCCCGTTTGGCTAAGCCTATTTTAAACATCTTATAAGCTCTAACATCTTATAAGTTGTTTCAAGAGCTTATAAGATGCAACTTTTACGTATCTTATAAGTTGTTAAAGTGCAGCTAATATAACTTATACTAAGTTCTTTGATAGTTTGAGAAAAATATTTTTTAAATTTTAATATAAAATGATTATATTTTAATTTTGATGATAAGGGGTCACTGACCGCTACTGACCACCACCATCCACCGGCCCTCCGCTGCCACCAGACCGCCCATGCCACTGGCCTCTGCTGGACCACCTCAATATGGAGGGTCGGGTGGGTGAGGTGATTTTTATTTTAGAAAAATAAGTTGGGGGTGTTGGTACTTTCTTTTGGAGCTTATAAGTTGTAAAGAGCTTATTTTAAGATCTTATAAGTTGTTAATGATCTTTTTATACCGAAAACTTTTTGAGAGCTTATAAGCTCCTAAGTAATCTTATAAGCAATTTAAAAAAAAAAAAAAAAAAAAATAATCTTATAAGCAATTTTAAGGAGCTTATGACCTCAGCCAAACACCCTCTGAATAAGTCACATGTGAATTGTGTTTTCAACTTTGAATAGTGGGAAAGTGTAAATTTTAGTTCTTTGACCGATTTCTATTTTAATTGTGAACTTGATGTTATAATATTATAAATATCTTCTTGTCCTTTCCATGCTACTTATTAGGTGACTTTACATTTGATAATATTGCATATTTAATATCTTGTAGAACTTTATTAATGTTTACTCTCCTCGTATCAAAATTGCTAGCTTAACTATAGACAGATATCCCTTACTTTCAAGAAGTGATTGTCATGGCTTCTTCCTGTGATAATTGTGGTTACCGGAACTCAGAGGTTTGTTTCACTCTACATCTTTATGGGGTTTAGTTTACACATGAACTCAGCTTAATCATGTAATTTGCAGGTGAAGCCTGGTGGTCCTATTCCTGAAAAGGGGAGAAAGATAATTGTTCATGTGAAGAATATTAGAGATCTTTCTCGGGATGTCATAAGGTATCCTAGTTCCGAGTTACCATTTGTTAATTTTCCCTTCATGTTTTTTGCACGATTTGAAAATTGTGATAATATGTTTATGTTGCAGTGGTGGTTTTATGAATTCGGGTTTGAAAGAAGTAGGACCGTCTTTGTATTTTGAAATCTCAAAACTGGTTTTTGAAATCCCAAATCAAACATCACCTTTGTAATTGGGATGCTCTGTGTGAGAATTTGAAAGATCATGTATTCATGCCATTGTAATTCCATTCTGATTGTTGCTATATCTAATATTAGCAATCAGGCTTTATTCATATAACCTGTGAAAATTAACAAGATTCTTGTTTCTTTGAGTTGGGTCCAATGCTTATGATGCTTAAAAAATTATGTATAATTTGTTCTTTACTTAAGCTTGCCATTATTGTTTTACTAGCATTCCTGCTATTTCTAATATGACCTTCTTGATTGCTTTTAGTCCGATACTGCTTGTGTGGAAATACCAGAGCTTGAGTTGGAACTGGCAAGTGGCACGTTGGGTGGACTTGTTACAACTGTTGAAGGCATGATATCCAAAATTAGTGAAAGTAAGTTTTAGCTGTCCCTCTTCAGCAAACTACTTCGTTATTGTGGCATCTTTTTCTTTTTAACGTCTTTACTGTTATAATATGTACTCCCTCCGTTCCAATTCAACTGTCAGTTTAGAGAAAAAAATCTGTTCCAAAATATGTGGCTTTTGGTTTTCCTAGAGCAAATAAATAAGTATTTTTTTTCCAACTTTGCAATTTTCTTAATTTTTGTGATAAATGATCATAAATAATTCATTGATAATCTGTAAAAGGGTATATATTAGTCATTTTATACAAATAACTGTATGTGTCAATTGACTTTCTTAATCTATGTGAAACACCCAAAAACAACGGTTAAATTGGAACTGAGGGAGTATTTGTTTTAGTTTTTCTTTGACTATGGAACTATCTGGGTCTACCTAAATGCCTTTTATTAGTTTCTTGGTGCAATGTGTAACATTATCTGAGATTTTGCTGTATGTGAATTCTTATGAACTTTGCGCATCAACTCTCTTCCAATGCCTAAGCTTATCATCGACTGCAATTGCAGGTCTTGAGAGAGTACATGGGTTTACGTTTGGTGATAGTCTTGATGATGCCAAAAGGAGCAAGTGGAAAGAATTTAGGGCAAATCTTGATAAGGTCTTTAGATTCTGAAACTACTAACTTAGACTTTGGTCCCCTATGTTTTAGTATTAAATGGTTATGATGTTTATTCATAAATTTTTTCATTGCATGCTAAAATTTTGCTACTTGTGAATGCTGCAAATTCTCTAATATTATTATTATTAATAATTATTAATGTTAAAGCCCTTTTTCTGTATATTTACCCATATAGAAGTTTAAATATATCTTTAATTTCTTGAAGTCGAAGCTTTATATGGTTTCTATGCTTTTACGTTAAAATCATTTATTGAATATCTGTTAATTCTCTCAGACAAATACAAGATGGGTCCAGTCATTATCTAGAAGCAACTAACCGTTCCTAATCACTAGATCAGTTTTCTTTGGCATATATTGACAAAGATCTTGGGTTTTTTTTTTATTTTTAACAGCTCAAAAGGTTGGAAGCACCTTGGACTTTGATTCTCGATGATGCTATGGCCAATTCCTTCATTGCCCCTGCAACCGATGATCTTAAAGATGACACTCAATTAACATGTAAGTTTTGTCTTCCTACATTTTTTGTGTTCTTCACATGGTTTGTTAAACTGGAATAACATTTCTGTTGAACATTAAGATTTACATTTGGTGGCTTATAGCATCATTCTGGGAACAACGTATTGTTTCAGGACTTCTTTGTCTTGGTTTAGTCATACAGGCTCTAGTGCGTAATATCTTGTTGTGCATGTGGCTTCTTATTCCGACGTTAAATTTTAAACAAAAATTTGCACGAGATTATCTTGTAGTACTTTTGCAGGTGTTTGTGATACTTTTGAAATTTGAGTGTTATAAAAACATGCAAAAGTATCACCTCTCAGTATGTTCATGTAATTTTTGTGACTCAGTTGAGGAATATGAGAGATCTTGGGAGCAGAATGAGGAACTGGGTATTAACGACATGGATACCTCTGCTGCTGATGCTGCTTACCATTCTGCTAATGAGGGAAACTGATGGATTATTTTTTTTGTCTTTTTCTTAATATGTAATGTACTAGTATTAAAGAAATTTTGTTAATTTTCAGGTGTGGATGTTTCTTTGATTGATTTTTGTTTGATCATTGATTCATTGGAATTGTGATTAAGTTATAAAATGAAATATTTATGAATTCAATTATTGTAATATTTTATACAAGATCATAGGCGATTCTTAGAATTTTGTCCATTATATGTACTTTCAGAATTGAGGAAGATCATCACACTAATCTCAACTCAGGATCTGAAATCATATATAACTAGCTATGTCGTGCAAGTGTGCAATATACACAACATGACATTTTTCACTTAGAGAGTTTTGTTGTGTTAGAATATGTTGTGTATATTTATCCCAGCACTCCCAACATACAAAATTTAGAAATAACCCCTTTATTCAAAATTAATGTCTACTCCATATTTGATGGGACCTGCCTCGAATGGGTGAAAAAAATATTGATTTACCCACTGGCGGAGACAGGGATCATAGAGGATCCAATAAATTAATATTAATATATTTTTATTATTTTATGGGGTGTTTGGTTCATGGGATTGGATTGATTAGGTGTGATAGGATACTTACCACTAATTATACAACACATTTACGCACGCTAACAAATATCATTTGGAGTATAAGCTAATGTCTTTTTATGAAGTCAAGAATACAAGTATCCAACATATATACATCCGGAAAATTTATTTTGTTTATTCTTTATATATAGGAAAACCCAAGATATCATACAATTTTTTTTTAAAAAAAAGGAAAAGTATTGTATTGAGGTTGAGCATAATGAGTACTCAAATTCTTTATATAAGAGTAGAAAGAAAACAACCATTCCAATTATAACACCAACGGGGTATAGTGTGGCTAAAAGATGAAGAATAAATATTATTGCAGAAAATGAAGACGTGGAACAAACGTTCCACCTTTTTTTCACATGCAATATCTACAAATTGACTAAAGTGAATATGGTGCCATATGATGACCCTGTTATCAATTTTCTTCAACATGGTGTCATGTTCGGATCTTTTGAAAAAGATAATATCGCTTCAACTATTTGAATTGGCGTCGTGTGGGCTATTTGAAAAAAAAAAAGAAATGAAAAACTGTTCGAAAACAAGGCTTCAGACCAATGAGTATTTCTAATGAAATTATTTCAAGAACGTGGGCATGGAGCACTGTGAAAAATCCACGAGCTAGAGGCATTCCTTTTGGGATTTAGCGAAATAATCCAATTAGTACTTATAGCCTTATAATGTAAACTCTTAGTTTAGGTGGATTGGAGTCGTTTTTTTAATCCAATTATCTTCTTTTGTAAGGGAGAGTATACTCCTATACCTCACTTTTTACTTAATGAAGATTCTTTTACTGATAAAAAAAAAAGATGAAGAAAAAATGAGTAAGGCCCACTTCCAAGCTCGAAGTTTGATTCTTCCACTTCCGAATTGATTTCTTTGTAAGTAGTTTTATTTCTGGTTTTTCAGATGCTCCAATACTCGAACTGACATATAATGTTCAAGATCTTCGTAGCCAATTTTCCAGTGATGCTCGTCCTAATCGAGAAAAACCTTTTACAAACAAATTTCACATCATTCTCATCTAATCTCCATTAAGTACATGTGTGTATATATATGATTATATATACATATTACTACCATTCAAGGTTATCTTTTACATATAAATTAAACAAGTCCTTTAGTAACAATTTTTCATTACACATTCATATTTGAAAATGTTATTCACACACTCATTTATTTACACATTTATAATTGAAATGTTGATCATTTTACTTCTTTATTTTTTTTTTGACAATGATCACTTTACTTTTTAAGTAATTACATTAAAAATATTTTGGAACAATTTTTTTTTAATTACAACTACAAAAAAGGTAGTAAAACCTTAGTCGCAAAATTAAAACGTTTATAAAGTGAAGTTTAGTCGCAAAATAAAAAATAATTAACATCACATTTTCCAAAACGAAAGAAAACATATTTATTATTACAAAATGAAAAAAAATAGATATTTGTAAGGGATCAAATAGGTAAAATTGTGAGCGCCACAATTGTCGTAACAGGCGGGCTGGGCGCCCATGCGAGCGACTACCACTCATCACATCCCCTTTAAACATGCATGAAGGAGAAGGATCATATTTTTCAAACCTTGACAATTCCTCAATTTATAGTACATTACATACACCAGCAAGAGCTCTTAGGGTATGTTCGTTTTGGGCTTATAGTGGACGTGGAGAATTCTGGACTTCAAAGTCCTTGGATTTTAAAATCATATTCAAAAAGTTGAATATGTGTTTGTTGGGGATTTTATAGGATAGGATTGTGTAGGATGGAGAAAAAGTTGATTGATTTGTATTATTATATTATTGTTGTAATGATTGAATGAATGTGATGTGTTGGAAATTGTGTAAAAGTGAGGGAATTATTATTTGTGAGGATATACATACATATATAGCAAATTATTTATTTCAAAATAGGATGAGAGTGTAGAGTGTAGAATGTAGGGTGCAGTAATAGTATTAGAGGTGGATGGTGTAGGATTTCAAAATACTTTTTTTTAGTATTGAAAAGAAAGGTATTTGAGATTTTATAGTCAAAGTTCGTCCGTGGTAGTCGCAAAACGAACATGCCCTTAAGTTCTTGTTCATATATCAACACTCCATAGCATTTAATTTGTAACTTCATGATTTATCATGTTTGTTAGTTCTTAGTTGAGTCATTAATTAGCAACATAAATTCATAATCAATGTTGCAACAAAACGACAATCAACAATTAATTTAATTAGTGTTATTATAAGTAAGTTTTGTTTTTTTTTTAATTAAAGAATATAATATATATTATATTTTTCAAAGTAAAAAAATAAGTTAAATTCAATTACAAATAGATAGGAGTATATATTATTCATATCCATCGCATTTTTTACGGGTTTATAACGAATGAAACGAATCGAGGAAAACCAACACAAAGATTCTATCACAAGGAAAACGCGTGTTTCGTTGAGTGGTTTTTGAAACGACTCTTGCAAGTCAAGTCAACGAAGTCAGATAAATTATTATTATAGATAAAAAGAAGGAAACTGAGTGGACCAATAATGCTAAAGGATAGTGGTCCCGCCTAATTTTGGCAGACTATTGGTAATTAACTATCTTATCATTCTTCACAACCACAAAAAAATCCCAAACTCTGTTCTAAATCTTGGAGTAATATTAGAGATGGCAGCTTATGCATCACTAGTTTCTCTTATGAACACTTTGAACAACATCCAAATTCATCCCCGAGTTTCAACTTTTTTTGACCCCAAACAGATCCAATCACTTCACAAAACTATCACTTTCTTGCTAGATTTTACCGAGAGTTGTAATTCTCATGGAGATAGCAGAGGAGAAGAAAACTTGGGGAGCCGTATTGCATCTAACGTTCGTGCAGCTGAAGATGTAATAGAATCCCATGTAGCCAATCAAATTCTTGCTGGAACAAGTGATTTGATCGATCTGGAGAAAGAAATCGAGGATTTGAATTTCGTTGAGGAAAAGGTGATGGAGTTTCGAGGGGCATTGAAATTTAAAGATGATCAATCCTCACATTCAATTGCTGCTTCATCTAAAACTGCCACTATGAAGAAGGATTTTGTGGTGGGGTTTGATGAGAAGTTGATTCAGATCATGGATAGGCTAACTGGACAACAACTTGGTCTTGAAATCGTCCCCGTTGTTGGTATGGGTGGAATTGGTAAGACTACGCTAGCAAAGTGTGTTTATGATAATTTACCTATTGTCGAAAGCTTTGATGTTCGTGCTTGGGTCATAATATCTCAAGAATATAGTGTGAAAAATGTTTTATCTGAGCTTTTATCTTGCGTGGGAGCATCAGGTGAAACGGGCTTAATACCTGAAGATCATGCATTAGGATTAAAGTTATACCAGACTTTGTCGGGTAGAAGATATTTAATTGTGTTGGATGATATGTGGAGTATTGAAGCTTGGGATAAGATAAAAATTTTCTTTCCAGATAATGGTCAGAGAAGTCGAGTTGTTATAACTACTAGGATATCGAGTGTAGCTACTCATCTTAGCTCATTACCCTTTGAGATGAATTTTCTGGATGAGGATCAAAGTTGGAAGTTGTTTTGTGGAAATGTGTTTCTAGAAAATGGTTGTCCACCTGAACTAGAAGAAATTGGAAAGAAAATTGTTAGAGAATGCAAAGGACTTCCTCTATCGATTGTTGTAATAGGGGGCCTTCTTCGAAACTCCAGAAGTACACGTGACTATTGGGAGAAATTCGCAATAGATTTAAACTCAATTTTGATGTCCGGAAATGATGAGCATTGCTTCACTATATTGTCTTTGAGTTATAATCACTTGCCGGCACATTTAAAGCCATGTTTTCTTTACATGGGAGGTTTTCAAGAAGATGAGGAGATTTGGGTCTCCCGACTCGTCAAACTCTTTGTTGCTGAGGGATTTTTGAAACCGAAAGAAGGTCAAACCTTGGAAGATGTTGCAGAGGATTACTTAAATGATCTGGTTGATAGAAATCTAATTTTAGTTGATAGTTGGAAGTTGAATGGAAAAATCAAATATTGTAAGATGCATGATCTTGTAAGAGAAGTATGTTTAAAGATAGGTGTGACAGAAAATATTTTTTACGGGACGAGGAGGCTTCACATTCCCACAAGCATTTTTTGGGAACGTCCCATTGTGTTCGACGGTAGAAATTTTGTGTTAGATGGTAGAATACCTAAGAAAAAGAATCGGTCAGAAGTTTCTTCTGCTTTCCCATCAACATCACTTGCGCTTGCGCGTACATTCTTATTTGATGAGGGTCCATTGTCTTTTAAATCTCGGTTTTTGAGGGTGTTGATTTTCTTTGAATTTGAGTCCCTGGATATTTCTCAACATGTTAACTTGCGATATCTTAATTGGAGTTTGAAGCATAAGTCACCACATTACAAGCTTCCTTCATCAATATCCCTACTCTGGAATGTGCATACTTTGATCTTTAGAGAATCCTTCGAACGAATGGATGCACCACCCGAGATATGGTATATGAGACAACTTAGGCATCTCCAATTCTACTTGCTCTTTCTCCCCGATCCTCCTCCGAGTGACAAGGTTGAGCAACAAGATAATGCTCTTTTGCCAAACCTACAGACACTTTCAACATTAGCGAACTTCAGCTTTACTGAGGAAGTTTGTAAGAGAATCCCAAACATCAAGAAATTACGTGTAACATACACGGATTTATTTGGGGAGGAATGTCAGAGAAAGTGCTACTATCATCTCGGCCACTTGTATAAACTTCAATCACTCTACTGCTCTTTTGGAGTACCCGAAAGGGGTGATTTGCTGCAGAGTCTGGTGTTCCCGAGTTCGTTAAGGAAGTTGTCTTTTTTCAGGTGTCATCTTCATTGGGAAGACCTAAACACATTTGGGTTTTCGTTGACTCATCTTGAAATCCTCAAACTATATTCGGATGCTGTTGAGGGACCCGAGTGGGATTGTGTCGAGGGAGCATTCCCTCGTCTTAAATTCTTGTATATTGAGTATGTAGATCTGATAAAGTGGACTGCAGATTGCTGTGATTTCTTCCCAGTGCTAAAGAATCTTCGTCTTGGATATCTATTTAACTTGGAAAATATCCCTTCATGTATTGGTGAAATACAAACACTTGAAAATCTTCGTGTGGATTGTTGCAACTTGTCCGCGGCCATTTCGTCGCTTGAGATATTGGAGGAACAACTGAGTTTTGGAAATGAGGACCTTCAACTTGTACTTAGCTTAAGCAGTGATGGGGAGGAAGAGAGCTTCATGGAAAAGGTGGCAATAAAGAACTTCACAGGCAAAAATTTCAAGTTAGTGTAGAAGTTTATGTATATAATGTCTTTCCTTTCATTTTTATTTTGCTTAAGCTTCGTGTGGAACTTTTTAATCCTATAGTTGGCACATTTCTTCCTTTCGTGCATCTTTGGCCTTCTTGTATTCTTTTTTTTGCCTTGAGTAAACATGTAGATATTTATATGGTTAGATCTTATATGCACAAAGTGTACCGTGCATTTTATAATGTATTTAAGAAATTTACAGTTTGTTGTACCGAAGTTTACTGCTTGTTACACTAAAATATGCAATTAAGCTTTTACGAACATAGGTGACACGTTTCAGTGTAACTAAGTTGCAAAATTTTAAAATAGGGATTAAATTTTTTGTAGTCCTATAACTTTGCCCGATTTTGAAATTGGTCCAGATAGTTTTGACTTTTTGAAATTGGTCCTGTAAGTTCTCTTAAATTTTGAAATTGGTCCAGTAAGTTTTCTTAAATTTTGAAAAAGATCCTTTTACCTGCCACATGTGTAATATTTTTTTTTTTCTTTTTTTTTCTTAATTGCCACATGGATATTTATTTAAGTGACAAGGCGGGTCGGGTTTTCCAAATTAAACCAGCCCGAAGACAAAAGGCCCAAATCAAATAGAGGTCAAAGCCTGAAAACACAAAACCTAAATTGGAGATCAACGCGAAATTGTGCAACTCAAATTATGAAACCCCTAACTCCTCTGTCGTTACTACGGTGGAGAAGAAGTGATTTGGCTATGAGATTTCGCGATCCACACCGAAACGAAGATCCTCCACCTATTTATGGTAAGATAGTAAGGAAGAAGATGAATATATATTGTTAGGATTTTTAGTTTTTGAGGTACTGTATATTTCGATTTCCTCCAAAAATTCTAATATAAAATGTTTTTTTTTAGTGAAAGAGTCTTTGATATAAAGTGTTAGAGTTTTGTGCTTAGTGTTGTAAATGTTTGGTGTATCCCTTTTTCTTTTTAAAGTTGCCGACAAGAGTGGGTTGGTGGTGGTCCATGGAAGTCTTAAATGCAATGCTTTATTATTTATTAAAATTTATTTCCTTTCTTGTTGTTTTGAGCTTTATATTTTAGTATATAAATAAGATCCCCAGCAAGAACAAGTCAAGATAGTAATTAATTAACCTGGGAATGCATTTATCATTTCGTCCAAAATCAGTGTCCAAAACCAGAGTGACCTGGGTGTGTTTATATTTAATAAACTATACCTCAATTCATAACACATTTGACTTTATTATTGTCTTGTAGCTCCATATATTAATATTTTTTTTTTCCAGATCCAAATGGACATTTGTTTACTATTTGTATTCATATTCACGGGAGGATTGACCCTGGTGCTTATGTGGGGGGTAGTGTATATAAGTTTGACTATGTTAATAGTGGACTTTTCAATCTAGATTACTTCAAGGCATTTGGCCGAGATTGTGGTCTTGGGGGAATTAGCAGATTGTTTTCTAAAGAGGGGGGTAGGTTTGAACCTATTGCTGATGATTCATGCTTCAAGTCCTTAATTCAGTCTTCTGTATTGGGTTCTAAAGAGTTGCATGTTTACTGTGAGTTAGAGGATGGTGGGGGGGTGGTGGGGGGAGAGAGAAGGTGAGTTGAGTGAGGATGCAGATAATGAAAAGAAAGGTGGGAGGGAAGAAGATGGGTCTGTCCAAAAGAAGAATACGGGCTGCAAGACAGGAAATTCAGGGGTAATATGCTCTTCGTAACTTTATTTTTTTATTGCATATTGTCCTTGTTTATTGTAAACTAAATTATGTTCTTGTATTTTTAAGGTGAACGCAAATGAAAGGGCAAGAAAGGGGGCACAATTAAAACTAGTTAGTGAAGATGAACCTTTAGAAGATGAGGGGAGTGATCTTGACGGGAGTGGAGAGAAAGATGTAAATCTGAGTGGGGAGGACTTCAATAGTGACAAAGTATCAGATAGTGATGATGACGAGAGTCGACTTTGTCCAATCTTCAATCTCAGAGATATGTACACTCCAGAACTGAAGCTTGAAATGCTCTTTAGCAATAAATGGGAATTTATTGATGTTGTGCATTCAGATTCTATTATTAAAATGAGGGATATTCGGTTAGAAAAAAAAAAAAAATGACCATGAGAGGGTGTATGCTAAGTGTAAGAGTGAGGGTTGTGATTGGAAGGTACATGCTAAGATCATGCCTAACGAACCTACTTTCCAAATTACCACCTACCATAAAATCCATAAATGCCCTGAATCTTTCCACATTAAAAGCATGAGGTCTAGTTGGTTATGTGGAAGGTATGGTTACCAATTCAAGAATGATCCTACAAAGAAAGTGTCCACTTTTCAGACTGAGTTATCGCATGAGTTGGGTGTCAACATTACAGATCATCAGGCATACAAGGCAAAAAAAAAATGGCCCTAGTGGATCTTCATGGTAATTCTGACATTCAATACTCTCTTGTTTGGGATTATGCCAAAAGAGATTAGGAGAACTCATGGGGGTTCTGATTCTCAACCTACTAGACCAGTGATATTTGACAGGATGTACATATGCTTACATGCTTTGAAAGTAGGCTTCTTGGTGGGTTGTAGACCACTAATAGGAGTTGATGGTTGTCATCTCAAGGGGCCTCATGGTGGGATTTTGTTAGCAGCTACAGGTATTGATCCTAATACCAACCTCTGGCCTATAGCTTATGTTGTTGTGGGCAAAGAGAATGGAGATACATGGAATTGGTTTTTGACGGTGTTGAAGAAAGATTTGGAGATTGAGACGGATAAAGAGTGGACCTTTATTTCTGACAAACAAAAAAGGGCTAGTTCAAGCTATGCAGAGTGTCTTTCCTGGTGCAGCCCATAGGTTTTGTGTTAGACACCTATTGGGTAATATGAAGAATGCTGATTACGGATCTCAAAACTTTAAGAATGCTTTGCATAAAGCATCAAAGGCCACCACTAAGAATGATTTCAACAGAAGGATGAATGACATCAGGGAGTTGAGTCCAATGCTTGCTGAGTGGTTAAGTGATAAACCTCCAGAACAATGGAGTAAATCTCACTTTAACGAACACACTGTGTGTGATATAGTGATGAATAACATAAATGAGTCATTTAATGTTGCCATATTACCAGCAAGAGAGTTGCCTATCATTAGTACGTTGGAGTGGATTATGGATTGGTGCAGATCTAGATTGCAAAAGAATAGAGATAGGGCAATTAAGAGCAAGAGGTGGGAGGGTTTACTTTGTCCAAGAATTCAAAACATCATACATGAGAATGTGAAGAGGGTTGGCAGTTGTGATCCAAAGAAGGCTGATAATACACATTACCAGATGCAAATGGTTGATGGGCGTCAGTACGCTGTAGATCTTGACAAGAAGTCTTGTGGCTGTAGAAGATGGGATCTCACAGGAATTCCTTGCGTCCATGCAACAAGGGCTATATTTTGTGAAATGGGCGTCCCAGAAGACTACGCAAGTGCATTTTACAGAGTCTCTACATACCACATGGCGTATGACCACTTTGTAATGCCTATAAATGGGAGAGATGAATGGGAACCTACAGGTATACATGTGCTCATTTAACTTCTCTTAATTTTAGTTAATACTGTTGAATAGTGTTGTAATTTGACCAATTCTTGTGTTCATTTTTGTTGAAAAATTTTAGGTATCATACCTCTACTTCCCCCAAACATTGGTAGGCAGGCAGGAAGACCAAAAAAGGCAAGAAGAAGGGAGCATGATGAGATGAATCAGAAACAAAAGAAGAGAAATAAGGGAAAGCCTACTAAACCCAATATGGTAAGGAGAAGGCAAACAAGTTTGAAATGTAGCAAATGCCACCAATCTGGACACAATAAAAGAGGTTGTAAGGTACAAAATTCTGGGGTAATTTTGCTGTAATTTGTCCCTCTATCTTTTGTTATGTTTTAATTGTTCTGTAATTTTAAAGGTGAATGTGAATGTTAATTCACAAGGTGAACAAGCAAGTGGATCTGTCCAAAGGAAGAAAAAAATCACTAAGAGAGGAAATTCAGAAGTAATGCTAAGTTAATTTTTTGCATTATCATTTCCTTTTATTCCAACACTAATATTTCTTGTATGTTTTAAGGTGAATGCGAATGAGCATGTTTATTTCTTGCGTGACGAACAAGACCAACAAGGCAGGGGTGAGGGATATGAGTTCTTTGATGAAAATGCTAGTCAATTTGAACAATACATACTATCTCATCCAAAAGAATTAGAACCTGTGGGAGCCATGTTTCGAGAAGCGGAGGACATACAGAATGTACAAGAGGAAATTCAACATGAAGAGGGATTGCATCAAAACGAAGAGGAGGAAATTCAACATGGAGAGGGATTGCATCATAATGAAGGTATGAGTATGACTGTTTGTATGTTCAATTGGCATGTAGCCGTATCATCATGCCTTCCTATGTATAGGGAGATCAAATATGGAGTTAGGTGTTGTACATAAAAAAGAGTAATTTGAAGTAGATAAGAAATTGCCCCTACATGAATGCTTCTTCAGTTCTTCTGACTATTGGATTCTTTATTTGGGATATGCCTTATTTATGTATATAGGTTGGGATATTTATACATTAAATATTGATTTACTAATTCCGATCCAAAATGATGTTTTTTTTTATGATGTATTCTAGGTGACACTGGACTTTCATTACATTTTAAGACAGTTTTGAAGAATATGCGGGAAAGTATAAACCATTTAGAATTACTAAATTACATAAATACATTTAAAATTCAGAAAATTAACTGCATCTATTCTTTTTTTTTTTTTCCAGAAAAATAAGCATTTTGCAAGCACAAACTTTGTCCCTTCCAAAGAACCTCCGTCAATGGATGACCAATTTCATGGCACTTTGAGAAATGAAGAAACGAGAAATCTCATTTTGAAGGAAGGGAAAAGATTTGTTACTTTGAAGAATCTGGGATCATTTGCTTCAAGGAAGAAAAAGTGATGTAATAGTTAGGTTTTGGCATCTCTTTTAATTTTTGGACAAGTTTTTTGGCATTCATTCCATCATCTTTTTTTGCGACTTTCGAACTCCAAGTTAGGTTGCTTTGCTTTGCTTTCGAACACCAACAATCCAGCAATTGATATGCTGTGATTTCCGAGAAGGAAGAAAGTTTTAACAAAAAGATAATCAAAACCAAATGGAGATATATCAGCTGAGAGAAATGGGAAAGACAAATGCATGTAAAATGGCATTAACCTCTAGCAATAGAAAAAACTCAATTAAACAATCCATCATATCCTGGAAATAGCACTCTGTACCTAATTGTTCCCAAATAGAAATCAGCGGCAGTATAATTGGCAACAATATGAAAGATCTAAATTGCCCATTTTTTGATGATCAGATGTTGAGAATGAGAGCATAGTATGGCCCTGGTGCCACCTGCCTTCCCATCACCCTCTCATCTTCTTCGCAAACAAATACCGAACCGAATGAAATCATCTGTTCCATATTTGGTGTTCCAATTTGTGTTTCATAGTGTGGATGAATGACACGTGGAGGGTGAAAAAAAATCATCAATAGACACTACATCGACATGTGTTAATAATCCAGCAGGGTGGAACACCAAGTGGAACAGAAGAATCGAATTGATACCAAACACATCTTTCTTGAAACAGTACGTGTAGTGTAAGGTGTTCAAGAGTGGAGCCATAGACGGTCGTGCAGACGGTCTTCTCCAGCGCCGAACATCTCATCCACCCTTTCACCGTCTCTGTAGAAATGAAAAGTGGGCGTGTATCTTATGTGTTGAGTCGTCTCCGGGCATTCATCAATGTCAGCATACATGAACGAAAGCTTCCGAAACTTGCTGCTCAATTCGCAGAATGCTGGAAGGATTTGACTGCAAACACCGCACCTGCAAAACCAACTTGTTCAATTTAAGCATTTCATCGAACATTCAACCAACCATTTCATTACGAAAGACATAAAATGTAAAGTCAAAATGTACACAGGAGAAGACATCAATGGAACATACCAAGATGCTCCATAGTTGATAACTGTCTGCAAAATATTTACAAGTAAACAAAAATCAAAATTTAGTCTACGGCAACACATGTAATCTAATAGTAGATGAATGAATTTGAATTGCTTACAGGGCTTTTGGAAGCTTTGATTTTGAGGAAGATTTCATTGAGATGGTCATCACTGGAAGCAGTTATAAGAGATTCATCTTGCTGTTTCACCTTCTCCATCTATCTTGTTCTTTTCTTAAAGCATATAATTCATGACAAAAACTCATATGAGACGGGGTACAATCTAGTCCAAATCAACACCCACCCCTCCCAAGTCTCATGCAAGTGTGACTCATAATTCATAAGCTTTTTCAATACTGTATACATTAACCCTCTCTTAAGGCAAAATTAGATCTTAGGCAAATTCTTAAATACCCCAATTGCTACACGAGTACCCTTTCTTTATCAAAAAGCAAATAAAAAATTAAATAACACAGAAGCTACAAAAGAGCAAACAAGTGAAATAGGAGCATGCACAGAAACTATAATCTTTTATATAATTATACTACCACAAGACCTAGGTTAAGCATCAAATAAAGTATCAATTCACACACATAGATTCTAAATTGGAAATCGCAACATCATCTCCTAAATCACAGATTGATGAATTCAATACATTCCATGCCTAATTAATAAACAAAAAACCGGAAAATCATCAAATCGGGAACATCATGAGTTCATATGCGTACAAGAAATAAACACAGATTCTGCAATATGAAAAACGGTGTAGATTTAGGTCTAATAAATAAAATGTTAAACTGCGTTGGTTGTGCTTCTTACCTTACTGGTGAAGCACCAAAATCTGCAGACTGAGAAGAACAGTGGTGGAAGAGAAGACGGAAACAAATGAAGGGAATATATTTGGGCCCAGTTAAATAAAAGATGGGCCCGGCCCAGTAGTTGAACATTAATTCTTTGGGCCGTAAAAATGGAAGATGGGCCCTGCTAAAATAAGGTAGTCGCCGTCTGTGGGAATCGAACCCACGACCACGTGGTTAAAAGCCACGCGCTCTACCAGCTGAGCTAAGACGGCTGATTGATTGAACGTTGCAAATTTAGATTAGATTTTTTATAATGTATGAAAACAATTAGAAACAGAAAACCAACCTCAAATTAATTTTCCCACTTTCTACTTTCTATACTATTTCAACTCGCCGCCTTCTTCCTGTGTAAATCAGAAGAGCTCGACCTAGAAACAGAGACAAGGAATTCACGAAACAGGTGTTAACGTTCAACGAAGCATCTAGAAGAATCGTTGCACCTCAGTTCACTAGTCAAATGGAGACAAATAAGGCGTCGCAGAGTGCGCCACAAATCGTGGACGTGAGGTCCGTGGTGGAGGCCGTTTCAGCCGAAGATTCCGACGCTCCTCTTTACGCAGTCGAGAGCCTCTGCATGCGATGCGGCGAAAATGTATGCTTTCAAATCCTGTTCAATTTTATTTTAATTTTTGTAGTATGGTGCATTGGATTTTCTATTGTTTGTGAAGTTTTTACTTATGTGCTAATTCTTAGGTCATTGTTGGAATTTGGTGTTGTTGTTTGCTGTTATTATGTTTCCTGTAACTGTTGAGTTTAGGGAGGGGCGATTCTTCAATTTGTAGTTCTAGGATGGGTCTCAATCTGAAAGTTGGGTACTTTGTTGGTTTTGTTATGTATGCCTTTTTCTGATTAAGTGCTTTTTGGCAGGGGACAACTCGGTTTTTGTTTACTCTAATTCCGCATTTCAGAAAGGTATGTTCCTCGATTGAGCCATCTTGTTCAACTTATTTGCCACATATAGATTGTAGCTAAAGTAGGTGTTTTGAAGACCAGAATTTCAATCTAAGTTATCTAATTGAAACACTAATCCATTCAGTTGGAACGAGTGAATTTCAGACCTTTTTTTGTCCTGTAGTTGTGTTCTTTTTGCATTAATGTGTTTATATTTCCATGATGTCTTTTATCACAGATATTGTTATCAGCCTTTGAATGCCCAAATTGTAGTGAGAGGTAATTCAGTGTCCAAAAATACAAAAAACTGATAGTTTTACCTAATTTCATCCTTGTGTGGTTCTTATTTCCTTTGTTCCTTCTTTCTTAAGGAATAACGAAGTGCAATTCGCTGGTGAAATCCAACCTAAAGGCTGCCACTACATCCTGAATGTCCCGTCAGGTGATAAAAAGGTTGTGTTCTATGGAGATAAATAGTTGTGTGGGGCCACCGCAAATGCTTAGTTTTGTTTCTTTGACATTTATTCTGTTGTTTCTTGATAGAAACTTTGTTTTCAGGTTTTATATTTTGTCATTTATTTTGGATACCACAGTCGTGATTAGTCTTTGTAATGATCATGAGAATCATTTATCAATTTCATCTGCTAATTGTTCATTTATATGTGAGATAATAATTATTAACTTACATTCGGTTCAATTTTACCTTCAAATTTTTGGGCTTAAACATTGGAAAGATAACCATGATGCTTTCTTTATGCAGATGTTCAATCGTCAAGTGGTAAAATCAGAATATGCCACAATCAAGGTACTTTTCTGTGCTGTACTGCTATTATTGCTTTTTCATTGAATGCATAAACAGACAATGTTGGACTGTAGTTGTCAAAGCCAAAACCTTGGTATACGTTTTGTAAACACTACTCACAGCTTTGAAGCACTTCTCAAAATCCAAAGCTGGGAGTGGCAGCTTTAAAAAAAATTGATTCTGCCTCCTCCACTTGAGTTTGCAAATACCCCCTTATATGCCATTATTTATGGGATATGAGTTCTTCTCTCCCTTTTCTTATTAATTCAAATGCATGAAATTATTCGGTCTTGTATCAATTTGATTTTTTATTTTGCAGATCCCTGAATTGGACTTTGAGATTCCTCCTGAGGCTCAGCGAGGTTCCTTATCAACAGTATGTAAATGATACCCACACGTTTTGAAAATTACTGTTTACCCTCTACATGACTCCATCATGTTTCTGTAGTATTTCAAATTTAAAGGGGAAACTGCTACATGTTTTTGTAAGGGGGGAGCAGAAATCACACTTCTGGACTTCAAAGAGTGAAGTGTGAAAATTGATATGGAAGAAGTTCAATAGTTATTTCCTTTCCTCATTCAGTTTGGGGGTAGGGTGGGGGGGTTGCGGTAAAATGATATTCTTGTGGAGATAAACAATTTTATGTAGCCTTTTTTTTGGTGTAACCAACATGTCAAGGCAAAATTCATGAAAAAGTCTTGGGGCTCTAGGATAGCCCAATTGCTACCAGTAAAGGCTTGTAAGAATCAATTATTGGCAATTTATTTGCATTGTTTGAAATCTTGTTTCTCTATACAATTTATGCAATTTATTTGAAATTTACGTCTATGATGTCCAATAAAAGTCTTTTGTAGTCTCACTTCTCATAAATAAACTTTGCTTATCTTCCACTGATTTTGTTACCTTCTTTGATCACGTTTAGCTAGAAGGGATACTGTTGAGAGCAGCAGATGAGTTGGAAGCCCTTCAGGAAGAGCGGAAGGTGAAATTTTGTTCATGATGAGTGTGTTGACTTTTGGACATAGTCATCATCTAGTTAATGATGTGTAATTTTTGTTTCAGAAAGTAGATCCTCAAACTGCTGAAGCGATAGATGAATTCTTAATAAAACTGAGAGCTTGTGCAACTGGAGAGTCACATTTTACCTTCATTCTTGATGATCCTTCCGGAAATAGCTTTATTGAGAATCCGTAAGAGATTTACTTTTATGTTGAAAATTTCAAGAAATCATACAAACTGGTATTCTTTTAGGTGCTATTGTTCATGATATTGGTAGCACGTGCAATACACGGTAAGGTTATGTTTGATTTGGGATTTTGTGAATTTTGAAATCTGGATTCAAAATCTAGGGGCATGTGTGTTTTGGGATTATGGTGGATGGTGGAAATCCAGATGGTAAAATCTAGGATTTTGAAGTCCTTATGAATAGTGATAGTATGTGTTTGTTTTGAGATTTTGAGATGGGTTGAATGTAACTTTATGTCAAATCAAATGTGTAGGAGTGGATGATGTGGTATTACTATATTCTTGTTTGAAGAATTTGTGTCAAATCAAGTGAAAGAAAGGTGTAGAATATGATAAATAAAAGAAGATTGGGAATAAAAAAATCTTATTTGTATTGATGTGTCATGGGGAGGGAGTGATGGAGAAAAATTAGTTTATGTAGGGTAAAATGAGTTGGGTTTTAAAAAAACCGCATTCTAAAATCCCAAGGTAGAACTGGATTTAGATTTCGAAATCCCAAATCTGGTTTTGTAATCCCAATTCAAACAGACCGTAAGGGTTTGTTTGTTTCGGGGTGCAGAGAGATTGAGAAAATCCCCTATTGGGAAATCTTTGAATAGTGACAAAGTGAATTTGACTTGTGTGTATGTTTGGATGATAAGTAGTAGGGTAGGATTACGAAAAAAAGATATTGAAAAAGTAGGTGATATTGGGTTTATTATATTATAAAAAAAACGTGTGAAATATTGGGAAAATGAAAAGTATGAGAGACAATGTCAGAGATTATAGGTATTATAGGTTAGAATTTGATGGATTTTTAAGTCCAGCTTGAGTAATCCTAAAATGCATAAGGATTTTGAAAGTAAAATCTAGTATTTGTCAATCCAGAAACAAACATACCC
This sequence comes from Stenogyne calaminthoides, assembly GCA_037126765.1. Taxonomy (NCBI): domain Eukaryota; kingdom Viridiplantae; phylum Streptophyta; class Magnoliopsida; order Lamiales; family Lamiaceae; genus Stenogyne; species Stenogyne calaminthoides. Next base: position 27,012,975 of record JBBCBC010000029.1, on the reverse strand, counting down.
TATGTTCTCTAAAAACTAATGATGTAATCTTAAATAGGTGTGCTCCTTCTCCTGATCCAACATTGACTATTAAGTCCTATGAGCGAACGCCTGAGCAACAAGCAGCCTTAGGATATGTTCAAGAAAATAATGTAGAAGAGACGAACAATCTTTCTCAAATGCAAGAGGAACCACACGGGTCAGTTGGAGCAAGAGCTGGTCGTCGAGCTATTGCTCAGGGTAATAGTACACAAATTGCAGACGCTTTATTTCGATATTCTGCTCCTGAAGAGGTACCATTGCTTGATAGTGTATCTAATTATGTCTTTAATAAATATAATGCACCAACAGGTCCCTAAACTATCAACTTTTGTTTTGGTAGGTCCCTAAACTATTTTTTATTTTTCAAGTAACCCTTTAAGTATCGAAATTTTATTTCACAAGCTCCCTCGAGGTTAAAATTGACAGGATTTTTCGATTCACCTTAATGGACCCGTTAAGTAATGTACATGTCAGTTTTTTTTAAGTTCAACTATATACAAAAGTATTTTCACAAGCCATTTTAGGCACTCGTTACCTGAAATATTGGAGTTGAAACAACTTGCACAAAACATATCTGGATATTAATAAAATTAGCATACATACTATTTAATGTGAGCATTTAGGTAAATAAAAAAATCCCATCAATTTTCTTCTCAAGGGAGCTCGTCATAAAATTTTAATACTTAGAAGGGCGTATTTAAAAAAAAAAAAATAGTTGAAGGACCTATTGAAACAAAAATTGATAGTTTAGGGATTTATTATCAACTTTAAAGTAATCATTGTAACATCCTTTTATTGGACAGGTTATGACTTTTCCAACAACATGTAGTGCTTGTGCCACGAATTGCGAGTGCCGCATGTTTGTTACAAGTATCCTCTTCCTGTGAAACCCAAATAGTAGTGTGGCAGTTGGTCACTCAAACTTTTCGTGGAGGTGTATATAACTTGGTCATTTTTAGAATTAGTAAGCATACATTCACAGTGTGCTAAAGTACTGGTGTGAGTAAATATTCGGGATTTTATTCGTCTCAATACATCTTTAGGTGTAAGGGCTCATTTGGCTAAGCCTATTTTAAACAACTTATAAGCTCTAACATCTTATAAGTTGTTTCAACAGCTTGTAAGATGTAACTTTTACGTATCTTATAAGTTGTTAAAGTGTGGCTAATATAACTTATAAGTTCTTTAATAGTTTGAGAAAAACATTTTTAAATTTTAACATAAAATGATTATAGTTTAATTTTTTATGATGAGGGGTCACCAACTGGTGACCGCTACTGACCACCACCATCCACCGGCCCTCCGCTGCCACCAGACCGCCCATGCCACTGGCCTCTGCTGGACCACCTCAATAAGGAGGGTCGGGTGGGTGAGGTGATTTTTATTTTAGAAAAATAAGTTGGAGGTGTTGGTACTTTCTTTTGGAGCTTATAAGTTGTAAAGAACTTATTTTAAGATCTTATAAGCTGTTAATGATCTTTTTATACCGAAAACTTTTTGAGAGCTTATAAGCTCCTAAGTAATCTTATAAGCAATTTCCCTTTAAAAAAAAAAATCTTATAAGCAATTTTAAGGAGCTTATGACCTCAGCCAAACACCCTCTGAATAAGTCACATGTGAATTGTGTTTTCAACTTTGAATAGTGGGAAAGTGTAAATTTTAGTTCTTTGACCGATTTCTATTTTAATTGTGAACTTGATGTTATAATATTATAAATATCTTCTTGTCCTTTCCATGCTACTTATTAGGTGACTTTACATTTGATAATATTGCATATTTAATATCTTGTAGAACTTTATTAATGTTTACTCTCCTCGTATCAAAATTGCTAGCTTAACTATAGACAGATATCCCTTACTTTCAAGAAGTGATTGTCATGGCTTCTTCCTGTGATAATTGTGGTTACCGGAACTCAGAGGTTTGTTTCACTCTACATCTTTATGGGGTTTAGTTTACACATGAACTCAGCTTAATCATGTAATTTGCAGGTGAAGCCTGGTGGTCCTATTCCTGAAAAGGGGAGAAAGATAATTGTTCATGTGAAGAATATTAGAGATCTTTCTCGGGATGTCATAAAGGTATCCTAGTTCCGAGTTACCATTTGTTAATTTTCCCTTCATGTTTTTTGCACGATTTGAAAATTGTGATAATATGTTTATGTTGCAGTGGTGGTTTTATGAACTCGGGTTTGAAAGAAGTAGGACCGTCTTTGTATTTTGAAATCTCAAAACTGGTTTTTGAAATCCCAAATCAAACATCACCTTTGTAATTGGGATGCTCTGTGTGAGAATTTGAAAGATCATGTATTCATGCCATTGTAATTCCATTCTGATTGTTGCTATATCTAATATTAGCAATCAGGCTTTATTCATATAACCTGTGAAAATTAACAAGATTCTTGTTTCTTTGAGTTGGGTCCAATGCTTATGATGCTTAAAAAATTATGTATAATTTGTTCTTTACTTAAGCTTGCCATTATTGTTTTACTAGAATTCCTGCTATTTCTAATATGACCTTCTTGATTGCTTTTAGTCCGATACTGCTTGTGTGGAAATACCAGAGCTTGAGTTGGAACTGGCAAGTGGCACGTTGGGTGGACTTGTTACAACTGTTGAAGGCATGATATCCAAAATTAGTGAAAGTAAGTTTTAGCTGTCCCTCTTCAGCAAACTACTTCGTTATTGTGGCATCTTTTTCTTTTTAACGTCTTTACTGTTATAATATGTACTCCCTCCGTTCCAATTCAACTGTCAGTTTAGAGAAAAAAATCTGTTCCAAAATATGTCGCTTTTGGTTTTCCTAGAGCAAATAAATAAGTATTTTTTTTCCAACTTTGCAATTTTCTTAATTTTTGTGATAAATGATCATAAATAATTCATTGATAATCTGTAAAAGGGTATATATTAGTCATTTTATACAAATAACTGTATGTGTCAATTGACTTTCTTAATCTATGTGAAACACCCAAAAACAACGGTTAAATTGGAACTGAGGGAGTATTTGTTTTAGTTTTTCTTTGACTATGGAACTATCTGGGGTCTACCTAAATGCCTTTTATTAGTTTCTTGGTGCAATGTGTAACATTATCTGAGATTTTGCTGTATGTGAATTCTTATGAACTTTGTGCATCAACTCTCTTCCAATACCTAAGCTTATCATCGACTGCAATTGCAGGTCTTGAGAGAGTACATGGGTTTACGTTTGGTGATAGTCTTGATGATGCCAAAAGGAGCAAGTGGAAAGAATTTAGGGCAAATCTTGATAAGGTCTTTAGATTCTGAAACTACTAACTTAGACTTTGGTCCCCTATGTTTTAGTATTAAATGGTTATGATGTTTATTCATAAATTTTTTCATTGCATGCTAAAATTTTGCTACTTGTGAATGCTGCAAATTCTCTAATATTATTATTATTAATAATTATTAATGTTAAAGCCCTTTTTCTGTATATTTACCCATATAGAAGTTTAAATATATCTTTAATTTCTTGAAGTCGAAGCTTTATATGGTTTCTATGCTTTTACGTTAAAATCATTTATTGAATATCTGTTAATTCTCTCAGACAAATACAAGATGGGTCCAGTCATTATCTAGAAGCAACTAACCGTTCCTAATCACTAGATCAGTTTTCTTTGGCATATATTGACAAAGATCTTGGTTTTTTTTTTTTTTTTTTTTTTTAACAGCTCAAAAGGTTGGAAGCACCTTGGACTTTGATTCTCGATGATGCTATGGCCAATTCCTTCATTGCCCCTGCAACCGATGATCTTAAAGATGACACTCAATTAACATGTAAGTTTTGTCTTCCTACATTTTTTGTGTTCTTCACATGGTTTGTTAAACTGGAATAACATTTCTGTTGAACATTAAGATTTACATTTGGTGGCTTATAGCATCATTCTGGGAACAACGTATTGTTTCAGGACTTCTTTGTCTTGGTTTAGTCATACAGGCTCTAGTGCGTAATATCTTGTTGTGCATGTGGCTTCTTATTCCGACGTTAAATTTTAAACAAAATTTTACACGAGATTATCTCGTAGTACTTTTGCAGGTGTTTGTGATACTTTTGAAATTTGAGTGTTATAAAAACATGCAAAAGTATCACCTCTCAGTATGTTCATGTAATTTTTGTGACTCAGTTGAGGAATATGAGAGATCTTGGGAGCAGAATGAGGAACTGGGTATTAACGACATGGATACCTCTGCTGCTGATGCTGCTTACCATTCTGCTAATGAGGGAAACTGATGGATTATTTTTTTTGTCTTTTTCTTAATATGTAATGTACTAGTATTAAAGAAATTTTGTTAATTTTCAGGTGTGGATGTTTCTTTGATTGATTTTTGTTTGATCATTGATTCATTGGAATTGTGATTAAGTTATAAAATGAAATATTTATGAATTCAATTATTGTAATATTTTATACAAGATCATAGGCGATTCTTAGAATTTTGTACCATTATATGTACTTTCAGAATTGAGGAAGATCATCACACTAATCTCAACTCAGGATCTGAAATCATATATAACTAGCTATGTCGTGCAAGTGTGCAATATACACAACATGACATTTTTCACTTAGAGAGTTTTGTTGTGTTAGAATATGTTGTGTATATTTATCCCAGCACTCCCAACATACAAAATTTAGAAATAACCCCTTTATTCAAAATTAATGTATACTCATATTTGATGGGACCTGCCTCGAATGGGTGAAAAAAATATTGATTTGCCCACTGGCGGAGACAGGGATCATAGAGGATCCAATAAATTAATATTAATATATTTTTATTATTTTATGGGGTGTTTGGTTCACGGGATTGGATTGATTAGGTGTGATAGGATTGAGTGAGATTAAATAAGATTTAATTGATTTGATTGGATTTATTGAATCAAAATATGCGTTTGGATTGTAGGATTAAATTGAGAGATTAAATGGAATACCTATTAACATGTCATAAACACCCTTTAATTTAATTGAAACAAACACTTCATTCTTTTGAATCTATTCAAACAATAGAAGGATAATTTGTAGAGTTGGTATACTGTGAAACTTGTTCACCCTGAAACTGATTTTTGTTTTACAGACATACACTTTAGTAATATAAGTCACACACTTCAGTTATCACTGCGACACTCTTCACTTTTATGAGTAATACACTTTACAGTAAAAAGTCACACACTTTTGTAATATAAGTCACACTCTTTAGTCAGTTTCACCGTAAAACTTGTTCACAGTATACTTTGCCTTATTTGTAATATTGCAATTGAGATATGCTCTATCTCACCTTCCACACGGGATTGACATATCCCTCCATGGAGGGATTTTGTATATTTTCTACCCGGGCTTGAAGTATATCATGGGCCCTCATCCCGCAAACCAAACAATAAATTAGTTAGAATTAATCCTAATCATGGTCTATTCCGATCAATCATCCATTGGGATTATGGGGGATTGGTTCTGCCTCGAATGGGTGAAAAAATATTGATTTACCCACTGGTGGAGACAGGAATCATAGAGGATCCGATAAATTAATATTGATTATTTTAATATACTATTAGCGTGTTTTGAAACACTTAAAACAGCTTGCAGAACACTTATTATCAAAGCTTCCTCCCACAACTTTTAAAAATAAGTGCTTCTGAAAACTATTTTAAGTGTTTTAAAATATACCCTACTTACATATATTGAGATTAGGGGGGGGTGTATTTCCTCTGTCAAAATACATTTAAAAAACAAAAGATTATTAAAACTTTCAACTTTGTAAGAACAGAAGATTATTAAAATTTGCAAAGTCAGATTATTTAGTATTTCCTCTGTCAAAATACATTTAAAAAACAAAAGATTATTAAAACTTTCAACTTTGTAAAAACAGAAGATTATTAAAATTTGCAAAGTCAGATTATTTAAACTTGCAACATTGCAAAAATAAAAGATTATTGAACCTTGCAAAATAAATTAAAAGATGCAAGTTTGCAAATAATAATAAGAAGGGATCAGATATGTAAAATGTGAGTGCCACAATTGTCGTAACAGGCAGGCTGGGCACCCATCTTTCATCTTTATGTGCGGGCGATTGCCACTCATTATATCCCCTTTAAACTTGCATAAAGGATCATATTTTCTAACTTAAACAATCATTAATTTATACTAATCGCATCTTTCTATCTTCACTACTTCCATCGATGTGGGATACTTACCACTAATTATACAAAACATTTACGCACGCTAACAAATATCATTGGGAGTATAAGCTAATGTCTTTTTATGAAGTCAAGAATACAAGTATCCAACATATATACATCCGGAAAATTTATTTTGTTTATTCTTTATATATAGGAAAACCCAATATATCATACAATTTTTTTTTTTGAAAAAAAAGGAAAAGTATTGTATTGAGGTTGAGCATACTGAGTACTCAAATTCTTTATAACACCAACGGGGTATAGTGTGGCTAAAAGATGAAGAAAAATATTATTGCAGAAAATGAAGACGTGGAACAAACGTTCCACCTTTTTTTCACATGCAATATCTACAAATTGACTAAAGTGAATATGGTGCCATATGAAGACCCTATTATCAATTTTCTTCAACATGGTATCATGTTCGGATCTTTTGGAAAATGTAATATCGCTTCAACTATTTGAATTGACGTCGTGTGGACTATTTGAAAAAAAAAAAGAAATGAAAAACTGTTCGAAAACAAGGCTTCGGACCAATGAGTATTTCTAATGAAATTATTTCAAGAACGTGGGCATGGAGCACCTTGAAAAATCCACGAGCTAGAGGCATTCTTTTTTGTGATTTAAATAAATAATCCAATTAGTACTTATAGCCTTATACTGTAAACTCTTAGTTTAGGTGGATTGGAGTCGTTTTTTTTAATTGTGGACTGATTTTATCTTCTTTTGTTAGGGAGAGTATATTCCTTATACCTCATTTTTTACTTAATGAAGATTCTTTTACTGATAAAAAAAAAAGATGAAGAAAAAATGAGTAAGGTCCACTTCGAAGCTCGAAGTTTGATTCTTCCACTTCCGAATTGATTTCTTTGTAAGTAGTTTTATTTCTGGTTTTTCAGATGCTCCAATACTCGAACTGACATATAATGTTCAAGATCTTCGTAGCCAATTTTCCAGTGATGCTCGTCCTAATCGAGAAAAACCTTTTACAAACAAATTTCACATCATTCTCATCTAATCTCCATTAAGTACATGTGTGTATATATATGATTATATATACATATTACTACCATTCAAGGTTATCTTTTACATATAAATTAAACAAGTCCTTTAGTAACAATTTTTCATTACACATTCATATTTGAAAATGTTATTCACACACTCATTTATTTACACATTTATAATTGAAATGTTGATCATTTTACTTCTTTTTTTTTTTTGACAATGATCACTTTACTTTTTAAGTAATTACATTAAAAATATTTTGGAACAAATTTTTTTTTTAATTACAACTACAAAAAAGGTAGTAAAACCTTAGTCGCAAAATTAAAACGTTTATAAAGTGAAGTTTAGTCGCAAAATAAAAAATAATTAACATCACATTTTCCAAAACGAAAGAAAACATATTTATTATTACAAAATGAAAAAAATAGATATTTGTAAGGGATCAAATAGGTAAAATTGTGAGCGCCACAATTGTCGTGAATAAAGCGGGGGGCCATACGAAATGGCGACTACCACTCATCACATCCCCTTTAAACATGCATGAAGGAGAAGGATCATATTTTTCAAACCTTGACAATTCCTCAATTTATAGTACATTACATAGACCAGCAAGAGCTCTTAGGGTATGTTCGTTTTGGGCTTATAGTGGGCGTGGAAAATTCTGGACTTCAAAGTCCTTGGATTTTAAAATCCTATTCAAAAAGTTGAGTATGTGTTTGTTGTGGATTTTATAGGATATAATTGTGTAGGATGGAGAAAAAGTTGATTGATTTGTATTATTATATTATTGTTGTAATGATTGAATGAATGTGATGTGTTGGAAATTGTGTAAAAGTGAGGGAATTATTATTTGTGAGGATATACATACATATATAGCAAATTATTTATTTCAAAATAGGATGAGAGTGTAGAGTGTAAAATGTAGGGTGCAGTAATAATATTAGAGGTGGATGGTGTAGGATTTCAAAATACTTTTTTTTAGTATTGAAAAGAAAGATATTTGAGATTTTATAGTCAAAGTCCGTCCGTGGTAGTCGCAAAACGAACATGCCCTTAAGTTCTTGTTCATATATCAACACTCCATAGCATTTAATTTGTAACTTCATGATTTATCATGTTTGTTAGTTCTTAGTTGAGTCATTAATTAGCAACATAAATTCATAATCAATGTTGCAACAAAACGACAATCAACAATTAATTTAATTAGTGTTATTATAAGTAAGTTTTGTTTTTTTTTTAATTAAAGAATATAATATATATTATATTTTTCAAAGTAAAAAAATAAAAAAATAAGTTAAATTCAATTACAAATAGATAGGAGTATATATTATTCATATCCATCGCATTTTTTACGGGTTTATAACGAATGAAACGAATCGAGGAAAACCAACACAAAGATTCTATCACAAGGAAAACGCGTGTTTCGTTGAGTGGTTTTTGAAACGACTCTTGCAAGTCAAGTCAACGAAGTCAGATAAATTATTATTATAGATAAAAAGAAGGAAACTGAGTGGACCAATAATGCTAAAGGATAGTGGTCCCGCCTAATTTTGGCAGACTATTGGTAATTAACTATCTTATCATTCTTCACAACCACAAAAACATCCCAAACTCTGTTCTAAATCTTGGAGTAATATTAGAGATGGCAGCTTATGCATCACTAGTTTCTCTTATGAACACTTTGAACAACATCCAAATTCATCCCCGAGTTTCAACTTTTTTTGACCCCAAACAGATCCAATCACTTCACAAAACTATCACTTTCTTGCTAGATTTTACCGAGAGTTGTAATTCTCATGGAGATAGCAGAGAAGAAGAAAACTTGGGGAGCCGTATTGCATCTAACGCTCGTGCAGCTGAAGATGTAATAGAATCCCATGTAGCCAATCAAATTCTTGCTGGAACAAGTGATTTGATCGATCTGGAGAAAGAAATCGAGGATTTGAATTTCGTTGAGGAAAAGGTGATGGAGTTTCGAGGGGCATTGAAATTTAAAGATGATCAATCCTCACATTCAATTGCTGCTTCATCTAAAACTGCCACTATGAAGAAGGATTTTGTGGTGGGGTTTGATGAGAAGTTGATTCAGATCATGGATAGGCTAACTGGACAACAACTTGGTCTTGAAATCGTCCCCGTTGTTGGTATGGGTGGAATTGGTAAGACTACGCTAGCAAAGTGTGTTTATGATAATTTACTTATTGTCGAAAGCTTTGATGTTCGTGCTTGGGTCATAATATCTCAAGAATATAGTGTGAAAAATGTTTTATCTGAGCTTTTATCTTGCGTGGGAGCATCAGGTGAAACGGGCTTAATACCTGAAGATCATGCATTAGGATTAAAGTTATACCAGACTTTGTCGGGTAGAAGATATTTAATTGTGTTGGATGATATGTGGAGTATTGAAGCTTGGGATAAGATAAAAATTTTCTTTCCAGATAATGGTCAGAGAAGTCGAGTTGTTATAACTACTAGGGTATCGAGTGTAGCTACTCATCTTAGCTCATTACCCTTTGAGATGAATTTTCTGGATGAGGATCAAAGTTGGAAGTTGTTTTGTGGAAATGTGTTTCTAGAAAATGGTTGTCCACCTGAACTAGAAGAAATTGGAAAGAAAATTGTTAGAGAATGCAAAGGACTTCCTCTATCGATTGTTGTAATAGGGAGCCTTCTTCGAAACTCCAGAAGTACACGTGACTATTGGGAGAAATTCGCAATAGATTTAAACTCAATTTTGATGTCCGGAAATGATGAGCATTGCTTCACTATATTGTCTTTGAGTTATAATCACTTGCCGGCACATTTAAAGCCATGTTTTCTTTACATGGGAGGTTTTCAAGAAGATGAGGAGATTTGGGTCTCCCGACTCAGTCAAACTCTTTGTTGCTGAGGGATTTTTGAAACCGAAAGAAGGTCAAACCTTGGAAGATGTTGCAGAGGATTACTTAAATGATCTGGTTGATAGAAATCTAATTTTAGTTGATAGTTGGAAGTTGAATGGAAAAATCAAATATTGTAAGATGTGATCTTGTAAGAGAAGTATGTTTAAAGATAGGTGTGACAGAAAATATTTTTTACGGGACGAGGAGGCTTCACATTCCCACAAGCATTTTTTGGGAACGTCCCATTGTGTTCGACGGTAGAAATTTTGTGTTAGATGGTAGAATACCTAAGAAAAAGAATTGGTCAGAAGTTTCTTATGCTTTCCCATCAACATCAGTTGCGCTTGCGCGTACATTCTTATTTGATGAGGGTCCATTGTCTTTTAAATTTCTGTTGTTGAGGGTGTTTATTTGCTTTGAACTTGAGTCTCTGGAAGATATTTCTCAACATGTTAACTTGCTGTATCTTAATTGGAGTTTGAAGCATAAGCAACACCATTACAAGCTTCTCTGGAATGTGCATACCTTGATCCTTACAGAATTCGTTGAACGAATGGACGCACCACCCGAGATATGGTATATGAGACAACTTAGGCATCTCCAATTCTACATGCTCTTTCTCCCCGATCCTCCTCCGAGTGACAGGGTTGAGCAACAAGATGATGCTCTTTTGCCAAACCTGCATACACGGATTTATTTGGGGAAGAATATCAGAGAAAGTGCTACTATCATCTCGGCCACTTGTATAAACTTCAATCACTCTACTGCTCTTTTGGAGTACCCGAAAGGGGTGATTTGCTGCAGAGTCTGGTGTTCCCGAGATCGCTAAGGAAGTTGTCTTTTTTCAGGTGTCATCTTCATTGGGAAGATCTAAACACATTTGGGCTTTAGTTGCCTCATCTTGAAATCCTCAAACTATATTCGTATGCGGTTGAGGGACCCGAGTGGGATTGTGTCGAGGGTGCATTCCCTCGTCTTAAATTCTTGTATATTGAGTATGTAGATCTGATAAAGTGGACTGCAGATTGCTGTGATTTCTTCCCAGTGCTAGAAAATCTTTGTCTTGGATATCTATTTAACTTGGAAAATATCCCTTCATGTATTGGTGAAATACAAACACTTGGAAATCTTCGTGTGGATTGTTGCAACTTGTCCGCCGCCATTTCATCACTTGAGATATTGGAGGAACAACTGAGTTTTGGAAATGAGGACCTTCAACTTGTAATTAGCTTAAGCTGTGACGGAGAGGAAGAGAGCTTCATGGAAAAGGTGGCAATAAAGAGCTTCACAAGCAAAAATTTCAAGTTAGTTTAGAAGTTTGTGTATATAATAATGTCTCTGCTTTCATTTTCATTTTGCTTAAGCTTCGTGTGGAGCTTTTAATCCTATAGACTATAGTTGGCACATTTCTTCCTTTCGTGCATCTTTGGCCTTCTTGTATTCTTTTTTTTTGCCTTGAGTAAATATGTAGATATTTATATGGTTAGGTCTTATATGCACTAAGTACACCGTGCACTTTATTATGTATTTAAGAAATTTGGTTTGTTGTAATCAAGTTCTTAGCATTACACTAAAATATTTAATTGCTTTTTTTTAACATAGGTGACACGTTTCAGTGTAACTAAGTTGCAAAATTTTAAAATAGGGATTAAATTTTTTGTAGTCCTATAACTTCATTTCGATTTTGAAATTTCCATCAGGATAGTTTTGACTTTTTTGAAATTGGTCCTCTGTAAGTTCTCTTAAATTTTGAAATTGGTCGATAAGTTTTCTTAAATTTTGAAAAAAGATCCTTTTACGCGCACATGTGTAATTTTTTTTTTTTTTTTTTTCTTAATTGCCACATGGATATTTATTTAAGTGACAAGGCATGGGTCGGGTTTCCCAAATTAAACCGCCCAAGAGAAAAGACCCAAATCAAATAGAGGTCAAAGCCTCGAAAACAAAAACCTAAATTGGAGATCAACGCGAAATTGTGCAACTCAAATTATGAAAACCCTAACTCCTCTGTCGTTGCTACGGTGGAGAAGAAGTGATTTGGCAATGAGATTTCGCGATCCACACCGAAACGAAGATCCTCCACCTATTTATGGTAAGATAGTAAGGAAGAAGATGAATATATATTGTTAGGATTTTTAGTTTTTGAGGTACTGTATATTTCGATTTCCTCCAAAAATTCTAATATAAAATGTTTTTTTTTAGTGAAAGAGTCTTTGATATAAAGTGTTAGAGTTTTGTGCTTAGTGTTGTAAATGTTTGGTGTATCCCTTTTTCTTTTTAAAGTTGCCGACAAGAGTGGGTTGGTGGTGGTCCCTGGAAGTCTTAAATGCAATGCTTTATTATTTATTAAAATTTATTTCCTTTCTTGTTGTTTTGAGCTTTATATTTTAGTATATAAATAAGATCCCCAGCAAGAACAAGTCAAGATAGTAATTAATTAACCTGGGAATGCATTTATCATTTCGTCCAAAATCAGTGTCCAAAACCAGAGTGACCTGGGTGTGTTTATATTTAATAAACTATACCTCAATTCATAACACATTTGACTTTATTATTGTCTTGTAGCTCCATATATTAATATTTTTTTTTCCAGATCCAAATGGACATTTGTTTACTATTTGTATTCATATTCACGGGAGGATTGACCCTGGTGCTTATGTGGGGGGTAGTGTATATAAGTTTGACTATGTTAATAGTGGACTTTTCAATCTAGATTACTTCAAGGCATTTGGCCGAGATTGTGGTCTTGGGGGAATTAGCAGATTGTTTTCTAAAGAGGGGGGTAGGTTTGAACCTATTGCTGATGATTCATGCTTCAAGTCCTTAATTCAGTCTTCTGTATTGGGTTCTAAAGAGTTGCATGTTTACTGTGAGTTAGAGGATGGTGGGGGGGGAGGGGGAGAAGGTGAGTTGAGTGAGGATGCAGATAATGAAAAGAAGGGTGGGAGGGAAGAAGATGGGTCTGTCCAAAAGAAGAATACGGGCTGCAAGACAGGAAATTCAGGGGTAATATGCTCTTCGTAACTTTATTTTTTTATTGCATATTGTCCTTGTTTATTGTAAACAAAATTATGTTCTTGTATTTTTAAGGTGAACGCAAATGAAAGGGCAAGAAAGGGGGCACAATTAAAACTAGTTAGTGAAGATGAACCTGTAGAAGATGAGGGGAGTGATCTTGACGGGAGTGGAGAGAAAGATGTAAATCTGAGTGGGAAGGACTTCAATAGTGACAAAGTATCAGATAGTGATGATGACGAGAGTCGACTTTGTCCAATCTTCAATCTCAGAGATATGTACACTCCAGAACTGAAGCTTGAAATGCTCTTTAGCAATAAATGGGAATTTATTGATGTTGTGCATTCAGATTCTATTATTAAAAGGAGGGATATTCGGTTAGCAAAAAATGACCATGAGAGGGTGTATGCTAAGTGTAAGAGTGAGGGTTGTGATTGGAAGGTACATGCTAAGATCATGCCTAACGAACCTACTTTCCAAATTACCACCTACCATAAAATCCATAAATGCCCTGAATCTTTCCACATTAAAAGCATGAGGTCTAGTTGGTTATGTGGAAGGTATGGTTACCAATTCAAGAATGATCCTACGAAGAAAGTGTCCACTTTTCAGACTGAGTTATCGCATGAGTTGGGTGTCAACATTACAGATCATCAGGCATACAAGGCAAAAAAAAATGGCCCTAGTGGATCTTCATGGTAATTCTGACATTCAATACTCTCTTGTTTGGGATTATGCCCAAGAGATTAGGAGAACAAATCCTGGTTCTACAGTTCTCATAGGGGTTGATAGTCAACCTACTAGACCAGTGATATTTGACAGGATGTACATATGCTTACATGCTTTGAAAGTAGGCTTCTTGGTGGGTTGTAGACCACTAATAAGAGTTGATGGTTGTCATCTCAAGGGGCCTCATGGTGGGATTTTGTTAGCAGCTACAGGTATTGATCCTAATACCAACCTCTGGCCTATAGCTTATGCTGTTGTGGGCAAAGAGAATGGAGATACATGGAATTGGTTTTTGACGGTGTTGAAGAAAGATTTGGAGATTGAGACGGATAAAGAGTGGACCTTTATTTCTGACAAACAAAAAAGGGCTAGTTCAAGCTATGCAGAGTGTCTTTCCTGGTGCAGCCCATAGGTTTTGTGTTAGACACCTATTGGGTAATATGAAGAATGCTGATTACGGATCTCAAAACTTTAAGAATGCTTTGCATAAAGCATCAAAGGCCACCACTAAGAATGATTTCAACAGAAGGATGAATGACATCAGGGAGTTGAGTCCAATGCTTGCTGAGTGGTTAAGTGATAAACCTCCAGAACAATGGAGTAAATCTCACTTTAACGAACACACTGTGTGTGATATGGTGATGAATAACATAAGTGAGTCATTTAATGTTGTCATATTACCAGCAAGAGAGTTGCCTATCATTAGTACGTTGGAGTGGATTATGGATTGGTGCAGGCCTAGATTGCAAAAGAATAGAGATAGGGCAATTAAGAGCAAGAGGTGGGAGGGTTTACTTTGTCCAAGAATTCAAAACATCATACATGAGAATGTGAAGAGGGTTGGCAGTTGTGATCCAAAGAAGGCTGATAATACACATTACCGGATGCAAATGGTTGATGGGCGTCAGTACGCTGTAGATCTTGACCAGAAGTCTTGTGGCTGTAGAAGATGGGATCCCACAGGAATTCCTTGCGTCCATGCAACAAGGGCTATATTTTGTGAAATGGGCATCCCAGAAGACTACACAAGTGCATTTTACAGAGTCTCTACATACCACATGGCGTATGACCACTCTGTAATGCCTATAAATGGGAGAGATGAATGGGAACCTACAGGTATACATGTGCTCATTTAACTTCTCTTAATTTTAGTTAATACTGTTGAATAGTGTTGTAATTTGACCAATTCTTGTGTTCATTTTTGTTGAAAAATTTTAGGTATCATACCTCTACTTCCCCCAAACATTGGTAGGTAGACAGGAAGACCAAAAAAGGCAAGAAGAAGGGAGCATGATGAGATGAATCAGAAACAAAAGAAGAGAAATAAGGGAAAGCCTACTAAACCCAATATGGTAAGGAGAAGGCAAACAAGTTTGAAATGTAGCAAATGCCACCAATCTGGACACAATAAAAGAGGTTGTAAGGTACAAAATTCTGGGGTAATTTTGTTGTAATTTGTCCCTCTATCTTTGTTATGTTTTAATTGTTCTGTAATTTTAAAGGTGAATGTGAATGTTAATTCACAAGGTGAACAAGCAAGTGGATTTGTCCAAAGGAAGAAAAAAAATCACTAAGAGAGGAAATTCAGAAGTAATGCTAAGTTAATTTTTTGCATTATCATTTCCTTTTATTCCACCACTAATATTTCTTGTATGTTTTAAGGTGAATGCGAATGAGCATGTTTATTTCTTGCGTGACGAACAAGACCAACAAGGCAGGGGTGAAGGAAATGAGTTCTTTGATGAAAATGCTAGTCAATTTGAACAATACATACTATCTCATCCAGAAGAATTAGAATCTGTGGGAGCCATGTTTCGAGAAGCGGAGGACAGACAAAATGTACAAGAGGAAATTCAACATGAAGAGGGATTGCATCAAAACGAAGAGGAGGTAATTCAGCATGGAGAGGGATTGCATCATAATGAAGGTATGAGTATGACTGTTTGTATGTTCAATTGGCATGTAGTCGTATCATCATGCCTTCCTATGTATAGGGAGATCAAATATGGACTTAGGTGTTGTACATAAAAAAGAGTAATTTGAAGTAGATAAGAAATTGCCCCTACATGAATGCTTCTTCTGACTATTGGATTCTTTATTTGGGATATTCCTTATTTATGTATATAGGTTGGGATATTTATACATTAAATATTGATTTACTAATTCCGATACAAAATGAAGTTTTTTTTTTTTAATGATGTATTCTAGGTGAAACTGGACTTTCATTACATTTTAAGACAGTTTTGAAGAATCTGCGGGTAAGTATAAATCATTTAGAATTACTAAATTACTTAAATACATTTAAAATTCAGAAAATTAACTGCATCTGTTCTTTTTTTTTTTTCCAGAAAAATAAGCATTTTGCAAGCACAAGCTTTGTCCCTTCCAAAGAACCTCCGTCAATGGATGACCAATTTCATGGCACTTGAGAAATGAAGAAACGAGAAATCTCATTTTGAAGGAAGGGAAAATATTTGTTACTTTGAAGAATCTGGGATCATTTGCTTCAAGGAAGAAAAAAGTGATGTAATAGTTAGGTTTTGGCATCTCTTTTAATTTTTGGACAAGTTTTTTGGCATTCATTCCATCATCTTTTTTTGCGAGTTTCGAACTCCAAGTTAGGTTGCTTTGCTTTGCTTTCGAACACCAACAATCCAGCAATTGATATGCTGTGATTTCCGAGAAGGAAGAAAGTTTTAACAAAAAGATAATCAAAACCAAATGGAGATATATCAGCTGAGAGAAATGGGAAAGACAAATGCATGTAAAATGGCATTAACCTCTAGCAATAGAAAAAACTCAATTAAACAATCCATCATATCCTGGAAATAGCATTCTGTACCTAATTATTCCCAAATAGAAATCAGCGGCAGTATAATTGGCAACAATATGAAAGATCTAAATTGCCCATTTTTTGATGATCAGATGTTGAGAATGAGAGCATAGTATGGCCCTGGTGCCACCTGCCTTCCCATCACCCTCTCATCTTCTTCGCAAACAAATACCGAACCGAATGAAATCACCTGTTCCATATTTGGTGTTCCATTTTGTGTTTCATAGTGTGGATGAATGACACGTGGAGGGTGAAAAAAAATCATCAATAGACACTACATCGACATGTGTTAATAATCCAGCAGAGTGAAACACCAAGTGGAATAGAAGAATCGAATCGATACCAAACACATCTTTCTTGAAATGGTATGTGCAGTGTAGGGTGTTCAAGAGTGGAGCCATAGACGGTCGTGCAAACGGTCTTCTCCAGAGCCGAACATCTCATCCACCCTTTCACCATCTCTGTAGAAATGAAAAGTGGGCGTGTATCTTATGTGCTGAGTCGTCTCCGGGCATTCATCAATGTCAGCATACACGAACGAAAGCTTCCGAAACTTGCTGCTCAATTTGCAGAATGCTGGAAGGATTTGACTGCAAACACCGCACCTGCAAAACCAACTTGTTCAATTTAAGCATTTCATCGAACATTCAACCAACCATTTCATTACGAAAGACATAAAATGTAAAGTCAAAATGTACACAGGAGAAGACATCAATGGAACATACCAAGATGCTCCATAGTTGATAACTGTCTGAAAAATATTTACAAGTAAACAAAAATCAAAATTTAGTTTACGGCAACACATGTAATCTAATAGTAGATGAATGAATTTGAATTGCTTACAGGGCTTTTGGAAGCTTTGATTTTGCGGAAGATTTCATTGAGATGGTCATCACTGGAAGCAGTTATAAGAGATTCATCTTGCTGTTTCACCTTCATCATCTATCTTGTTCTTTTCTTAAAGCCTATAATTCATGACAAAAACTCATATGAGACGGGGTACAATCTAGCCCGAATCAACACCCACCCCTCCCAAGTCTCATGCAAGTGTGACTCATAATTCATAAGCTTTTTCAATACTGTATACATTAACCCTCTCTTAAGGCAAAATTAGATCTTAGGCAAATTCTTAAATACCCCAATTGCTACACGAGTACCCTTTCTTTATCAAAAAGCAAATAAAAAATTAAATAACACAGAAGCTACAAAAGAGCAAACAAGTGAAATAGGAGCATGCACAGAAACTATAATCTTTTATATAATTATACTACCACAAGACCTAGGTCAAGTATCAAATAAAGTATCAATTCACACACATAGATTCTAAATTGGAAATCGCAACATCATCTCTTAAATCACAGATTGCTGAATTCAATACATTCCATGCCTAATTAATAAACAAAAATCCGGAAAATCATCAAATCGGGAACATCATGAGTTCATATGCGTACAAGAAATAAACACAGATTCTGCAATATGAAAAACGGTGTAGATTTAGGTCTAATAAATAAAATGTTAAACTGCGTTGGTTGTGCTTCTTACCTTACTGGTGAAGCACCAAAATCTGCAGACTGAGAAGAACAGTGGTGGAAGAGAAGACGGAAACAAATGAAGGGAATATATTTGGGCCCAGTTAAATAAAAGATGGGCCCGGCCCAGTAGTTGAACATTAATTCTTTGGGCCGTAAAAATGGAAGATGGGCCCTGCTAAAATAAGGTAGTCGCCGTCTGTGGGAATCGAACCCACGACCACGTGGTTAAAAGCCACGCGCTCTACCAGCTGAGCTAAGACGGCTGATTGATTAAACGTTGCAAATTTAAATTAAGACTTTTTATAATGTATGAAAGCAATTAGAAACAGAAAACCAACCTCAAATTAATTTTCCCAGTTTCTACTTTCTATACTATTTCAACTCGCCGCCTTCTTCCTGTGTAAATCAGAAGAGCTCGACCTAGAAACAGAGACAAGGAATTCACGAAACAGGTGTTAACGTTCAACGAAGCATCTAGAAGAATCGTTGCACCTCAGTTCACTAGTCAAATGGAGACAAATAAGGCGTCGCAGAGTGCGCCACAAATCGTGGACGTGAGGTCCGTGGTGGAGGCCGTTTCAGCCGAAGATTCCGACGCTCCTCTTTACGCAGTCGAGAGCCTCTGCATGCGATGCGGCGAAAATGTATGCTTTCAAATCCTGTTCAATTTTATTTTAATTTTTGTAGTATGGTGCATTGGATTTTCTATTGTTTGTGAAGTTTTTACTTATGTGCTAATTCTTAGGTCATTGTTGGAATTTGGTGTTGTTGTTTGCTATTATTAGGTTTCCTGTAACTGTTGAGTTTAGGGAGGGGCGATTCTTCAATTTGTAGTTCTAGTATGGGTCTCAATCTGAAAGTTGGGTACTTTGTTGGTTTTGTTATGTATGCCTTTTTCTGATTAAGTGCTTTTTGGCAGGGGACAACTCGGTTTTTGTTTACTCTAATTCCGCATTTCAGAAAGGTATGTTCCTCGTGATTGAGCCATCCTGTTCAGCTTATTTGCCACAAATTGTAGCTAAGTAGGTGTTTTGAAGACCATAATTTCAATCTAAGTTATCTAATTGAAACACTAATCCATTCAGTTGGAACGAGTGAATTTCAGACCTTTTCTGTCCTGTAGTTGTGTTCTTTGTGCATTAATGTGTTTATATTTCCATGATGTCTTTTCTCACAGATATTGTTATCAGCCTTTGAATGCCCACATTGTAGTGAGAGGTAATTCAATGTCCAAAAATACAAAAAACTGAGTTTTACCTAATTTCATCCCTCTGTGGTTCTTATTTCCTTTGTTCCTTCTTTCTTAAGGAATAACGAAGTGCAATTCGCTGGTGAAATCCAACCTAAAGGCTGCCACTACATCCTGAATGTCCCGTCAGGTGATAAAAAGGTTGTGTTCTGTGGATATAAATAGTTGTGTGGGGCCACTAAAAATGCTTAGTTTTGTTTCTTTGACATTATTCTGATGTTTCTTGATAGAAACTTTGTTTTCAGGTTTTATATTTTGTCATTTATTTTGGATACCACAGTCGTGATTAGTCTTTGTAGTGATCATGAGAATCATTTATCAATTTCATCTGCATATTCTTCATTTATATGTGAGATAATAATTATATAACTTGCATTCGGTTCAATTTTACCCTCAAATCTTTAGGCTTAAGCATTGGAAGGATAATCATGATGCTTCTTTATGCAGATGTTCAATCGTCAAGTGGTAAAATCAGAATCTGCCACAATCAAGGTACTTTTCTGTACTGTACTGCTATTATTGCTTTTTCATTGAATGCATGAACAGATAATGTTAGACTATAGTTATCAAAGCCAAACCCTTGGTATACGTTTTGTTTTTATGTCATTTAGGGGTGTTTGCAAACTCTACTCAAAGCTTTGAAGCACTTCTCAAAATCGAAAGCTGGGAGTGGGCAGCTTTAAGAAAAATTGTTTCTGCCTCCTCCACTTGAGTTTGCAAATACCCCCTTATATGCCGTTATTTATGGGATATGAGATCTTCTCTCCCTTTTCTTATTAATTCAAATGCATGAAATTATTCGGTCTTGTATCAATTTGATTTTTTCGTTTACAGATCCCTGAATTGGACTTTGAGATTCCTCCTGAGGCTCAGCGTGGTTCCTTATCAACAGTATGTAAATGATACCCACACGTTTTGAAAATTACGGTTTACCCCTACTACATCATGTTTCTGTAGTATTTCAAATTTAAAGGGAAACTGCTACATGTTTTTGGGGGGGCAGAAATCACACTTCTGGACTTCAAAGAGTGAAGTGTGACAATATTGATATGGAAGAAGTTCAATAGTTATTTTCTTTCATCATTCAGTTTGGGGGGGGGGGTGGGGGGTAAGGGGTTGTACCGGTAAAATGATATTCTTGTGGAGATAAACAATTTTATGTAGCCTTTTTTTTGGTGTAACCAACATGTCAAGGCAAAATTCATGAAAAAGTCTTGGGGCTCTAGGATAGCCCAATTGCTACCAGTAAAGGCTTGTAAGAATCAATTATTGGCAATTTATTTGCATTGTTTGAAATCTTGTTTCTCTATACAATTTATGCAATTTATTTGAAATTTACGTCTATGATGTCCAATAAAAGTCTTTTGTAGTCTCACTTCTCATAAATAAACTTTGCTTATCTTCCACTGATTTTGTTACCTTCTTTGATCACGTTTAGCTAGAAGGGCTACTGTTGAGAGCAGCAGATGAGTTGGAAGCCCTTCAGGAAGAGCGGAAGGTGAAATTTTGTTCATGATGAGTGTGTTGACTTTTGGACATAGTCATCATCTAGTTAATGATGTGTGATTTTTGTTTCAGAAAGTAGATCCTCAAACTGCTGAAGCAATGAATTCTTAATAAAACTGAGAGCTTGTGCAACTGGAGAGTCACATTTTACCTTCATTCTTGATGATCCTTCCGGAAATAGCTTTATTGAGAATCCGTAAGAGACATTTACTTTTATGTTGAAAATTTTAAACATTAATGAAATTACTTCTCAAGAAATCATACAAACTGGTATTCTTTTAGGTGCTATTGTTCATGATATTGGTAGCACATGCAATACACGGTAAGGTTATGTTTGATTTGGGATTTTGTGAATTTTGAAATCTGGATTCAAAATCTAGGGGCATGTGTGTTTTGGGATTATGGTGGATGGTGGAAATCCAGATGGTAAAATCTAGGATTTTGAAGTCCTTATGAATAGTGATAGTATGTGTTTGTTTTGAGATTTTGAGATGGGTTGAATGTAACTTTATGTCAAATCAAATGTGTAGGAGTGGATGATGTAGTATTACTATATTCTTGTTTGAAGAATTTGTGTCAAATCAAGTGAAAGAAAGGTGTAGAATATGATAAATAAAAGAAGATTGGGAATAAAAAAATGTTATTTGTATTGATGTGTCATGGGGGAGGGAATGATGGAGAAAAATTAGTTTATGTAAGGTAAAATGTGTTGGGTTTTAAAAAGCCAGATTCTAAAATCCCAAGGTAGAACTGGATTTAGATTTCGAATCCCGAATCCCGAATCCAGTTTTGTAATCCCAAATCAAACAGACCCTAAGGGTTTGTTTGTTTCGGGGTGCAGAGAGATTGAGAAAATCTCAATTGGGAAATCTTTGAATAGTGAAAAAGTGAATTTGACTTGTCTATATGTTTGGATGACAAGAAGTAGTAGGGTAGGATTGCGAAAAAAAGATAATGAAAAAGTAAGTGATAGTGGGTTTATTATATTTATTAAAAAAAATGTGAAATATTGGGACAATGTCAGAGATTATAGGTATTATAGGATAGAATTTTGATGGATTTTTAAGTCCAGCTTGAGTAATCCTACAAACAAAAATGCATAAGGATTTTGAAAGTAAAATCTAGTATTTGTCAATCCAGAAACAAACATACCCTATGTTCTCTAAAAACTAATGATGTAATCTTAAATAGGTGTGCTCCTTCTCCTGATCCAACATTGACTATTAAGTCCTATGAGCGAACGCCTGAGCAACAAGCAGCCTTAGGATATGTTCAAGAAAATAATGTAGAAGAGACGAACAATCTTTCTCAAATGCAAGAGGAACCACACGGGTCAGTTGGAGCAAGAGCTGGTCGTCGAGCTATTGCTCAGGGTAATAGTACGCAAATTGCAGACGCTTTATTTCGATATTCTGCTCCTGAAGAGGTACCATTGCTTGATAGTGAATCTAATTATGTCTGTAATAAATATAATGCACCAACAGGTCCCTAAACTATCAACTTTTGTTTTGGTAGGTCCCTAAACTATTTTTTATTTTTCAAGTAACCCTTTAAGTATCGAAATTTTATTTCACAAGCTCCCTCGAGGTTAAAATTGACAGGATTTTTCGATTCACCTTAATGGACCCGTTAAGTAATGTACATGTCAGTTTTTTTTAAGTTCAACTATATACAAAAGTATTTTCAAAAGCCATTTTAGGCCCTCGTTACCTGAAATATTGGAGTTGAAACAACTTGCACAGAACATATCTGGATATTAATAAAATTAGTATACATACTATTTAATGTGAGCATTTAGGTAAATAAAAAACTCCCATCAATTTTCTTCTCAAGGGAGCTCGTCATAAAATTTTAATACTTAGAAGGGCGTATTTAAAAAAAAAAAAATAGTTGAAGGACCTATTGAAACAAAAATTGATAGTTTAGGGATTTATTATCAACTTTAAAGTAATCATTGAACATCCTTTTATTGGACAGGTTATGACTTTTCCAACAACATGTAGTGCTTGTGCCACGAATTGCGAGTGCCGCATGTTTGTTACAAGTATCCTCTTCCTGTGAAACCCAAATAGTAGTGTGGCAGTTGGTCACTCAAACTTTTCGTGAAGGTGTATATAACTTGGTCATTTTTAGCATTAGTATGCATACATTCACAGTGTGCTAAGTACTGGTGTGAGTAAATATTCGGGATTTTATTCTTCTCAATACATCTTTAGGAGTAAGGGCCCGTTTGGCTAAGCCTATTTTAAACATCTTATAAGCTCTAACATCTTATAAGTTGTTTCAAGAGCTTATAAGATGCAACTTTTACGTATCTTATAAGTTGTTAAAGTGCAGCTAATATAACTTATACTAAGTTCTTTGATAGTTTGAGAAAAATATTTTTTAAATTTTAATATAAAATGATTATATTTTAATTTTGATGATAAGGGGTCACTGACCGCTACTGACCACCACCATCCACCGGCCCTCTGCTGCCGCCAGACCGCCACTGCCACTGGCCACTGCTGGACCACCTCAATATGGAGGGTCGGTGGGTGAGGTGATTTTTATTTTAGAAAAATAAGTTGGGGGTGTTGGTACTTTCTTTTGGAGCTTATAAGTTGTAAAGAGCTTATTTTAAGATCTTATAAGTTGTTAATGATCTTTTTATACCGAAAACTTTTTGAGAGCTTATAAGCTCCTAAGTAATCTTATAAGCAATTTTAAGGAGCTTATGACCTCAGCCATACACCCTCTGAATAAGTCACATGTGAATTGTGTTTTCAACTTTGGTAGTGGGAAAGTGTAAATTTTAGTTCTTTGATCGATTTCTATTTTAATTGTGAACTTGGTGTTATAATATTATAAATATCTTGTAGTACTTTCCATGCTACTTATTAAATGACATTACATTTGATAATATTGCATATTTAATATCTTGTAGAACTTTATTAATGTTTACTCTCCTCGTATCAAAATTGCTAGCTTAACTATAGACAGATATCCCTTACTTTCAAGAAGTGATTGTCATGGCTTCTTCCTGTGATAATTGTGGTTACCGGAACTCAGAGGTTTGTTTCACTCTACATCTTTATGGGGTTTAGTTTACACATGAACTCAGCTTAATCATGTAATTTGCAGGTGAAGCCTGGTGGTCCTATTCCTGAAAAGGGGAGAAAGATAATTGTTCATGTGAAGAATATTAGAGATCTTTCTCGGGATGTCATAAAGGTATCGTAGTTCCGAGTTACCATTTGTTAATTTTCCCTTCATGTTTTTTGCACGATTTGAAAATTGTGATAATATGTTTATGTTGCAGTGGTGGTTTTATGAACTCGGGTGAAGTAGGACCGTCTTTGGATTTTGAAATCTCAAAACTGGTTTTTGAAATCCCAAATCAAACATCACCTTTGTAATTGGGATGCTCTGTGTGAGAATTTGAAAGATCATGTATTCATGCCATTGTAATTCCATTCTGATTGTTGCTATATCTAATATTTGCAATCAGGCTTTATTCATATAACCTGTGAAAATTAACAAGATTCTTGTTTCTTTGAGTTGGGTCCAATGCTTATGATACTTAAAAAATTATGTATAATTTGTTCTTTACTTAAGCTTGCCATTATTGTTTTACTAGCATTCCTTCTATTTCTAATATGACCTTCTTGATTGCTTTTAGTCCGATATTGCTTGTGTGGAAATACCAGAGCTTGAGTTGGAACTGGCAAGTGGCACGTTGGGTGGACTTGTTACGACTGTTGAAGGCATGATATCCAAAATTAGTGAAAGTAAGTTTTAGCTGTCCCTCTTCAGCAAACTACTTCGTTATTGTGGCATCTTTTCTTTTTAACGTCTTTACTGTTATAATATGTAATCCCTCCGTTCCAATTCAACTGTCAGTTTAGAGAAAAAAATCTGTTCCAAAATATGTCGCTTTTGGTTTTCCTAGAGCAAATAAATAAGTATTTTTTTCCAACTTTGCAATTTTCTTAATTTTTGTGATAAATGATCATAAATAATTCATTAATAATCTGTAAAAGGGTATATATTAGTCATTTTATACAAATAACTGTATGTGTCAATTGACTTTCTTAATCTATGTGAAACACCCAAAAACAACGGTTAAATTGGAACTGAGGGAGTATTTGTTTTAGTTTTTCTTTGACTATGGAACTATCTGGGGTCTACCTAAATGCCTTTTATTAGTTTCTTGGTGCAATGTGTAACATTGTCTGAGATTTTGCTGTATGTGAATTCTTATGAACTTTGCGCATCAACTGTCTTCCAATAACTAAGCTTATCATCGACTGCAATTGCAGGTCTTGAGAGAGTACATGGGTTTACGTTTGGTGATAGTCTTGATGATGCCAAAAGGAGCAAGTGGAAAGAATTTAGGGCAAATCTTGATAAGGTCTTTAGATTCTGAAACTACTAACTTAGACTTTGGTCCCCTATGTTTTAGTATTAAATGGTTATGATGTTTATTCATAAATTTTTTCATTGCATGCTAAAATTTTGCTACTTGTGAATGCTGCAAATTCTCTAATATTATTATTATTAATAATTATTAATGTTAAAGCCCTTTTTCTGTATATTTACCCATATAAAAGTTTAAATATATCTTTAATTTCCTTGAAGTCGAAGCTTTATATGGTTTCTATGCTTTTACGTTAAAATCATTTATTGAATATCTGTTAATTCTCTTAGACAAATACAAGATGGGTCCAGTCATTATCTAGAAGCAACTAACCGTTCCTAATCACTAGATCTGTTTTCTTTGGCATATATTGACAAATATCTTGGTTTTTTTTTTTTTTTTTTTACAGCTCAAAAGGTTGGAAGCACCTTGGACTTTGATTCTCGATGATGCTATGGCCAATTCCTTCATTGCCCCTGCAACCGATGATCTTAAAGATGACACTCAATTAACATGTAAGTTTTGTCTTCCTACGTTTTTTGTGTTCTTCACATAGTTTGTTAAACCTGAATAATATTTCTGTTGGAACATTAAGATTTACATTTGGTGGCTTATAGCATAATTCTGGGAACAACGTATTGTTTCAGGACTTCTTTGTCTTGGTTTAGTCATACAGGCTCTAGACGCGTAATATATTGTTTGTGCAGTTTTCTTATTCAGACGTTAAATTTTAAACAAAAACTTGCATGAGATTATCTCGTAGTACTTTTGCAAGTGTTTGTGATACTTTTGAAATCTGAGTATTATAAAAACATGCAAAAGATACACCTCTCGGTATGTTCATGTAATTTTTGTCTGGTGATGCAATTTTTGTGACTCAGTTGAGGAATATGAGAGATCTTGGGAGCAGAATGAGGAACTGGGTATTAACGACATGGATACCTCTGCTGCTGATGCTGCTTACCATTCTGCTAATGAGGGAAACTGATGGATTATTTTTAATGTCTTTTTAAAAAAAAATGTATTGTACTATTATAGAAATTTTGTTTATTTTCAGGCGTGGATGTTTCTTTGATTGATTTTTGTTTGATCATTGATTCATTGGAATTGTGATTAAGTTATAACATGAAATATTTATGAATTCAATTATTGTAATATTTTATACAAGATCATAGGCGATTCTTAGAATTTTGTACCATTATATGTACTTTCAGAATTGAGGAAGATCATCACACTAATCTCAACTCAGGATCTGAATCATATATAACTAGCTATGTCGTGCAAGTGTGCAATATACACAACATGACATTTTTCACTTAGAGAGTTTTGTTGTGTTAGAATATGTTGTGTATATTTATCCCAGCACTCCCAACATACAAAATTTAGAAATAACCCCTTTATTCAAAATTAATGTCTACTCCATATTTGATGGGACCTGCCTCGAATGGGTGAAAAAAATATTGATTTACCCACTGATGGAGACAGGGATCATAGAGGATCCAATAAATTAATATTAATATATCTTTATTATTTTAGGGGGTGTTTGGTTCACGGGATTGGATTGATTAGGTGTGATAGGATTGAGTGAGATTAAGTAAGATTTGATTGATTTGACTGGATTTATTGAATCAAAATATGCGTTTTGATTGTAGGATTAGATTGAGAGATTAAATGGAATACCTATTGAAATGTCATAAACACCCTTTAATTTAATTGAAACAAACACTTCATTCTTGTGAATATATTCAAACAATAGAAGGATAATTTGTAGAGTTGGTATGCTGTGAAACTTGTTCACCGTGAAACTGATATTTTTTTTACAGACATACACTTTAGTAATATAAGTCACACACTTCAGTTATCACTGCGACACTCTTCACTTTTATGAGTAATACACTTTACAGTAAAAAGTCATACACTTTTGTAATATAAGTCACACTCTTTAGTCAGTTTCACCGTAAAACTTGTTCACACTATACTTTGCCTTATTTGTAATATTGCAATTGAGATATGCTCTATCTCACCTTCCACACGGGATTGACATATCCCTCCATGGAGGAATTTTGTATATTTTCTACCCGAACTTGAAGTATATCATGGGCCCTCATCCCGCAAACCAAACGATAAATTAGTTAGAATTAATCCTAATCATGGCCTATTCCGATCAATCATCCATTGGGATTATGGGGGATTGGTTCTGCCTCGAATGGGTGAAAAAATATTGATTTACCCACTGGTGGAGACAGGAATCATAGAGGATCCGATAAATTAATATTGATTATTTTAATATACTATTAGCGTGTTTTGAAACACTTAAAACAGTTTGCAGAACACTTATTATCAAAGTTTCCTCTCACAACTTTTAAAAATAAGTGCTTCTGAAAACTGTTTTAAGTGTTTCAAAATATACCCTACTTACATATATTGAGATTAGGGGGGGGGGTGTATTTCCTCTGTCAAAATACATTTAAAAAACAAAAGATTATTAAAACTTTCAACTTTGTAAAAACAGAAGATTATTAAAACTTGCAAAGTCAGATTATTTAGTATTTCCTCTGTCAAAATACATTTAAAAAACAAAAGATTATTAAAACTTTCAACTTTGTAAAAACAGAAGATTATTAAAATTTGCAAAGTCAGATTATTTAAACTTGCAACATTGCAAAAATAAAAGATTATTGAACCTTGCAAAATAAATTAAACGATGCAAGTTTGCAAATAATAATAAGAAGGGATCAGATGTAAAATGTGAGTGCCACAATTGTCGTAACAGGCAGGCTGGGCACCCATCTTGCATCTTTATGTGCGGGCGATTGCCACTCATTATATCCCCTTTAAACTTGCCTGAAGGATCATATTTTCTAACTTAAACAATCATTAATTTATACTAATCGCATCTTTCTATCTTCACTACTTCCATCGATGTGGGATACTTACCACTAATTATACAACACATTTACGCACGCTAACAAATATCATTTGGAGTATAAGCTAATGTCTTTTTATGAAGTCAAGAATACAAGTATCCAACATATATACATCCGGAAAATTTATTTTGTTTATTCTTTATATATAGGAAAACCCAAGATATCATACAATTTTTTTTTAAAAAAGGAAAAGTATTGTATTGAGGTTGAGCATAATGAGTACTCAAATTCTTTATATAAGAGTAGAAAGAAAACAACCATTCCAATTATAACACCAACGGGTATAGTGTGGCTAAAAGATGAAGAAAAATATTATTGCGTCCAGAAAATGAAGGCGTGGAACAAACGTTCCACCTTTTTTTCACATGCAATATCTACAAATTGACTAAAGTGAATATGGTGCCATATGAAGACCCTGTTATCAATTTTCTTCAACATGGTGTCATGTTCGGATCTTTTGGAAAAGGTAATATCGCTTCAACTATTTGAATTGGCGTCGTGTGGATTATTTGAAAAAAAAAAGAAATGAAAAACTGTTCGAAAACAAGGCTTCGGACCAATGAGTATTTCTAATGAAATTATTTCAAGAACGTGGGCATGGAGCACCGTGAAAAATCCACGAGCTAGAGGCATTCCTTTTGTGATTTAGCGAAATAATCCAATTAGTACTTATAGCCTTATACTGTAAACTCTTAGTTTAGGTGGATTGGAGTCGTTTTTTTTAATTGTGGACTGATTTTATCTTCTTTTGTAAGGGAGAGTATACTCCTTATACCTCACTTTTTACTTAATGAAGATTCTTTTACTGATAAAAAAAAAAGATGAAGAAAAAATGAGTAAGGTCCACTTCCAAGCTCGAAGTTTGATTCTTCCACTTCCAAATTGATTTCTTTGTAAGTAGTTTTATTTCTGGTTTTTTAGATGCTCCAATACTCGAACTGACATATAATGTTCAAGATCTTCGTAGCCAATTTTCCAGTGATGCTCGTCCTAATCGAGAAAAACCTTTTACAAACAAATTTCACATCATTCTCAATCTCATCTAATCTCCATTAAGTACATGTGTGTATATATATGATTATATATACATATTACTACCATTCAAGGTTATCTTTTACATATAAATTAAACAAGTCCTTTAGTAACAATTTTTCATTACACATTCATATTTGAAAATGTTATTCACACACTCATTTATTTACACATTTATAATTGAAATGTTGATCATTTTACTTCTTTTTTTTTTGACAAGGATCACTTTACTTTTTAAGTAATTACATTAAAAATATTTTGGAACAATTTTTTTTTTAATTACAACTACAAAAAAGGTAGTAAAACCTTAGTCGCAAAATTTAAACGTTTTTAAAGTGAAGTTTAGTCGCAAAATAAAAAATAATTAACATCACATTTTCCAAAACGAAAGAAAACATATTTATTATTACAAAATGAAAAAAATAGATATTTGTAAGGGATCAAATAGGTAAAATTGTGAGCGCCACAATTGTCATAACAGGCGGGTTGGGCGCCCATGCGAGCGACTACCACTCATTACATCCCCTTTAAACATGCATGAAGGAGAAGGATCATATTTTTCAAACCTTGACAATTCCTCAATTTATAGTACATTACATAAAATAAAAGACAAGAGCTCTTAGGGTATGTTAGTTTTTTTTTTATAAAGTGGGCGTAAAAAAATTGTTGACTTCAAAGTCCTTGGATTTTAAAATCATATTCAAAAAGTTGAGTATGTGTTTGTTGGGGATTTTATAGGATATGATTGTGTAGGATGGAGAAAAAGTTGATTGATTTGTATTATTATATTATTGTTGTAATGATTGAATGAATGCGATGTGTTGGAAATTGTGTAAAAGTGAGGGAATTATTATTTGTGAGGATATACATACATATATAGCAAATTATTTATTTCAAAATAGGATGAAAGTGTAGGGTATAAGCATGCTAAGAATTAATAGTATTAGAGGTGGATGGTGTAGGATTTCAAAATACTTTTTTTTAGTATTGAAAAGAAAGGTATTTGAGATTTTATAGTCAAAGTTTGTCCGTGGTAATCGCAAAACGAACATGCCCTTAAGTTCTTGTTCATATATCAACACTCCATAGCATTTAATTTGTAACTTCATGATTTATCATGTTTGTTAGTTCTTAGTTGAGTCATTAATTAGCAACATAAATTCATAATCAATGGTGCAACAAAACGACAATCAACAATTAATTTAATTAGTGTTATTATAAGTAAGTTTTTTTTTTTTTTTAATTAAAGAATATAATATATATTATATTTTTCAAAGTAAAAAAATAAAAAAATAAGTTAAATTCAATTACTAATAGATAGGAGTATATATTATTCATATCCATCGCATTTTTTACGGGTTTATTTCTATCACAAGGAAAACGCGTGTTTCGTTGAGTGGTTTTTGCAACGACTCTTGCAAGTCAAGTCAACGAAGTCAGATAAATTATTATTATAGATAAAAAGAAGGAAACTGAGTGGACCAATAGGATTTTGAGTTTACGAATATTTAAAAATTTCAACCCAGTTTCAGATCTTTATATTAGATTTAACGGTAAATTTCAACCCCCAAAATTAGGGTTCTTCACTTGTGTTTTCCAATCTAGAAATTTGACGCGGTATACAAATTTTGAGCACTTTCCAGGTAATTTGATTTCTTCCCGTGTTTATTGTTGTTGTTTTTTTTTTTTTTTCCTGATTTTTATTTGACTGCTTATGCCTGGTGATGCTCATGAATGATTACTGGTATACTCTGATCTTTCTTTCGTTTGGTATAATTATATATTTCCGTTACGCTGCTTCAAGAAATTTCGATTACAGTCTGTTTTCATCGTCTATTTTTGTTTTCGTGAAATTGGTGTAATTTATTGAGTTGATTTTGTTTTCGTGAGTGATTGAAAAAGGATTTGTGAAACGCCAAAAGAAACCCCGATAGTTTTAATCACAGGGCCATGAATGTGGCAAATTGGGTTGGATTTCCAAATATAGCTGACGAACACAATGCCCTATACAAATTTTATTTTGAGGACAATTTTTCTGATATATATCCCGCCTCCAAGGGTATGACTTTTAATCCAATTTTTCAGGTAAATAGAGAAAATTTTCTTGGAACTTCGATTGAGGTCAAAGAAATACCGTCTTTTGACTGGTTGAAGATCGGTTATATCAGTGGTAACCCATCTTTGAACTTGATTCATCGTAATGCAAATGGTGTACCAGCATAATTATATAAACTTTGCTTTGTTATACCTATATAATTCACATAAGTTTACATTTGAAGGTGCCATGTGAGAATCAGTATGCTTCGAGTTCGTGCATATTGGGCCTGAAAATCTGGAACTTTTCTAGACATGTTATTGCTTGTCTCTCTATTTCTACTCTTTTGAGAATCACCTCCTTTTGTCACTCTAATTTGTATTGAACATTTTGTTGGAAATACAGCCTCCTTTTCCGTTTGTATGTATTAATTTTGGGACAGGGTTTGGTCACTGTTGAATGTTGGGTATTGTTGGCAAAGGATAGTATACTTAATGATGTATATGTTTAAATATATGATTTTTATAACTTATTATAAAGTTACTGTTCTTCAATTTTATGTGAATAGTTCTTGCTATGTTTTGCCTGAGTTCTTTTAAAGTGTTCCAATTTGTTCCAAAATTTCTAAGTTTTGCTTTGTTGACTTGTTAGTGCAGAAACCTTCAGATTACCAATACAGTGCCTCATATAATTCTCTAACTTCTGCTGTGAGAAAGAGAAGGATTCTGTGGCAAGGAATATTCCAGGGAATCCTTCTCTTCAGAAAGTTCTAGAAGACGCAAGCATGCACTCACAAGATGATTCACTGCCTCTAAAACCTAAATGGTACTTCACCAGAGAAGAAATAGAGGAACACTCTCCATCACGAAAGGATGGCATTGATTGTAATTATGAATCACATTTGCGGCAGTCATACTGTACGTACATACAAAAACTTGGCGAGGCGCTTAAAGTGTAAGCTTCAACATAATATGTGCTGTTCTTTTATGGTTACACTTCTTTCTGTTTGATGCTTATAGTGTATCCAATTTGTTATCCTCCTTCCACTAAATATAGGGAGAAGGCCTTGTCCATCGTATGAATAATTAATCTAATGACTAATCTTATAACCATGTGGGCCCAAACAGTTAAAACGATTGCATATTACGCTTTGTATGTACATAGAAGTAGTCTTGCTGGATTTGGTTGTGCTTTGTGTCTTCTATCTTAATTCAGAGTATGCCTGTTATCTTTAATGTACTTGCTTGAGTAAGGTGCGTCTCCTACATTGATTCTTTGTGAATATCCTTTCTTCATTTGACCAGTATTAGCCTTTGGGTGTGTTTGAAATAATCTCTTACAACTTATATTCACTTATTTAACTTTTGAGAAGCAATTTTTTAGTGTTTTATAACTCATAAGTGATTAAAAAGTCTGACAGAAGCTATAATCTTGAAGCTGGCATAAGGGCTTTTTTTGTGGCTTATGGTATATTTTGTAAATACCATCAAATTTTTTAGGCAATTCTCAAGTCATTATTCTTGTGGCATACCAATTTGTCCTTGTTTCCTTTTTCCTTCTTCATTTATAGTGAGGAGGTCCAATAAATTGGCAGGGGTGTAATAGATGTATGACCAAATGTTTAGCTTATATATCTAATTTTCTAGCAAACACTGTTAAATTCTAAATTATATTTCAATTAATTTTTATTATTTTTTTGTAAACAATATCAACTTAAACTATAAAGCACTTTTTCTATAATCACTAATTTTAATCACTTCATATAATAACTTTTTGCAAGTACTCCCTTTGTATTTATGCTTGATATTCAACGTTTGCTTATATCCAGGCCCCAAATGACAATAGCCACTGCATTGATGTTGTGCCATCGGTTTTATATGCACCAATCTCATGCAAAGAATCATTGGCAGGTAGAATTATACTCCCTCAAGTTCCAATTTAACTGTCCTTTTAGAGAAATTTTGTGTCCCAAAATGTGTCACTTTTGGATTTCCAAGAGATACATGAGTCTATATGAAACACCCAAAAGGATAAATTAGTCATTTTATACAAATAATTATGAGTATTAAATGACTTTCTTAGTTCATGTTGAACACCTAAAAGTGATAGTTAAATTGGGACAGAGGGAGTAATTCTCTATTTTGTTCATTGCTGTGTACGATATGAAGCTTCTAATGATATTTTTTCAGGTGTGATTATAGTAGTGTAGGCTATGTTGTCTCATAGGAATTACATGGATATTAGATGCTCTGTAAGAAAACTGTTTCACCATTGCTGTGAAATGTGTACTGTGTAAACATTTTGAAACTTAATAAACTGTATTCTGTTTAATTACCAGTGACAAGTCAAGTTCCTATTATGGATTTGGTTGTTGATATAATATCTATTAAAACCCAAGTATTGAAAATTATGATAAAGGAGTGCCCATGATTTGAATTGCTATTCTTATTCTGATGCTATTGAGCGTGGGGGTTATTTTGAAGACGATCGCAAATGCTTCCATGTTCCTGGCCTGCAAATCAGAAGAAACACCACGTTGGCTAAAAGATCTCATTGTTGTGGCTTATAAGTTAATGTATAGCTGTGATCCTTTAGCTCCAAAAAAAATCAGAGAGAAGGTACAATAATAACCTGGATTCTAGCTCTTTCTTTGGCTTATCTTTCGTATATTTATGAAAAATTGGAATTTATTTTCTCTGATAATATCTGTAGGAAGTATATGATAAACAGAAGCAATTGATCTTGATGGGGGAGCAATTGATTTTAGTTACTGTTGCTTTTGATCTCAATATCGAACACCCTTATAAGCCACTGACTGCAGCTCTGAAGAGGTTGGGAACTCCACCGAAGCAAGTGGTCCAAGTAGCATGGAATTATGTGAATGATTCGTATGTGTACTTTTCTTTACATTGGGATGATTTTGATGCTTATGATTGTGGAAGCTCTACAGTCTTTGTTTCTTATAACAATAACCATTATAATCATTTTAATGTTGATTTTCTAATTAGCATATGATCTGATGAAAATGCGCAGGCTTCGTACAACTCTGTGCTTGCAATACAAACCACATTATATTGCAGCAGGTTCCATTTTTCTTGCTGTCAAATGTCAGAAGATAAAGCTACCTTCTGCAAATGGGAAGAAATGGTGGATGCAATTTGATGTTTCCCAAAACAATTGGAAGGTTTGTTATTGTGCTGGTTTCAATTTTGAATACAGTTTTGCCTCATTCACAAAAAATGTTGAAATATATGATTAGAAGTATCAGTTCATATGATGAAAATTATTAGTTCATACAGAAGAAGTATGAGCTGATACTTTTCCTCACATGAACTAATACTTTTACAAACATATTTTTCTATGATTCGCTAAAAATATATAAAAAACAGCTTGGTTGAAATATTTAGTCAAAATTGGATCGAAATTGCACTGCCAAATTGCTACTCCTTTTTTTTTTTTTTTTTTTTGCCTTTTTACTCCTCAATCATCTCTGTTTGGTTCTTGATCGTGTGTGAGTCATCAAGTAGATTTCATCTAATAACTGTATTTGCAGTATCTTATTTGCTCATACTTGTACCACTTCATCTTAGTGGTTTGACAAGTTGCCACAATTTCTTTATCCCTTGTGATTTTTACAGAGGTCATTCAACAAATGATTCGGTTACTTGAGCCGAGTAATGCGCATGCCATGGCAGCCCCAAGCAAAACAATTAACGTTTCAAAACCTTCGGATCAGAACAGAGAGTCTGGTATCTCTGAATCACACAATTCAAGTAGATCAACAAGCAATCAAGATTCAATAAATCGTTCATCGGAGACTTGCAGAATCCTTTCAAAACCTGCAATTGTGAAATGCAGCCAGAAACAGGCAAGCTATGATGCTCATGAAACCACACATACAAAGGAGAATTGCACGAGTGACACTGGAAGTGCAAACAGTGTAGTCGAGGATGGTGATGCTGAGATAGTAACTGGGGACTTAAATCACAACACCAGCTGCAAGATTGACATTTCAAGAATCAGGGAGAAA
This sequence comes from Stenogyne calaminthoides, assembly GCA_037126765.1. NCBI lineage: Eukaryota > Viridiplantae > Streptophyta > Magnoliopsida > Lamiales > Lamiaceae > Stenogyne > Stenogyne calaminthoides. The sequence goes on along the minus strand of JBBCBC010000029.1, from coordinate 26,977,603 downwards.
TTGAAAAGAAGGAAATTGGAGAAAAGGAAGTCGGGAGATGAGATATTAAGCGACGACGATGCTTGGATCGAGAGAGAGATAGAGAAGGGGGTTGAGTCGATTTCTGCTTTATCGTAGAGGAATTCGAAATTTTGAACAAAGAAAGCAAATTGCTATATATTTGATCTCATTCATTCATATATACCAAACTGTTTGGTGTATAATATTTTTAGTGTATCAGTATGTGATACGTATAAACTACGGTTTATTATACAGCAAACTAAGGACTTGGGGACTGTTTGAAAATGGGCTCAGTTTATTGCAAGTGGTGGAAGGGTCAAGAGGATATATATTACCTGAAAAGCCCATAAATTAAGAGGATTATATGGAGAAAGGCCCAAGCATGCAATTTCCAATTTAACAAGCTTTCACTAATGGGCCAGACTGACTATTAGAACAAAATGGGTGCATAATGATAACTGACTTGCATTAATTTAGTTGTAAATAACATTTTTCAAGTTAAATACATTTATTATTTGTTTTTTAAATATAATTCTGGTCGGTCATTATTCTTTTTTTTGGCACAAATTTTCATTTGAAGCTTGTCCATAGTATGAAATTGATATCAATACGTTTATAAAATGATATAACTACTCTTTTAAATTAATATCAATAGCATGTAATACTATGGCTCTAGTTTATAAATGTAATGGTATCAATTGATAAATATAATAATATTAATTTATAAGTGTAATGATATAAATTTTATATTATATATGAACAAGTTTCATATGAGACTTACTCTTCTTTTGAACATATTTTGTGTAGGTCGCTATTGTAGAGTTTTTTTTTCCACAGTTTGGTGAATCATATGTTCATATTATTAAGGTAAGTTTCAGTATCTCCCTCCTATAATCATATCTCTTCAATTACATTATTATAATAATTAATCTCTTCAATTATTCCATTATTTCTCAATCAACATCAATTATTCCATTATTTCTCAATCAACAATTAATTAATCATATCTCTTCAATTATTCCATTATTTCTCAATCAACAATTAATTTAGCGTTCTCACTTATTTTAATATTAGAGAAAAATACAAATAATAAACCCCATTATGATTTACTATCATTATCCAATGATACTTATTTCCATTCACTCTAATCTCCCTGCCCACGAAAAAATCATAACAATTTTCACTACTAACTACCCATTTATCAATAGAAATCTTGTAGCTCAAATTAAGAAAAGGCTATATTTATTTATTTATGCAGTTGGAAAGCACAATAAGGTGTAAAACATTTCTAAGTATTCATGAAAAAATAATCTTGTCAAAGTTGTAATAGCAGAACAAGGCAATAAACCCAAAATTCCGGCTTTGTTTTGCATGCACATATATAATTCATAGGAAACATATATAGGCGTAAGCTTATCCTCTCTTTATGTGTCACTACCAACCTAATCTCTCTGAATCACAAATCTTTTTTTTTTCCCCACGTGTCTAGACAAGAAAATCATCTCTTTCACTTTTTATAAAAAAATTAACTTAGAAAAACTCACATCTCTGGTACAATCTAACATAAATTAATATTCATTACTCTCAAAATATTAATTCTCACACTATATCTCATCTTATCATGAGACAATCTCATACAAATGTGTCTCACTAATTTATAATGAATAAAAATTTGCTATTACAACTTCCCTATCTGAAAATATTGATGAGTCAACTCTAGGGCATAAAGTTTTTTTTGGCTATTATTTTAAAATACAATTATTATTTTCACTTATACATATGTAATCGAATTTGTACATTATGTAATTGAATGTGCAAGTTCGTCTAAGTATGTATAAGTGCAATTGTATCTTAGAGTGATAATAAAAAAGAAAAAAATATATCTGTGTTAAAGTAATAATTTGAAAAAATTAGTATCTTAAAATAATATGTTTCAATCTTTAACGACAGGAAACAATCCCGTCATTATTTTCATATTTCATGACATAAATTTAAAGAAATAACCTCATTTTTTAGAGTAGAATAATCTATCATTATTCTCATATTTAACGGCAGAATTCTAAAAAACAATTTCATTTTATTGAGATTATAATCCTTTCAGCAATTATAAATTGAGAATAATGAAAGGATTTTTTATATGATAGAAAAACTTCGGCTAGAAAAATTATACTCACTATGTTCTATAATTGTTTGCATTTGTCTTATTTCTACGTCCCATGATTATTTACACAACAAAAATAAAAAGATTTTTTTTTTATAAATTACACCCTCACAATATTCACGTATTTACATAAAGTGTTATTACTTTTGGAATCCACACTATACTCAATCCAACAATTTCTTTATTTTTACTCATTGCAATTATTTCTTAAAAAGTTTGCCCATTTTATGGTGCAGACAATATGTAATGGAGGGAGTATAATTTATGTCGTTATAAGTCAATTTATTGCAGTGCTATCATATACACTGCTATCTGGATTGGTTTAAACACATTCATCGATCTGTATTAAGAGGGTATTTTAGACCTCTAACCTACAGTGCAGAAGCACTTAAAATTTAAGTAGATGTGATTCAACTTATTTTTAAAATAAGTTCTTATTGGGTTGGGATTGAGATTGAAAACACCCCCTAAATACATGTCGATTATTATTTTTAAATTTATTTCTTGTATCTGTATACGTGATGATGGGACATAAAAAGAGATGTTTTTGATGCGTCTTACTACCTTATTCCTGTTGCTTCCAAGTTTATAAAAGTATTAAAATGTGGATTACGTGACAAATTGAACATCTCAAAGGTTTCTAAAGCAGTCCAAAGACAAGTATCTCTATCACTATATACTTTGGAATTTCATGATTCTAGTTATCATTTTTGTTTAAACATAATACATGTTCCTTTTCCAGCACAATCCTAAATTAGATTTTACTTTAGTGGCATGGATACGACATTTGAAAGAATTAATACATCTTTTCTTCTTATGCAATAAAATGTTAGACACGTACACTTTGTTGTTTGTTGTGGGATCGTCTCATGAAGGTCAAAGCTTATCACTTAGTTAACAAGTTGAACAATTTGAAACTATATGAATATAATTTGAAACTTACATTATTTTTCTTTTAACTAAAATGTTTGAAACTATATGAATAATTTTGACAAAAATTTGTATGCAATATTGCATACAAGTGATATGTGCAATTGAAGATTTTTTTTTTCTCGCAGGTCAGGAAAGCGGGTGAGGACAGATTTCTGGTGGGCTAATGAGACTTTCTCCATCTTCATCGCGTCGCGCAGCACGGACACTGTCATATTTCTTCTTCTTCCTCTTTTCTTCAAATTACTGGCGGATCTCGCGGATTCTTCTTCCTTATTCGTGCCATAATTTTTTGTCCAATTTAATTTTTTTCGATTCGCTCCAGTCATTGAATGGAATCAGGTTGTTCAATTTGAATTTTGGTGTGGATTCTGCAAGAAGATGGGGGAATATGTGTGTGATGTTTGAATTACCCCTCAACACAAAGTGTGTGATGAAATTCGAGATCATACATACTCTTTTTAGCTAAACAATGAAGAATAATTACGGATATTCAAGATTTTTTTTGTAATTCAGATCTTGGTTTTTGTTCATGTAGTAACATTTTTTTACTCATATGGTAACACTTTTTTTGTTCATGTAGTAACACATCAAGTTGTTCTTTAAATCTGTAATTTTGGACTGAGGATTTCTTTTCGCGCTTGTACCGATTTTGTTTATGTGGTAACGCGTTTTTCTTCATATGGTAACACTTTTCTGGACTGAAGATTTTTTTTTTTGCGTCTGTACTGGTTTTTATTCATGTAGTTACACTCTTTTGCTGGGATTTAAATCGAAATGGTCCCGTAACTTTGCACCTTTATTGAAAAGGTCTCCCGTATATATCACATGTTTCAATTTAGTCCCGTATGTTTTCAATTTGTGCCGATTTAGTCCCAAATAGCCGGAAACCAGTCAAACTACTAAAAAACGATGTTGTTTTAGGGGCGTGTGATACATGCGCCCCTAATTTCGGTCAAAAATTTATCATAAAACGACGTCGTTTTTCGGTAGTTTGACCGGTCTCCGGCGTTTTGGGACTAAACTGACACAAATTGAAAACATACGGGACTAAATTGAAACATGTGATATATACGGGACCTTTTCAATAAAGGTGCAAAGTTACGGGACCATTTCGATTTAAATCCCCTCTTTTGCTCATATGGTAACACTCTTTTTGTTCATGTAGTAACACATCAAGTTATTCTTTAAATCTGAAATTTTGGACTGCGGATTCTTTTCCCGCTTGTACTGATTTTGTTTATGTGGTAACATGTTTTTCTTCATATGGTAACACTTTTTGTTCATGTAGTAACACATATTTTTTTAGTAATATGTAACGCTGTTCATACATCGTCGTAATACTATGTGTTACCATATGAACAATAATGTGTTACCTTGTGACCCATGTTACCTTATGAATATTTACGTGTTACGATATGTTTTATTACGTGTTACGTAAAATATGAAGTTTTTCAATATAACAATATAGTAACACTTATACATAGATGCAGTAACACATAAAAATTTGACAAAAAAAAAAAAAAAAAATCAAGTGTTCAGTAGGAATCGAACCTGAACCAAAATTCATTAACATTAAACTTGAACCACTAGACTACAACACATATTTGATTAAGATGTTCATCTATAAATACATAGAATTCAATTAAAAAAAAGCCCACTAATGGTATAACATCTTATACATGGTTAGCACAAGTTAATGAGAAATTTAGGCAATTTTTATCTTATTTATGTTGTATTGCACATAACATTAGTGTGCAATATTTCAACAAGACTTTCTCAATTATTTTTTCTCACTTTCTCAATGAATAATGTAATCTTATCAACTATTATATAAACTATCAAATATATATACCACACATAACCATATAACAACCGTTGTGGGGCCCCTGCTAGTGAACGGTGAGTTCTGATCCCCTTGATTAGTCGGCCTCTGTGCCAGATAACGAGTGATAAAAAAAAAACTATATACAACAAGTTATTTACTTTCCTTTTTCCCCTGGAATTGGCAACTATGAACAATAATATATGTACATTAGACTTGTTCACTTATTCAGTTTGCATTTTTTTACAATTAATTGATAATTTTTTGACACTTAATTCTAGTCGAATATGAGTTATGGTTTGAATATATATAGCATTGCAATTTTGGGAGTAAATTATAGGGCATGTAGAGGTGGGTGGAAATGGAAAGCAATATGGCCCTAGTGTTAGATGTTGCCCTTATAAATTGAGAAAGCATATATTCCTACTCTAATCACTTTGTCTTCTTTCCGAACACCTTTTAACTCCTGCAAACTTTAGACCTCCTTTTAAGGGTTTCTTGCCAAATTCATGCAACTTTAATTAAGCTTCTTCATATATTAATAATAATCATCCCCATATCACCTTATAATATTGGTTGAGTCCCCAAAAGAAAGATTTCACTTAGTGGGTTGTGTTTCCCTTGATTTAAGTGAACGAAAAAAACATAAACTGGGGTTATGCCCATGAAATTCTTTTCACCTGAACTTTTTTTTTTTTTAATAGAAAATTAAGTTACTAATTTTCACCGGGTGCGAGATGATAAAACATTATGAGTTAGTAAGAAAAAATGTATAAGGTGTTACTGAATATGTAAATTAGTAAAACATTTAACAATTCGAGTGTCACTCTCTATTTTTTTATATTATATTGCACTTTGCAATACTAAAATGTATAGGAGAAAAAACATCTCACAAATCTAGAAAATTTCACGGGTTGGATTTAACAATATTGCATGCATGTTTGTCTGTACAATATTACATTAAACAAATTAAACAATAATCAGTATTATATGAAAACAAAATTAAAATATAATATTGCATTTTTTATAGTGTATTACTAGTTAACGTAATACGTTCTTATAGTGTATTACTGATTAACATAATACACTATAAGAAATGCAATATTATATTTTTTTGTTTTCATGTAATACTGATTATTTTTTAATTTGTTTAACGTAATACCGTCCCTAGCATATGAGCGACTCGATCCAATTTTGACCCGCAAATTTTGTTTACTCTATGAGATCAATACCCCCCTCCCCCGGTATTGAACGCTACAATATTGTATATAAATCTTTGTGTTAATTTGAATACATCTATCATTTCCTTCCAACATTTGATAATATAATTTAATTACTTCAAATGAAAAAAATTAATTAAATATTTTCATCTTACCATTAATTTGTCAACATGCAATGATGAGAGGCTTTAAAAGATTGTAAAGAAGTAGCAAGTATTTGTGATCATTTGGGTGATGCCTACTTATACTTTAGCTTTGATTATTTGCTAAATATTGAAGCTGTATTTATGATCACAACCACAGCTCTAGACTAGACCTCATAAAGTCATTCATGTTTTGTATATGTGTGCACATGTGCTTACCTATTTATCAATATACCAATATTCTTTCTTGTCTTTTTATTTATTTTTCACTCCAAAATTGATATATCAAGTACGTAAATCTTTTTTTTTAATTAAAGGGAAATCAAGTTCTTGAATTGAATTCATTGTAAGATAAATAATTCGATTTGGCTTATCTTACTGTATTTCATCTTATATTTGAACGCCACATCTTTCTTTTCTTTTCGATGAATTGTTGGAAATCCTAAATGGTCATGTCATCTACTTGGTATTGATAAAATCACAACGTACACTAATAATATAAAATATTCCACGTGATAAGGATCCATAAAATATGAACTCATAGTAAAAGAGTAAAAATGGATCGAGGAGGGGTGGTAGAAATAGAAGGATCAGAGTGTCATTTTGTTCATACAATAATATACATTTCTTCTTAAAATAATATATTTGTGTACAGTATCATAATTTTTAATACCTTACATGTTTCATGTAAATACATATTTATCCTTGCATTAACACATATTTGATATTATAGTAACACAAGTTAGAGCATGAGTTTTCATGTTTTTTTTTTTTTAAATTCATTTGACTCTATTCGACCTACAAAGAATCCACAAGAATTTTAAACCCTTTAGTGGGTCTATCTAATAAAATAATATAATTTATTTTTTTGAAAGGAATAAAATAATTGAATTAGTAAAACTAATTGAGACACTTTGTACTGTGGAAGAAGTGGCTGTGGATTAATCAAATCGATCCATCAAACCAAGTGAGTGTTTGCAAACACAAGTTATAACTTTAAAGCACTTATTTTTTATATAAAAGCACTTTTGGAGTGTTTTTAAACTCAACAAACAGCTTAAATTAAGCATTTAAAAAAAGTTGTATTTCTTCTAAAATTCTGATTTTGTTTACTTTATTAAAATTATTACAACTTTGTCCTTATCTATTCTAATAATTTTTCAGAAAAAGTGTGAAATACATAAGGGTATTTTTGTAAAGTTACAAAAAAGTAGTTTTATTTGCAAATACTCTATTTTAAGTAAAATTGATTAAAAGCATTTTATTTTTAAACACTACCCATTTTTAATTGTACTATAAAAATCAATTTTAAGCACTTTGAGAGAAGCACTATTGTTTGCAAACGCACCCTAAAAGAGAAGCCGTAAAGTGCTAAGAAAAATGGGTGTTTGACTTTCTAGTTGACTGATTATAACAAATGGTCCCCTAATAAAAAGTTTATATCACTCATGCAAATATATGATTAATCATATAAAATCCCTTTAATCATCATATCAAATTTTAGGGTTCCTCTTTTTTTTTTTTTCTTTTTCTTTTTCTTTCTTTTTTCGGCTAATTGCAACTTAACGAATATGCGCTCCTGACAGCTACCTTTTTATTAATTAATTATGTATTCACTATATATAATTTTATTTTTATATGATATAAATCCCTTTGTTAAACTGTTTTCGAGCTAAAGTTGTACATCCTTTTCGTTATTACTTATTGGCAATGTACGGGTAATAGTGCATGATTGGTTCTTTCTAGGTGAGCTAGTTAATATATACGTGTATTTATGTGTTTATAATTCGTGTATGATTAATTACTTTATAGTGCTATATCAAAAGCAATGTAGATTTTGGGGTTTATTTTTTTTTTAGGAAGAGACGAAATTCCCTTCACATATTTGTTAAAATAAATTATGGGGCGGGTTGTAAATAGAATGATCCAAAATAAAGAGACTTCATGAGAGAAAGCCAACGTGAATTAAATCCACGCGACAAACCTCCATAATATTTCAATGGAGAATTTATCCCACACGGGATTCGAACCTGCATTGCCGAAAAATTTATCCCCACATCACCACAAATTTTATTACTTGACTATGCCCTTGGAGGCTTTTGGGGTTTATTTTAATAGTATGATAGTGATAGTGTGATAATAATACATATTTGATCAAATAAAATATGAGGGTGAAACCACATAAAATAAACAATCCAAAATAAAGTCTTACCTCATCATTACACATTTGGACGTGACTCCTCACACGTGCCTTACTTTCTAAATTCTAATATATTATATATAATACAAATTTAATATAAAATTTATTCATAATATATATTCCCTCCATCCCATTATATTTGTTTCACTTTCCTTTTATGAACGTTCCATTATAATTTTCTCAATCCATAAAAGAAAAAAATAACACTCCATTAACTATTACTATTTTAAGATAAAGTCTAGGATACATATTTGTATACATACAAATCACAATTGAGACTCAATTTCACTTTACTCAACTCATCCTTGACACGCTTGACCGGGTCATCTTAGACCCACAAATTAATTAATTTCCTAAATTGATTAATTTGTATCTATACAAATTTGTACAGTAGACCTACTCTCAATTTAATATTATTTCCCTCACTTTTCATCTTAACTACCCCAAATATCTCTCACTTTTCATCAATTAAATAATATAAAGACCCACTATCTATTATTTTAATATTATTTCTTAAACAATTCAATCAAAAGAAGTGAGACAAATACATCGAGACGGAGGGAGTATGAAACTGATATTAATACATTTATAAACTGATAACATTATTATATACTCCCTCCGTCCCGGGATAACATGCACCCTATTCGGGTACAAAAATTAAAAAAACTTGCTTTATTAGTATTATTTAAATAAATTATAAGGATATTGTGAATAGTAAGTTTTAAGTGTTTTGCCATATTAGAAATGTGCACGTTTTTACGAGACGGATCAAAAAAAAAAATTTGCACGTTATCGCGGAACGGAGGAAGTATTAATATTCATAATATTTAATATTATAATTTTAATTTGTACATACAATGATATCAGTTAATGAATCTAATTATATTAATTTATTGGTGTAATAATATAAATTTTATATTATAAATAAATTTCATCAAAAAATTACTCAATATACAAATATAATATTCTTTGTGAAGTACTATGAACAGTTTTATAAATTTAAAATTAGGATTAATATTAAAAGAATAGATTACTCTAGGTGGAGGTTTTATCTCAAATCTCGCGCAAATCATTATGAGGTAGGTATGTAAACAACCAAAATGAAAAATTGAAAATTTATTCTCTCTTCTGATGGTTGTGACTTCAATTTTGGATGGTCCCCCTGTTCCGATTTATAATTGAAGCGAAAAAATTTGTCATGTACCCAAGAGTATAAGAAATTATTATAATTAATTATTAAAAAAAAATTGAAATGAAATTCTTGTAATTTCCCAAACCTTTTCAAATTAGTTAAATTAAGTATGAAATTATTATCATTATTTTTAATATTATCATCATCGTCATTATTATTAATGCTAAGAGTATATAAAAGTAATAATATCTGTAAATAATTAATGCTATGATATTAGCATTGATCTAATTTAATTTTATAGTGTTAACAAATGTCACAACAACTTATCAAGAATTTGTCTAGGTTTTGTTTATTTCATTAAGCTTCCGCATGATTACTAGTTAATTAATAATTTTAAAATGTGTAAGCATCATTAAACTGCTTAATGATTAATTAATTACAGATTAACTATTTAGAATTTTAGCTTTAAAAAAATAAACTAGAGTGTATTTAGAAATTTAAGACGTTACACTCGGGGTTCTTATCTATTCTCCTTTCTCCCGCTTCGTCGCCAGTATTGTTGTAGCTGCTTCTTTCACGCGACTTGCAACTCTACATTTCTCCCTTAATTATACTTCAAAATTTTATTTAATTAATTAATTAATTTCACATTTTACTATAAATTAATATTTTTAAATAAAATGAAATTATTTTATGGGACTAGAGCCTTTAGACTAATGTCCACATCCTAGATTCAATTCCAATTAAAAACAACTCCACACCTATTAATTAAATTGTTCGTTCAATGGGTCTTCTCCTAATGAAAGAAAAAGAATTCAGTCCACGAGTAATAAAAAAATATTTTAAAAAATTAAATAAATGAATTAATTTCACATCTCTTTATAATTTGAATTTTTTTATGAGAATAAATTATTTTAAATTTGTACGCACACCTTCTAAAAGCCGCGTAATTTTATAGTCAGATTCGATCTTATAAAAGAAATAAAATTAAAAAACTACTCCGAGCTCAAGTATCACTGAAAATTCTACATATGTTCGAAAGCATAAAATATGAGATTAATTGTTCAGACTACTGAAAATATATTATAGCATAAGAAATCGATCTCAATGAAAATAATAAATTAATAAGAATAAAACAGTCTCATGCATGAGACGGGATACAATTTAGCATAAATCACATTAATCTCTCTCAAAGTGTTAAAGCGTTAATGCTCAACTTATATTCCGTCTCATCGTGAGACCGTCTTATACAAGTGTGTCTCATTAATAAAATATAAATAACTGATTAACTTCTAAATGAATAAGAGAGCAAAATAATTTTTTTAACGCAAAATTTATTTATAACTTATCTCCCTATATGTATATTACTAATCGAAAAGTTTTTTTATGTGTCGTTTTAAGGTTGAATTGAATGAGGGGAATGAGATCATTTATTCAATGAACATAGAAATCGAACATGAAGTGTCGAGTTTTTAAAAATTGTCAGTCCAAGTATCATTATTGTTAAACCCTGAAAAACGTTGTTTCTTTCTCACTTTCCCCCTTCTTCTCTTTTTCATAATTTATTTTTCTAGCTCGAAAAATTGCTCAATAGATATATATTCATTTTAGTTGATGTATTTTTCGCATTTTTATAGGTTTTGTTTATTCAGTAAGATATCTTTTTTTATGAATTAATACACAATACACAACATTTTAATATCTTACATATGATACTATACAGACATGTATGTATTATTTTTTGGACAAATATATGTATTTTGTTCTTACAGTAAAACAAAAGAGTCACTAATTTCCTATGCACCAATTCAAATTGGTGCAATTGGATTCAATTTTAATTTCGATGAACTATACACTCTAAACCCTAACCCCTAAACAAAGAATCCTAAATCATATATGAACCATTCGGGCCGGGTGAACCATGAACCACTTTGGCTAAGTGAACCATGAACCACTCGGGTTGGGTTTGGGTCTGGGTCGAGGGAAAAAAAATTAAAACTGAAATTAAAGTTAAAAGAAAATTTAAATTGAAAAAACAAAAAAAAATGAAAAAAAAATAAGAAAAAAAACTTCTAAAATTAAATTGCACCAAATTGATTTAGTGCAAATGGTGCACATGAGAATTTGCCAACACAAAATTGTCCTTATAATAATACAGACTTAGTGCGAGTTTTACTTTTTATCTTGCGCGATTTTTTTAAAAATATATATTTAATCCGGCTTCGACCCGCGATTTTTCTGCTCATTCTTAAATATAAAGATATTGCACCGTAAAATATTTCACAAGGGACCTTTTTTTTTAATACATAGGAATATATTTTTATTTAATTTTAAAAGGATAAATAGTTTATTGTACTAATAAAATACATCGATGGAGTATTCGTTCAATTTTAAAAATAAAATAATAAAGAGCTAATTTACAAGATGTAACTTATCCCAATATAAAATCACACCTAGTCTAATAATTATACAAAACCTCATCCCACGTATATATGCTCATATCAATTTACCATTGTAAATTCAAATTTTTTTACAGAAAACCATTGTAAATTCAATTCAAATTGTGGTACGTGACATTTTGCTATATGTAACCACATCTATACTTAAAAATTAATATTTTAATATTATTATACTTAAAAATTAATAATATATCAAATATTAATTATTAATATATTATTTTTTAAGGGTAATAATATTTATACATTTAATGATGTTAATTTTTATGATGAATGAGAATTAAGAACCCAACCTTTACTTCGGTTTGAACGAATCTTTTAGAATTCTTGAAAGTGCAAAAACCACTCAAAGCCCTGAAGCAGAATCAGGCTTTTGAGCAATCAATCCTGGAAGATAGTCGTCCCTCAGATTAACAGGAAAAAGTAACATGAATAAAATACTTGTTACATACTATATACATAAATAAATTACATAAAAGAATAATGTACTTGCTTACAGTTAGGAGATTATAAAAATAAAAATAGTAAGGTGTAGAATGTGAAAGCATGCGTGGCTGTTGTTTTAGATAAAAGGAGGGTTAAAAGTAAAAGACCCACACCTGATTCACATTCCCCCACTTTTCGTCTGATTTGAAATCTTGTCTTCTGGGTCCCATTTATAGTTTAATTTATTTTATGCGGCTTTAATTTAATATTAGCATACATTTATCTTTTAATTACTTAAGAACAAACAGACAAAATAATTTAATTTACATGAGAGGAAAGTTTTTATAAAAATAAAGTGTGTGTATATATAGGTTACTAATTAGTGATTGATTTTCTGTTATAAATGATTAGTTATATGATGCAAATTAGTGCTTTTGTCTTAATATAATATATACCTTTAGATACAGGTGTATGTCACAATGTACAGGAAATGGCTGCTTGGTGTGTGATTACCTTTTCTTGCTTGCCACTATGTTGATTATAAATATTATTGATCGATACTTTTTAGTAGGTTATTGTTATAATTATTAGATATTATATACTTTCAAGTTTCGAGAAGGCTAATATATAAATCATGATATTATTTTACACGAGTTAAATTTTGGATGTTGAAATACTTATCTACATAATAATATGATATTATTATTATCTTTTACTAGTATAAGATATTTACATACATAAAATAATATAACTGATATATGGAGTGAGATGATAAAACAATCATCCAATATTTTTTTTGAAATGTAAATACATAGAAAATAGTAAATATAAATATTTAATGTAAATTGTCTCAGTACCATTTTCATCATTTAACTGACTTATATAATTTTTTATGCCTAATTTATCATAAAAGACATTTGCACGGATTTAATCTTAAAAATATAAACACTTTGTATATTATATTGCACAGATCAATATCAGTGCAATATGCTTTAAATCATATTTAGTTTTTTTTTTTTGAAAGGCATATCTATATCTTATTACTTCTTCCTTTTCTTATCGTATTTCTTCATCCTCGCCATATTCATGACAATGTCTTCTCTAGTCTTTTTTTTCTTCTCACATTTTTCATTATTCACCTTGCTTCAATGATAGTTTTTCATGGGGATTTTTCTATTTTGAGAAATAAATTTTTTTCACTACTAAATATTGATGTTTTAACATACTATTATATAGAGTTGGATTGTTTTATATTTTCTTTTTTTATTGTTCATCTAGATTCAGGTATTCTTTTCGTGTTTTACTGATTTTTGTCCATATAGCTATTACAGTAAAAACTCCATACAGTCATATTGTTGGGACCAAGAAAAAATATTATTATAGGGAGATTATTCTTAAATAGAGTTTTATATAGAAAAATATTTTTTTTGAAAAAAATAATACATACTAAACTACATATATGTAAATTTATTAAAAAACCATATATCTAATTAACGAGTTATTATGTACACACAAGTAGAAAGATGTAGTGACAAACCATAAAATTAAGATGTCATCTCAATTAACCATAGTAAATATTTTAGGTCATCTTAATTGTAATGATATATATATATATATATAATGTAATTTATTCTTATGTGGAGGTATAAATCCTTAAGACGGGACCGAAAAAAAATATGTCTTATTACAATGTAGAGTTTACTCCTAAATATAATTAGTCCCGAGTTGGGACCGTGATTTTTTATTACTTTAGAGAGTTTATTCCTATATAGAGTATTCCTATAGGGGGGTTTTACTGTACTTACATCTTATTTATACATTAACACATTTGTATTTATACAATTACACATCTTTCAATATGGCATTACCGAATAAAACCCATGATCATTTCATGGCTATGTTATGTATTATTGTAAGTCGTGCTGCGTGAAAAATATGATGTGGCGTTGTATGTGACAACTTAACAAACAAGATAGATTACGTGTCAGACACTAAGTGCGAGTGGCGAGCACTATGCATGTGTGGCGAGCACATTGCAATGTGTGATTGCAACAAGGATTTGATGATCTAGTTCGTCAAGGTTGACTACATTTGGGGGCGTACGAAGCCAGGGTTATATTATTTATGATCTGGGGATGTGTCGAGCACAATGGACTTGTGACGAGCACAACTGTAATGTGAGATGGTGACTTAATACAAGAGTTATATTGGAAAAATTCCTGAACCCTTTCTTTGACTCCTTTATAGAGTTTGGTCAAGCATGTGCTGCCTTGGCTGGCATGAGCTGTCAGTTTCTTGTCCTGCAAGAGAACATGTGGTGTTGGCACGTTTCTTATCTCGCCTTCCTGATCGGCATCTGTCTTTGCTTGCTTATGAAGCCTTTGACTCATCGTCCAGGTGGTATTGGCTTAGCAGGTGACCTGATCCTGGTATTCGCTGTAGTGTGCTTATTCCTGAATGGCTATTCTGTTCGCCTGGAAAACGCGGTCGTAGGCCAAACGTTTTGGTTTGGGCTTTCTACTCGCCCTTAGGGGTGAGCAGGTCTAGCTTCTCTGCTCGCAGGGCGAGCAGAATTCCTCCGAGTGGTTGCCTCTATAAGTTTGTTTGGGTCAGGCAGGCGAGCCTTTGGCGAGCACGGGTGGTCGATCAGGGCGCTTCACCGAATTGGCGTGTAACTGTCTAATGAGCTAGCGCGTACTTCTATTTTATTGGTCCAAGTGTTTGTCTGGCGAGCACGTGGCAGGAATGTTATTGATCGTGCACAACATGTATGCTATCCGGGAATAAAGGGAGCAAGATTGTTATTGGACTGTGGATATCATGTGTGGTTTGGCTGATTTGGAAAATGATAATTAAATGTATTACTCTTTGAAGATAAAAGTTTTGACAAGGCGAAAATGATAGAAAAAATTAAGGGACGGTTTTGAAGTTGGTGTTCTATCAGATACTCGAACTTATGTAATTATTCCTTTAAAGATTGGCTTGAGGATACTAGAAAATTACTAGATTGATAGTTTACTCAGGGTGCGTTTGATGAATACTTTTTGAGGGCGAAGGAATAGAAATGGAATGAGGTACGAGTCTCATTCCTTTCCATTTAGGTGATGTATGAGTTTCATATCTTTCCCACATCATACCCTTGCCCTTCCCATTCCTCTACAATTTACCAAGCACCCTCTCATTTTTTAGAGTCTCAGACTCTCTGCATTGGAGACTCCTTATAAGTTATACCCATCTGTCTAATTTTAATAAGAGACACACTTGTATGAGACCGTCTCACGGTGAAACGAGGCATAAATTGGACATTGTCGCGTTAATACTTTTGGAGGGGTGGGTATGATTTGTGCTAAATTGTACCCCGTCTCATGCATGAGACCGTCTTATATGAATTTTTTTGTCTTTTAATAATATATTTTTTTGCCGTCCAAAAAAATAACATATATAATATATGTTTTATGTGTGTGTTTTTCCTTTTTGTTTTGAACTTTTTTTTTTAAGACCCAATGAACACGTAACTTTCAACTTATTTTTTATCCCTTTTTTAAATATATTAATATTGCATGTGTAATACTGCAAAGGAATTCGAATGTACTTATTTAAAAACAAGTCAAGTGGGGGTCCCTTTTATTTAAGGGTGGGTGCATCTTTTCGCATAATAATAACAAGATTTGAATTAGACTCGACTTGCCGACCTAACCACATGCATTTTGTACCGGCCAACACATAGTCCCATTTTTTTAACTAAAACAAGCGAACTACAAATATTATTTGGCAAAGTATAGTGTGAACAAATTTTACGGTGAAACTGGTTAAGGAGTGTGATTTATATTACTAAAGTGTGTGACTTTTTACTGTAAAATGTGTGATTTTTTTACTGTAAAGTGTATTGCTCATAAAAGTGAAGGGTGTGACTTATATTATAATAAAGAGTGTCGCAGTGATAACTGAAGTGTGTGACTTATATTATTAAAGGGTGTGACTTATATTACTAAAGTGTATGTCTGTAAAAAAAAACCAGTTTCACAGCATACCAACTCATATTATTTAATTTGATCAGAGTGCATGTGCTAGTAATACTTTGTAAATATTATTATCATGTTTAATAATTAATGTAGCGGTCATTAATTAAATAATTAACTTCAAATGATAATAAAATATATCCCTCGTGATTTTGGAGTTGGTGCACAGTAAAATATCTCTCGTTCTCTAATTGGTTAGAAAATTATTGGAAAATTTTAGATTGCTAAAACCCTTATATAGTTGCTTGTTACTGTACGGGATACTCTTGTTCTCATTCTTTTATGAATAAAAGAACTTTTACCTATAAAAAAAATGATAATAAAAAAAATGATATTTACACACCTACCAAACGTGAAAATGAGATCGCCATAGGAAAAGGGAGCATTAACTCCCTATTTGTATATTTATGAGATTATTTATATGAGTAGATCTTCCGTGAATTCGGGTTCACGTGAACACTTTTTTTTTAGTGTTACTATTATGCATAAATATTATTACTGTTGTGTATATGCATATCAATGCTAGTACTTATACATAATTTATTTATATTTCCTTGGAGAAAAATCGATGATCGTGTGATGTTACAACCATGAGCACCGGACATTTTGGGGGGAATATTTTTTTAGGTCAATAATTTAGGGGGTTGTATTTAAAGACAATAATTTTATAAACTCAAAAATATAGGACAATATATTTTAAAATCTGTAGATATAAAATAATATGGTGATATGCAAATTATGGGGCTGAAGGAGGCATAAACCGCCCCTGCCTCGTTGCCACCCCCTAACCACAAATTAAATGTAAATATCGAGATATTTGAATTGAAATTGATTTAATAATAAACAGTAAATTATAAACAATTCATAAATATATGGTGTTGATTTAATAAAACACAGAAAAAATACAAATTTACCCTAAATTATAAGAAAATCAAAGGAGTTGGAGCATGTGGCTATAGTAATCGAAGAGGATGAGGGAATCTGAGAGAATTCCGTTGAGAGAATTCCGTCTCATCTAAAAGCTCGAGCTTATAGAGAGGGTCGGGAATAATCTATTTATTTTAATTTTCCTCAACACTTCCCCTCACTCGTGGGCCGGATCATTGTCTCTGCTCTCTGGAGAGGAGGCCCAACAGAGTGGACAATTTAAATGGGTGAAGTGTTTCCACGAGAATCGAACCCACAACCTTGGCTCTGATACCATGAGAGAATTCCGTCTCATCTAAAAGCTCGAGCTTATAGAGAGGGTCGGGAATAATCTATTTATTTTCTCATGGTATCAAAGCCAAGGTTCATGGGTTCGATTAAAAGGGAAGACTCCACCCATTAAAATTGTCCATTATGTTAGCCTCTCTCAGATAATAAAAAAAAAAAAAAAAAAAAAAAAAAAAAAAAAAAAAAAAAAAAAAAAAAAAAAGCTCGTCTAAAAAAAAAAAATAAAATAAAAGTTTTGCTTTTTAGATGAATTTTAAATTCTCTTGCAGATTTTTTTTTTTTTTTTTTTTTTTTTTTTTTTTTTTTTTTTTTTTTTTTTTTTTTTTTTTTTTTTTTTTTTTTTTTTTTTTTTTTGGTTATTTAATTTTTTTTTTTTTTTTTTTTTTTTTTTTTTTTTTTTTTTTTTTTTTTTTTTTTTTTTTTTTTTTTTTTTTTTTTTTTTTTTTTTTTTTTTTTTTTTTTTTTTTTTTTTTTTTTTTTTTTTTTTTTTTTTTGGGAATAATCTATTTATTTAATTTTCAACACTCCCTCACTCATTTGTAAGAATCATTCTTCTATTTCTGGAGAGGAGGCCCAACAGAATGGACAATTTAAATGGGTGGAGTCTTCATTTTAATCGAACCCACAACGAACTCGATCTATGAGAGAATTTATTGTCTCATCTAAAAAGTTAGTTTTTTTTTAGATGAGACGGAATTTTCTCAGAATCATAGAAGGGGATAAAATGAAAGAAGCCAAGAATTTGATCCACATATATCTATGTGAAAATGATGATGTCATGGAAAGGTCAATTTGACATCATTATGATGATCATCGAATTGGGTGTCTTTATATGGCATGGGCAATATAGCTTGTCCTTTTTGATAAATTCAAAAATTAATCATAATGTCTCTCTACCTATGTATGTATATTATATATATTCATGTACATATATATGTATATATGTGTATGTGCATATGCAGATACTGCATGACTTTGTTTCACTGGTCCTATTTTTGTTCAGTCTCCTTTGTATTTATTATGTTCTCTCAATATTAATTATCCTCTTACAAGTATATCATAAATTTCCACAATGTCAGTAGTCAGGAATTTTCGCACGCTTCATCTCGATCAATAGGTATCTCAAAAGTTAGGGCCATCCAAATTATGAGATAGTGATATTATTGTTTCATTTTATTTCTAAAAATTAATTTAGTTACTCACTTTTTAGTTTCTTGTATGTAATTATCCATTCGCTTGAACTTAAGCAACTCTCTATTATTTAAATTTATACGTTTATTAGGTTTACGTGGCATCGTATCAATTATTCTAACTATATATATATATATTCGTGAGTAATTGCAAAAGATATTCTAACTATCGTGGAAACCTCAAAGGGGATTGTATTGTTTGGATTTTGATAAAGAAATGTTACTCCCTCCATCCCATCCCAAAATAATGTGCACAACACATTTTTCTATCGAATTTAATATTTGAAACAATAAAGTGATTTTTAAGGAAGGGTATGACATAATCGATTCTCCTTAATTATATGTATCTTTAAAAGTTATTTTATCATTTCAAATACTACTAAAAAATTCGTTCGTCAAAATACAAGTGAACAGTAACATGTGCACGTTATTTCCAGACGGAGGTAGTATCATTTTCAAAATGATGAGTGTGTTTCTTCTTTTGGATAAGGAAAATTCATTAAAAATGAGATGTGGGATACAAAAATATCCTGTACAGGTGTGGCTATAGTAAAATTATTGATGAGTTCAAAAATCAGATTGTGGAATTGGTTATCCGCAAATAATAACTGCTCTTCCCAATAGGATCATCAACCATTTTGCCTTAACTTTAGGTATTTTTATGGGCAAAAGTGGGAGTACTTATGCTATTGGTTTATGGATTTGTGTAATTTGGTTGATTTGGAACAAGAAAAACGAGTTGATCTTTGAAGGCACATCCTTTGACACGGAGAAATTGATTGAAAAAATTAAAGGCAATTTTGAAGCTGGTGTTCGGCTAAATTTCCAAATTTCTGCGACTTAACGTTTTTTGAAGGGCTCACTAATCCTAGGAAATTTTAGGGTGTTAGTGGCATGCTTTGTGACACTGTTTTATCTGGGTATTCCTTGTACCCATATCTTCTATCTTTGATTAATAAATCCTTCTTTGCTTGATATAATATATATATATATATATATATATATATATATATATATATATATATATATATGATGGGTAATCTTTTATTTTTTTAGATTGACTTTTAAATCCTTGGACGATTTTTGGATGTTAAACAATATTCTTGTCCTTGACCATATTTGGGACCTGTTCCTTATACTCTGTTTCCATTTTTTTTTTTAAACTATACTATGTTTCCCTCAATAAAAACTTTTTTCACTATTGAAAAGAGTAGATCTACTGTACAAATTTGTATAGATACAAATCAATTAATTTAGGAAGAGTCAGCGGATCAGGTGGTTAAAAATGGGTCAAAGCGGGTCAATGATAGATTGGATAAAATGAAATTGGGTCTCAATTGGGATTTGTATGGATACAAATTTGTATCCTAGACTTTGTCAACACAAATTTATATCTATCGAATGTTGACGATTTTAATTTTATTTAAATGAATTTTTCAATTAAGAATTAGTAATTTTTTAAATGTTATAATTTTAGTCACATGTTACAATAAATTTGTAAAATGTTAATTTTTTAAATTAAATTAAATATATGTGGATCTCATTATGGCGTGTAAGACATGACGTCAAGGAATATTAATTTTATTTTTAAATTTATATTGAGCAAGTAATTGTTATTTGTATATATAAGTTTAGTTATACAAACATGTCCGCCAACATATCACGTGATTCTAGCTAACTAGAATGCAAAAGTATATGTTTAATAATTGGGTTTTTAAACAAGTTAATGTTCAATTCCTTATTCGAGTACTTTGTGCTTATTCATGTTTGATAATATATATAATAGTGATATATAACCAATTATCGGGTTTTTTATGGAACCTGATTTGTGTCATGCCAACTCATTATCCACGTAATTAATTCTATTTAAATAAATTATAGAATATTTTATACTTAATATACTATAACCTAAACCATGAACTCTAAACCCTAAATCATGAACCATTCGGGTCGGGTGAACTATGAACCACTCGGGTCGGGTTCAGGGTATGGCCGGATCAGGTCCAGGCCGGGTAAAAAAAAAAATTAAACTAAACTGAAAAAATAAAATTGAAATGAAAAAAAAAATCTCTGGTCTATGATGCACGAATTCTTCTAAAAAAACCATGGTGCAGTATTGGATACTCCGCGGGTGCGGGTGCGATTCGTGTGGGATTCGCTCCGGATACGCCACTTGGCGAATCCGTGAGTATTTTTTAAAAAAAAAATTAGGATACGCGTATCCGGTGCGGGAAGGGTGCGTGAGTGGTTATTTTTTTAGAAAAAATATTTTTTTTGTTTATTTTTGCAGTTTTTTAAGACTAAAATCTATATGGTCATTTAATTAAGTACTAAATGTGTTATTTGAATTGAACGCTATTATGCAATATAATTTAAATTGAAAATATATCACTTTTTTTATTGAATTCCTTAATATAACTTATGTATTGAACTGATATTATTTGAATTAATGTTTGTTACTTAATTACATTAAATTATTGAAAATGCTTAAGTTTTATGTGAATTACATACATTTGATATGCTAATTTTAAAATTTTCATATATCATATAAGTGTTATATATAATAAAATATAAATAAACAGACGTATCATTTCCGTATCGCACCCTAATTTTTTTTAAAATTCGGGTATCCCCGTACCCGTATCTTATCGCACCCCCACACCCGCACCTATGCAACATAGTCTCTGGTGAACCTTGTTGTATAAAATATATATCATTATACTTATAAATTAATATCACTATTTATCAATTGATATTATTATATTTATAAACTAATATTGTAGTACTACATACTATTAGTATTAAGACAAAGTCTCATGTGCAACTGGTGCACGGATCTAAGATTCATGCATTCGTCTCAACCCTATCCATGTATCCTCAAAATATGTCAATTTTTTTTTTTAAATGAGTCATTCAGTTGCATGAGTGCACGGTGCACTTGGGTGCACAAGAGACCCACTCAAATTTATAAGAGTAGTAGTATCAATTTATAAGTGCAATAATATCAGTTTTATATTATGAGCAAGTTTCACATTAGATTTTGTGTTTCATTATTAGACTACATACAATATAATTAATTGCATAATAGGGAGGTTTGTAAGACTAGGGTTGAGATACCTGATATCGATATGTTTGAAGTTGGCTTGTAAATTATTATTAGTATCGTGCTCGAGTCGAGTCGAGTCGAGTTCGAGCTACTCGAGTAGCTATTGAGTTCGAATTTATAAAAATTTGGCTCGAGAGGCTCACAACTCTAATCGTGTTTGCCCAGTAATTACTATATTATGCTATTCATTTTATTAAACATATATACATATATTTTTTTAAAATATTTTATATTTAATTTTGTAAAATTGTATTGACAATCGAGTTGAGCCGAACTCTAATATATCAAATTTTATGTCGAATCGAACTCAAGTTTAAAAATTTGAGCTCGAACATGAGTAAGAATCGAGTTCGAGCTCAGCACTACTCGACTTATTTAGACTCCTAACTCTACTTTGTATACTTACATATAGTCTGTTGGGGTTAGGGTTGTTCACGGAGTTTAGAGATTACTGAATCGAAAACCAAAAAAAAAAAACTGAACCGAAAATAACCGTTGACTTTTTTACTTTTTCCGAACTTAATGAACCGATTTTTTTTTTTGGATATGTACATGGATATTACTGAATTAACCGAACCGAAAAATCAATTGAAACCGCACCAAAAGGTATCGAATTACTGAACTGAATCGAATAACCGATTTAAATATGTAATAAATTTAATTATTAATTTATTGATATCCATCTAATTTAATATTGAACATAACATATGAATATTTTGCGAGATATTATAATATTTACTTTCTTATTTGTGATTTATAATTATCGAGAATCCTATAAAATTCTTAATTTGCAATTACGCATCCTTACTCTCTCGCCAAAATTTAATGAATACAAAATAAATTTATAATATCTCGCCAAAATTTAATGAATACAAAATAAATTAATAATTAAATTTATTACATATTTAAGTCGGTTATTCGGTTCAGTTCGGTCTGGTATGGTTCGGTGCGGTTTCATTCGGTTTTTTGGTACGGTTAATTCAATAATATCCATGTCCATATCCAAAAAAAATTGTATGGTTCAGTTCGGAAAAAGTCAAAAAGTCGACGATTATTTTCGATTCGATTCAAATTTCGATTCGGGTTCGGTAATCTCCAAACTCCATGAAAACCCTATTAATCTATGTAACAGGCCAGATGGAAAGTCAAGAGGGAAACCAAATAATGCATTGAATTGAAAGGAATTACTCATATATCTTCTACGATACAAAAAACGGACAAATGTGATGTACGTAAAATCTTTCGAGATTGCCAAGATTAATTGACATCGTCGTTTACTACAAGCTTTAAAAGCTTACTTTAAATCTTTGTCATTTAACTACAATTTTGAATAGTCAACTACAAAAAGTTCATGAGTTCCCATCAAATAGTGAGATAGATCCAAAGAAACAGTGGATAATGATCCAAGTTAAATAAGTTAAACAAGCTTGATTAAACTCCAAATTTATTCATTATTGAGAATAAAAGTGAAGAATAAGCTTAGTAATGATGGAAGTTTTAAAAAATTGAAAATAAGAACAGAATTGGGAGAGGTTGTAAAAAAGAAGTTGAACACACAATTTTAATTTTTTACCATACTAGTTAATTGTTTTTTTTTTTTCCCTTTCCTTTTTGACAGTGATTTTTAACTATAACTAATTGTTAATGAGTGGAAAAATCTTGACTTTACAAGATGGTTGGGAAAAAAATCTTAATATTAAACTGTAATTAAAAGGTAATTGGACCCAAATTGACATGATCCTTATTCCTTAACATTTATCTTTTTGACAAGTATTTGAGGACTGCTGCCGTCAACAAAAAGCTTAGGCCATGTTTGTTGTCAATTGGGGAGATCCAAATGAGGGATGGACTTTCCCCATCCCGGACTTTTTGGATCTGTACATCTAAATTTCTATCTAAATGCACATTCATTCATATTATACACATATACCATAAAATTATCATATCACTACTTTTTTTACACTAACTCATTATCTCCCATATTTTTTTTACAAGAATTCACTATATCTTCTAATTTTCTTACACTTTAATTTCTTTCATATAATCATTATCACGCTAACTAAAAATAATAAAATAATACATCATCATAATTAAAAATATTGATGTGACATAAAGCCTCATCCACCTCTACCACATACAACACATAACAAACATGGATTACTATTCATTGAATTTGTCTCATCCAACTTTATTTTTCATCCGAATTTGCCACATCACCTCAAACCGAAAATAAACTTGGCCTTAAGGTCATGTTTGTTTTTCGCCGGGAAGATCCGGATGCAGGATGAGCTCCCCCCAACCTGTCAACTTTTCGCATTTGCACATCTCATATATCTCCATCTAAATATACATACACCCCTATTATAAATTTATACCATTAAAATTATCAAGTCATTTACTACTTTTCTTATATCAACTTATTCTCTTTCTTAATTTTCTTACACCAACCCATTATCTCTCCTACTTTTCTTATATTTATTTTTTCATATAATCATTGTCACACTAACTAATAATAATAAAATAATACATCATCATTAAAAAGTAATGATTTGACATAAAGAAGTTGTTTTAGAAAAATTATAAGTGATTATAATCACTTAGAATTGTGTGTAGAAGTTGAAGGCAAAAGGGCACAGTAAGTACATGAATTTAATGTGGTTGTACGTCAGAACTATCAGCTCGACGATTGGATACCTCTGCAGTCAAGCGTACGTACTTACCATTTAATGCTCCGATAGAGTTTCGAGCTTGGTGACTAGATGACGAGCTTGCGACCAATAGAGTGACGAGGTTAGGTCTGTGACCTTCCCAACTTACATCTCTTTTGTTCTCTGACATGTGTAAGACCACGTTCTTAGACCTAATTCAAGGGTTGAGATCGACCCAGTTAAACACAAGTGTACGCACTATAAGCAGATCGAGGACTTTGATCTAAAAATTAATAAATAGTTGATCTCTGCATTCATAACACAATCAATATACAAGCAAAACTATATTAACTAAGAGGAGAATTCATAAGTTCTTCGAAATCTTGTCTTCTCCTTTAACATCTCGAACATTTATTTCAAATTTATGTGATTTTTGGTTAATTTTTTTATGTAAATCCGATCGAACAAACCGAAAATCAACATGTTACATTTTATAATTTATAAAAGTGTCAATTTTTTTGTTAATTAACCTTAAGAATTAAATCATACAATTGGACCACAAAACAAGTGATTGAGGAGGAGCTAGAATAGAGAATGGGCATTCTTGGGGGGCTCTCTTTGTACTTCCACTTGATGCCCCAATACAAAATATAAAAGACTGCCTGCCAACATGTGCCCACGAGAGAGAAAATACAAATACAAATAGAGCGTGGCAGCTATCATTTCTTTGCACAGACTTTTGTTATAAACCTTGGGATTGAAGGGAGAGAACTTCCTCATCATACCATATACCTATATATATATACTATCATGTAAAGATTTCAGAAAGCTTTGACTCAAAAGAAATTGAGATTAATTTAGAGAGAGAGATAGGGTTCTATATAAATTATTTTCCTTTTTTTAATTCCTTTGTTAGCAAGGCTGCTTTATGATGAGACATTGAAAGAGTAAAGAGAGGACTAAGAAAAAGGTACATAGCTGTCACCTGAGCTACTGTTTATTTATTCCTAGAGAGAAAAAGAGGAGATTGTGGTGCTGTAGGTTTGCTTTTGTTTGTTGGATTAAAAATAATTAAATCTTGGGATTTTCAAGTGGTGTTTTAAAAAAATTATCAGCTCATTATGGACAGCCATCATCATCATCATCATCTTCAAGATCAACTTGTTGGCTCTTCTGCCCCTTCTTGCTATGGATTAGCAATACCTCCTTCTTCTAATTTCTTGTAAGTTTTATCTCTCCTTTAATTCCCTTTAATTTCTTTTTCTCATGTATTCATGAGTGATTTGATGTTATTATCAATGAAAAGGTACTTATTTTTCTCTGGTGCCAAATTCTTGTATGCACCAACTGCATATTACTTATTTTTAGAGCGAACAGTATTAGCTGTTTTGAGTGAACAATATTCCCTGATATTTTTTACTTGAGTGTTACTCTCCGGCTTTTACCTCAAATGTTTATTTCGAAGTGATTAGGGTTTTAAATTCTCTTCTTTTGCAGGAACACTAACGGTTTCAATTCATCATGCCCCAACGAAGCCATGTTGAACTCAAGACACCAAGAAAATTACACTACTCTACTTTCTTCACACAACACTTCTATGCAGCCTCCTTACAACAACTTAGGCTTCAACTACACCACTCAAAACTTCACAAACCACCATGATGATCAAGATGTACAACATTCGAGGCACAAGGAACAACAACAACCCTCCGGCGCCGCCGACCAATATTACCGAAGGTACACCGAGTTATTAACCAACACCGATTACGAAAGAAATTTGCAACAAAACGATGTCGCCGCCGTGGGGCCCACCAAGTTGTTTGGGAATCTAATGAACAAGATTAATAATCCGGCAAGTAACGGAAGATTCTGCAGCCAGATTTTCCCGAGCGTAAACGTTTCAAATTTGAATGAGACGGCGTTAGCGAGTGCCGGCGGTTTGGACATGAATTTAGAGGCGGTGGATCTCCTCGCTCCGTCAAGATTTAACGGCGGCTTCGTTCCGTCTTCACAGAATCAAACGGCGGTGTTTAGAGATGGGTTTTCTTTTGGGTTTGATCATTTGCAGCAACAAGCGCTCCAGATTCCATTTTATGCCACTAATAAGGTTAGTATATATTATTATTTTTATTTTTTATATTAATATCGATTTGTAATTTGTATTATAATTTTTTTAACTTGTAAATTGTAATTTTTTTATCCGATTACAACATGTACTATACGAAATTGACTGATTGCAATCTAAACTCTATTCTTTTGGAGTTTTCGGCCGCACGTGCCAAAAAAAATTGGTCAGATAATACTATGGAAATAGAGTTTAGTTGCAATCAGTCAATTTCACATAATACCATTTATACTGAGATAAAAAAAAATTTGTATGATCGTATAAAATAAATTGTATAAATTGCAATAGGATAAAAAAAATGTGCAGATTATAAGTTGAAAAATTTATTATAATACAGATATTAACCCTTTTCGTTACGCTAGAAATATATATCAGAATCAATAGTGGTGATTTGAGAACGAAGTAGTAATGGTAGCCACAATTTTTTTTTCTTAACCGTTTAGATGATATTTTTTTCATCTTTTTCCGTTCGACAAAAAAAATAAGAAAGGTACTAGTCTTTTTTATATTATTTTGAGGCTGCTTTTTTCCTTTATATGATATTTTATTATCTTTTTCTTTTCTTTATATGAAAGGGGTCTTCTCTTTTCTCCATCCAAAGGCCAATTCAGCTTTTTTCACATTATATAACCCACCTTTATATTTTTTCAGAAAAAATGAGTCCTTTTTGTGATGCAGGATTTTGACAAGAGGGCCATGCATTATTATTATTGTTATTATTATTATTATTGTTGCGCTGAACAACTTTACTCTTTTTTAAATTTGAAAGGTTACAGCATCAAGTAATGTAGAAGCAGTAGGATTACAAGCAAAACGAAACAGCAACAAAATGGAGCCAAAAGCGCTAATTCAAAATGCGCCCAAGAAATCGCGTTTAGAAGCACGCTCTTCTTGTCCTCCTTTTAAGGTACTGTTGACAACGCAATTGGAAAGTCCAATTTTTACCATATATATATTATTTATTCAGATTAATTTCTAAGGAAAATTGTGAACATTAATTATAGTCTAATTTTTATTGGTAATTCAGGTGAGAAAAGAGAAATTGGGAGATAGAATTGCAGCCCTTCAACAATTAGTAGCACCTTTTGGCAAGGTAATAAACAATTATTTTTCCAAAGCACTAAATCTTGTATTATTTCCAACCTAAATCTACGTGTCTGGTGCACCTGGTGTAGTCTGTGTTTCATGATAAATGTCGTTTCATAGGTTAAATTTTATTTTTAATTATTTCTTCACATTCTTCCACTTTTACCCACTTAATTTTTGTCAATACTATCTTTTAACATTTATATAAGGTTGATCGGGAGGTAAATGTGTGAAAATTTTATGTTCATTAATTTCTTTAAAAAAAAAAACGATACTTATTGAGAGAATTCCGTCTCATCTAAAAGCTCGAGCTTGTAGTGAGGGTCGGGAATAATCTATTTATTTAATTTCCCTCAACACTCCCCCTCACTCGTGGGCCGAATCATTGCCTCTGCTCTTTGGAGAGGAGGCCCAACAGAGTGGACAATTTAAATGGGTGGAGTGCTTCCACGGGAATCGAACCCACAACCTGGGCTCTGATACCATGAGAGAATTCTGTCTCATCTAAAAGCTCGAGCTTGTAGTGAGGGTCGGGAATAATCTATTTATTTAATTTCCCTCAACACTTATTATGGAGCATAAGAAATATTTTTAAAACGACACTTGTTATGAAACAGTAAGACTCCAAAATAGAAGTGTCGTAGATGGTATTACAGTCTACAGTGATTTGGAATATGCATGCAGTGTTCAATCCAAGTCCAAAAATAAGTGAATAGGCCATATCTGTATATGCATGCATGTAACACACTGTACCAACCACATCAACGAATGGAGAAAAATTCATCCTAAAAAAAAAAACCCCCAAAAAGTAGTGGTCAAAAATTTCATTTCATGCTGAATTAGAATCTCAATAAAAAGAGGACATATTCCTTTCAGACTTTGAACATATATTTTGTAGTAATTTATTTATGTGGAAAAAAGGGGTAATAAATGAATATGATCATGTGGTGGGCTGGGGAATATTGCAGACAGACACAGCATCGGTATTAATGGAGGCCATTGGATACATCAAATTCCTACAGAGCCAAGTAGAGGTACTGACACTATTCTTATTCTTTAAAAACATTCTTCTTGGTACTTGTTCCAACACATCCATATCTATGAATCAAATTGAATGTCTTTTGTTTCCTTCTTTTGTTTTTTTACATGATTATTAATTTCCCCCAACTTTGAATATGCATGCTTGTATGATCTAGCTATAGCTAGCTACTTCTCTGCTCACGAATCTTTTACCTACATATAGCTAGAGTCTTGTTTATACCCTAGCTAAGTGTTCATTAAATTTGTCCCAGCCTGATTAAATTTCGCAATTAATACTTGATATGACTGCAAAACTAGGATTTTTAAATAGTTGTATGCAATAGTAGAATTTTAATTAGATAATTTCAAATGTCCCATATTTTATATATATGTATATAAATATGTGCGCGCACATTATGAATAAATTCTAGTAATTAACATTCTGTTAATAAAAAGGCAATAACTTATCTCTAAATTATCAATTTTTGTATGGATGAGTCCCTAAATATTTTTTCTTTGAAAAACCTTTTAAATATTAAATTTTATTTGATCATGAGCTCCCTCATAAAGATTGACAGGTTTTTGGTTTATCTTATTGCATGGTCACGTTGACTAATATATAAGTTAATTTTACTAGTATCGAGATATGTTTTGTGAAAGTCATTTTAATCCTTATATTAGTTTAATTAGTGGTGTTATTTATTAGTGATGATATATTTTGGAGTACAAGATAAAACATGAATATATTAACATATGTGTGTGTGTGTGTGTGTGTGTGTGTTTGGGTGGGGGGCGGGGGTGCTGGGTTTCCTTATCATGAGTTCAATTAACACAAAATTATTGTAATCTCGTACAAGTTACGTGCTAATGAAGTGACATGTTATGATTAAAAACCAATAATTTGACTAATTATGATTACTTTACTTATATGGATAAGCTATGCATATGTTTCGACCTCAGAAATTATTCCATTCATCAACCAATGCATGCGAAGAAGGTTGGAACGTCATGCCCGAGTTGACAAAGTAACACCAAGACTTGATATATTAACCTAAATCGCATCCGCTATTTATACGCTAAACATACATATACATGTACATGATATTATAGAGATATATGTACTAATTCATGTGATATTATAAAGTTTAAAAGACAAATAATACCATATATTTATATAGGGTAACTTATTCATTTTATATATATTTATTTTTGTCTTAAAAATAACGGGGTGTGTTTACAGGATTTTGGGGTGTGTTTAGTGACACTCTTTATATTTCTCTCAAGTGCATTTTTATATATTTCTCTCAAGTGCATTTTTAGAAGGTATATATTAGTTGTTATGCTCTTTGTGTTTTTATATGCTGCGTTATTACTAAAAATTATAGATATGATAATTAATACATAGTTAAGGAAAATATATGCACTCAATTAATTTGGCCTCTTGACATGTAGTACGAGCAACGAAGTAAAAAAACATGAAAGTAATTAGGGCGAGATATTGAACTAGTTTTCTTTTTGTTTTTTTTTTTTTTTAATTTAATCACATCAGCATGGAAATGCATGCGCCTTCATTTTTTACTTATGTAATGACTATTTCTTCTAAACGTGTTCTATTTAATATCTTATATGTCTCTAACAAGTATTTGATTCTATTCTGGAAATTTTTGAAGTGTCGTTATATTTTTTGATGTTTTCTTATTTAATATCATTGCAGACATTAAGCGTCCCTTATATGAAAGCGTCACGGAACAAGCCTAATAGAGTAATGAAAAGGGTAAGAATGCGATTTCAATTCTTTCCTTTTCAGCAAACTAGCAGCTATACTTACATAACTCTCTTTTTTTTTTAGAGTCACTATTATTAATATGTACTATCACTGCTATGTTTGTTTTGAATATGTACTATATAACTGTTATGCATATGAAGTCTCATTGATTGAAAAATGATACTTCATTGAATAACAATGATAGTGTGTATGCATAACAGTGATAATGTATATGTATAACAGTAATATCTGAAGAGAAAAAGTATGTATGAACTCGGGTTCGCACAATTCTTATCTTAGTTTTCAAGTCAAACACAAAAACAACAAACAAAAATTAAGCTGATCATTTTCTTTATGTCTTACAAGGGTTATTGAAATTCCAAAGCCGTATAAGGGTTGAGCAAAATTAGAAGAGTTATTTCATCCCATAATTATGGACTTTTTAGCAAAAAGTCCTAATTTTTTTGGGATTTTCAATTTAATTAGTCTCATAATCTACCACTTAGCCCGGTTTTCATCCTTTTTGCGTCAGAAAATTAGAAACAATGTCGTATAGTCTCACATTTTTTGCACCATACGACACTGTTTTTTATTTTCTAGCGAGACCATGCAACGTTTTTATGTTTTTCCGGCGAAAGTAGGACCAAAATCAGATCTAGCTGTTAGTTATATATAGGACTAAATCAAAATTTCTAAAATTTTCAGGATCTTCTGCATATAAGTCCAGAGTTATGGGATGAAATTGAATTTTAACTCAAATTCATCATGAACTTATGATTGAAAATCTTATTTGAATACAAAAATTAAGTATTTATGATCACATGTGCAGGATTTTTCTGAGAATGAAAACGAAGAATCAAAGCGTGATCTGAAAAGTCGAGGGTTATGTTTGGTTCCATTAACATGCTTGTCATACATAACCGACGGTGGTGGCGCAGCCGTATGGCCACCACCTCAGTTTGGTGGTGCCACCTAGCTAGTTATTTGAATATCTAGAAGAAAAGCTAGCTTTGAAATTTTTATAATTTTGATGACTAAATTAAACCTAGCCTTGAGGAATTATCTCTACGTTTATTTAAATTTAGTGGAGCAAACTTGGTCATCCTGCAAAAAGCTGAAAAAGGGAAATGGTTTTGGGATGGACGACCAAGTTTGATCCATTAATAGTAAGTACGTAACTCAAGTGTGATTTCCTAGCTAGTCTAAATGTTAATTTCATTGTTCGTGTAAACCAATTTAGTGATTTATGTTTACTGTTCCCTCCGTCCCAAATTTAATCGAACATTTACTATTTGCACGAGTTTTAATGTAGATTTTTTTATTATTATTAAAAAGGATAAAATTATTTTTTGATGGGTTAAATGGTAAAGTAGTGACATTTCTGTAAATTAAATGAGATAAAATTGATTTCAATGTGGAAAAATTAATGGAATAGAGTGTATTATTGAGATGTTCTATGGATATAGATAAAAAGAAAGAAGTTGTTTTATTGTTATTTATAGAAATGTTCAATTAAATTGAGAAAACCCCCATTTTTAGCCCATTCTCATTTAAAAAGTTCTTTTTTATCAAAATTTTTTATTTCATTCTTTTTTAGCCAAGATAATAATTTTTTGGGCAATTATACCCTTAATGAAGTCAACAATTTTTTTTTTAAAAAAATGGTGGTACGGGCTTCATTAAATTCATTAAATGGTGGTAGTCTGGGTTAATATATTGAATTAAATTATGGTGCGAGTTGAAATGATGGTGAAATTAAAATAAATTGTGGTTAAAATTTTAAAATTGATTAGAATACGACTAAAATAATATTTTGAATTAAATTATAGAAATAATGTTACGAGTTGAAATGATGGTAAATAATGAAATCATAAAAAATGGGTAAAGTTGGAAAAAAATGTCTTAAAATAAAGAACTTTTATTTTTATGTTGGCTATTTATAAACGATCCCAATTAAATTTGTAATGAGTTTTTTTATAAAAAATAAGGTGTGGTGCAACTTAATTATCCTCATAAGTTATAACATCAAAATTAGAAAGGAGATATCTTGGTATTAGTTAATAGAATGACCTTAGAGAGTCATTTATGCATTCAATTTGACAAAATAATATTTAATGGATTGAATAAAAAATGGATTGGTTTTGGTAATAGTTTTCAACCGCCCAGAGTTAATTGAAGGGTGGCTGCTAATATATATATTTTTAAAAAAAAAAAATTTTTAGGCACCGGACCACCAAGATCATATATATGCCCAGTCTCCCAATTAACTTAAATAATGGGGGAAAGATAAAAATGGGTAAAGTTGGAAAAAAATATATTAATTTTTGTTCTAAAAAAAAGAATTTTTTTTAAAATTTTTAAATTATCTTATTTATTAAAAGAACATTTTTATATAATAATTTTTTTTTAAAATTAAATTTTTATGTACTTTACAAAATTTAATTAAAATTTATAAACTTCCTATCATCCCATAAATTTAAATTTTTAGTCAAAATGGGTTTGGTTCAATCCATTTTTTTTTATAAATGTTCAATTAAAGTTGGATGGAAGAGAGACAATTGTTTTAAGAGGCTTGTTCAAATTTTTTCCGAATTGATGAATGTGAAAGAAAAAAATGAAGGATTTTAGGGAGAAAGAAAATACAAAATTATCCTCATAAAGAAATTATTAACATTCTTTAATTAAAAAATAAAAAAATGTAGAATAATAAAGAATTAAGTGAAAAGTGGGAGATGAAATTTAATTGAAAGTTATAAATTTTGGAAGTTAAAACTTAAAATAAGATTAGTAATTTTCAGAAAATTTTAAAATTTTAATTTTTATACATGATTGAGTTATAAGGCTATAAACATATAATATCACATATTTGTTCATATAATAACATATATTCTCTCATGTTGTAAAACATTTTTATTTATATAACACATTTCTTTAGATTTAAGTGTCACTATGTGCATGTCTCTATACTACTTTATGTTCTAATATGTGTATGGTATGCATACCTCTGTAATACTTTGGTCGTTGATTTAAGTATTATTGTATGCATGTAATGTCTTTTTTGTTCATGCCATAACATGTTTCTGCTCATATCGTAACACGTTTTATTCTCATAATAACACATTTTAATTTAAGTGATAACACATTTTTTGTAATGTCTTTTTGTTCCGTGGTAACAAATTTTCGTTCATGCAATAACACATTGTGTCACTTTGTGCATGCATTTGTAATATTTTTTGAACCATTATGTGCCTGTCTACCTTATGAGCTACCCTTGTGAGCATTTCTTTCTCTGCCCTACAAAAAATTTTTATTATCTCAATTTTTCTGGCACATTTTTGATAAGATGTGAGATAAGATTGCATATTAACCCTTGACATGTATACATGGTCGGCTTCCGAGTTTTTATTTATTTCCAAAACAATGCACATAAGCCTACCTCAAAAAAATGTAGACAAAAAAATAAAATAAAAATATATATATGCATCATTTAACTAATAAAATATAATTTTCTTCAAATATGCTAACTGCACATATGATAATTATTTAAGATAAAAAATTGTATAACATGGTCGCATATCCATTTCTTTTCCGTCTCATCTATCATGCGGGAATGGGACCCAATGAATGGATAATTTGATATGACTGAAGTTTCATTCAGTGGGATTCAGACTCAGTCCGTGGACAAGTCCAAGCTCTAATATTATGATAGACATTCATTTAATCTAAAAGTCCGAATTTATAAAAATATGCGGTATTAATTCCCCTATATTAATTCTCTAACAGTGGGTTTATTGATCTAAGATATGTGACTCAAATACTAAAACTAAAAATTCGTCTTATACAAGACTCTCTTCTTATTTAAACCTATCTTGAATGAACGGATCTCACACTATACCCGGCCCATTCTCAATTGTAGCATTAATTAAAGGAGATGGGCTAGTTTTAAGTAAGCCCAATTCTTCGTTAGGCCCATATCAAAATCCAGTAGCTTTTCCGGGCTTCGTTAATTAAAGAGTAGAATCAAAATACGCAGAAAGAAACAGGTGCGAGAAATGGCAGATGTGCAGAGACGTCAGGGAAGACCGATGCCTACGGTGGGAAGGGGTCCGCCGCCGCCCCCCGCCACCAGGCCCGGCCCTCGCCTTGAACCTATTGACCGCGAGAAGGTTTCTTTCTCTGCCTCTCGATTTACTTCGTTTTGATATATACGCGTGTTATGTTCGCTTACGCATCTATCTAAGGTTTCAAGGTGAATGTTTGGTTGATTAAATGCTGGCGTTTATTTATGCAACCGTATGTTACTTGTTCGCCGAAATGCCTGTTTAACTTTAAAGCGTTCCATATTTTACGAGTTAGGGTTTAGGGTTCAGGGAATATGTTTGAGTTATCATCAGCTATGCTTCCGGGTTGTTTTTTTTTTTGCTTTTCATTTTTTTACCTGAGAAAAGGATGCATCGTGTTGTACATGTCTAAGATGTTAAAATAATTGAAGTTGCCAGAATTCTGAACTTGGGGATTTCACTTCAAATTTATAGTATGGCTTCTGAAAACTTATTCCAAATTCGAGAGGCAAAATTGAGATTTGATCTTAGTTGGGGATTAGCAAAGCGAGTTTCTTTTGAGGAATTCTTTAGAATCACAACTACTATAGGAGCTCTGCCTTAGCTTTCCGCATTGATAGTTAGGGGCATCTTTCAGTCCTAATTTCTGGGTTCTATACCATTATCACTAGCCAATTGATCTCTGTTCTCAATGTTTAGGTTTTCAGGTTGATGTGGGCTTATGACTTGCGTTTTCATTGTATAGAAATAACTTCCAACTTCAACTCTTCTCTGATCCTCCTTTTCCTCTCTCTCTGCCTCTCCTCTTTTTTTGTTTTTTCTTCCTTCTTTTAACAAGTTCAAGTCAATTTGCTAAATGGTTTACTTTTTTATTATGTAATACTAATTCTGAAATTCAACCCTTTTGGTTGCTGATTGTTGTGCGCAGACTTGTCCATTATTGCTGCGAGTCTTTACCAAGGTATGCCTTCAATTTTTAAAAACAATCTTATGGTTTTCGTGAAAAGATTTTCTAAGCTTTTATTTTGACAGGTCGGAGGCCATCACAGTGATGACGACTTTGCAGTTAGAGGCAAGGAACCCAAAGATGAGGTCCAAATTTATACGTGGATGGATGCAACCTTGCGTGAATTAACTGATCTGGTATGGAGTTCTGTATATATTATTCATTTCCAGTTTTAGGGTGCAAGGAAATAAAATATACATGAGTAAAATATAGTTTCTTTCAGGGATCATCATTAGATTGTAATGAATTCTATTATTGATTTGGCAAGTATTTATTAGCTCTCCACTAATTTTAACATGTATTCGGTTACATCTAGGTAAAAATATATGTATATTGAAATGCCAAATAATTTTATGTTCATTTTATGCAAAAACTTTTATGTTTGTAGAACTTATTATTAAATTCTACTGGCTTTTACAAGTCTCTGTTATTCGCCAATGAGAGTTATTATTATTATAACTGTAATGCTTTTTGCAAGTAGCATATTCTTCATGTTTTTTTGCTGTTCTTCAGGTCAAAGAGGTAGCTCCAGAAGCAAGAAGACGAGATGCTGCTCTATCCTTTGCTTTTGTCTATCCTGATAAACGTGGTCGTTTTGTGGTTAAGGAGGTCAGTTCTCTAGCTACATGCATGAGGCATTTGTGCATTTGCAAATTTTCTCATTTTGTATTGTGGCTACCTAAGTGCTAGCTATATCTATAAGGCAATAGCTGCACAATATATATAAAATGCAACCATATATATATATGCATGGGAATTAATCTTTGGATAAATGGAAAAACAATTGTATGCTGCTGCTGTTTCATCAGTGCTGACTCCTCCATTGGTCTTGTGTAGGTGGGGAGAACCTTCTCTTACCCAAATGCAAGGCGGTCTGATAGCGGAAGCAAAGCCTTGGGTGATCTTAGCTTTCAGGTAACCAGGCTTTCATTTGCAACCCATAAGCATAATTATTGAGAAGAATTACTGAAACAAGCTTGATTTTTAACCAATTTTATGATAAACCTAATTATGTTTGTAAGTTACATATGCTTCCTTGACAAATCTCACCAATATTGGGGCATACAAAGTCTTGTATGCACCAGTTACACCATGCAACTCATGTAAATATTTAAACAGTTTACTTGTTTGGCTATAAGGTATTAGTTGGTCAATATTAGTTGTGTATAGTTATACCGTACAACTGGTGTACAAGAGACTTACTCTATTGGGGAGGGGGTGTAATTGTTTGGTAAAATACAGACCTCAATGTGGTTTTTGTAGTACTCGCAAAGGAATGCTTTTTATTCCAGGAGTACCATAAAGAGGTTAAAATCTAAAGTTGGTTTTTGTAATTTACGCTAAAGGTTGTTGAGCAAATAAAATCTGATATGTTCCTCGAATATGCAGATAGGCGATTACTTGGATGTGGCCATTGTGACCAATGGTATAGAACCCAGAAATTAGGAATGGCTCATTGTGGTGAGCACGATCGTATCTGTTCTTTGTCAACGGGCATGATTTACAAGGACCGGCTCGTGTTTGTAATATGATTGTTATCGTTACTCAATAGGGTGATTTTGTGGAGTTTCCTAAACATCGATTAATGCAATTGAGCATATGAAGTTATGCATCTTTTTATTTGTATTTTATAGTCATACTAGATTCAACCTCTGCTGATTTTCCAGTGCTGTTGCAAGAGATAACTATTCACCAAAAATGGGCAAACACAAAAACCTTGGTAAGAATTTGGCACGTCATTCTGATGTGAGATTGTTATACCTGCTCCACCACCAACTACTTGACCTCATCACCTATATGCTATACAATTCTCTTCCCAAACTACGAAACATTTAAGCTACATTGGAGATTTTTTTTTCTTTCTATGAGATTAACCCCAAAGTATAAAATATTGGGTACTGGATTATATTTTGGATTTTGTTTAAAAAGTATAGAGAAAAAAAGGTTTTTATGGACTATCCATTTTTCGTCCCAAAAAAGTTTAATGTCCAATTTTAGTCTTACAACTAAATGGATTGTTCAATTTTGGTTCCATTTTCACGAAAAATTTGGAAAAAATGTTGTTTTAGGTTTCATGCAAGTCATAAATTTTAGTTTTGATTAGATTTATTGAATTATTTACATATGTGTAGTTTAATTGATTGAAAAACGTAATAAAATAAAAAGAAATAAATAGTCAGTGTTCATGTCATCGAGGGTATAGAGAACCCCCAAATTTTAATCGGCACGTGACTTACACGTCATCAAAACGGCATTATTCGCGATTTTTCGGCAAAAATGGGACCAAAATTGAACAATCAATTAGTTATGGGACTAAAATTGGATAGTTAAATATGGGACTAAAATTAAATAGTTAAATATTTTGGGACTAAAAGTGGACAGTAGATAAGTTATGGGACAAAAAAAAAATTCTCTAAAAGTATAGTTTGATTTATGATCTGTGTTCTTAAAATATTTTTATTTTAAATTATAATATTAGGCAAATTCTCTTGTGTATCATATGCACCAATAAAATTAGTGCAATTTAATTTTACGAGTTCTTTTTTTAATTTTTTTCAGTTTTAGTTTTTTTTTTCAATTTCAGTTTTCTTTAACTTTAATTTTAATTTAGGTTTTTCTTTTCTCTCGACCTGGACCCAAACTCGGTCCGAGTGATTCATGGTTCACTCGGCCCAAGTGATTCATGGTTCATGGTTAATTCGGCGTGAATGGTTCATATATAATTTAGGGTTCATTGTTTAAGTGTTAGAGTTTAGAATGCATAGTTTATCCAAATTAAAATTAAATTCAATTGCAACTTAGGTAATTGGTGCTCAGTAGGGTAAGTCATAATATTAATTGTAGTACAATGAAACATAGCATGACACATTAGACAAAGCGGCGCAACAAAAAGGACTCGAATAAATAGAAAAAAAGAATTATTAGAAGATCTAAAACCAGTGATGAAAATAGAGATGGAGGAGAATAAGTATTGGGCAAAAAACATTGATAAAAAGTATTAGGAAATTAATAAAATGAATTGATTTTATATTTTATTGTAAATTTGAATTTTTAGGCGAGATAAAATTGTTTCATCGTAACGAAAAGTTTTGGCTCAAACCAAGTCTTCTTTCAAAATGTATACTACTTCTGATTTTTAGGCAATAAGTAGCATCAATTAACAAATTAATTGATTTATGGAATAATGAAATTTTCCTTTTTTGTTTTAAAATTCAATGCAGCTTAGACATATGTACAAAACACACATATATTTAAAATATTGGTTGGACCTTTTTGTTTTTTTTGAATAAAAAGTGAGGAGTTGTATATTAAATGGTGGATCTTTTTATTTTATTAGGGATAAAAATATAGGGTAGTGGAGTGTTACTTTTTTCATTTATGAAATAAAAAATTATAGTGGGACATCCATAAAAAGAAAAGCGAAACAATTAAAGGTTGAACGGAGGGGAGTATGATTTACGACACATATTAGTTATGATTTATAGAAATAATACACATTTTTTTATCAAATCAACCAACTCAACAAAATAACTACACCCGAACCACATAAATCCTATAAACGACATTTCATCAAAAGCAACCAGAAGGCGAGACATTAGCCAAAAAGAAAGGGGAAAGGATTCGGCCACAGATGTAAGATCGATGCAGATCTTTCACTATTGAATCACACACACCCACACGAATGCCACAAGACATGCAATGATCAAATGATGAGGAGGTTGCATAAAACCCTCCTGTACAACACCAGATCTTATTCCAAAGAAAAGTTATCTACTATATATGTGTTATAATATATTGATATGTGAACTAATAATTTT
This sequence comes from Stenogyne calaminthoides, assembly GCA_037126765.1. NCBI lineage: Eukaryota > Viridiplantae > Streptophyta > Magnoliopsida > Lamiales > Lamiaceae > Stenogyne > Stenogyne calaminthoides. The sequence continues at coordinate 26,938,051 of JBBCBC010000029.1, read as the reverse complement.
ATTTATGTTTTCATTTGACACAAACTCTTCAATAAAACTTGTTCATAAAATTGATATATTACATTTAAAAATTAATAAAATTATTTTTATAAATTAATATTAATATTTAATAGCATCTAATACTATAATATTTGTTTATAGTTATATTAAATTATAAATAAAATTATATAAATTTCATATGTGTTGCTCTTAATTTGATTATTTGGTTCGGTATGATTTACCGGATTCGAGCCGAACCCGCCGGAACTCCTAATTCGAGATTGCTCTTTAAATAATTCTCTCTTGTCTCACAGACAACAAAAGCTAAAAAGTAAAAATCCACGTAGATTGACGCTCTCGTTAGACTCGCTATATGTGTGTGGGTGTGTGTAAATCCAGATTTATGAATTTCCACTTAATTATGAAATTTAATCAACAAGCCTGAATCCTGATTGATTCTTCAAGATCTCATTCAATTCGTACGTCATTCATTCATCTCTATACACTTGTATCGCATAAATGTATGTTCAATTGCATCGCTTCAACTTGTCAATTTCTTGAAGGTCTATGATAGGGCATGGCGATTAAGAGGGGATTGCAATCCGGCGTCGCCATCAACAGGACTAGAGCCATTGGATCTTGCGCTCTCGTTTCTCTCCTTGCCTTTTTCTTCACGTTCGTTGGCTTAGCCTTTCTATTTGTCGGTCGCGGCCTCTTTGTCTCCGGTAAATTTCCGTGAAATCTTATTTTTAGGTTTTGTGATGCTTTTTCTGTTACTATTTGCTGTTGAATTTTATTGATTTTAATGAGGGGAGAATCGTGTAATTAGGAGTGTAGTTTAATTGGTTGTGGAATGTAGCCGGAGAATTGGGATTTGTGTTTAACCTGAATTCTAAATCTAGTTGACAGTTGATTGTTAATTGTGAAAAAGGATCTTAGAAATTCAGTGGATGTTTTCATTGGGTTCTTCTTTTACTGCTCTCAAAGCAGTGGCATTAAATGGTTTCTTTAAGGTACAATCTGTTCTAAATGGATGAAAAAAGGGTTTCTAAAACACAAGTAACCTGTATCACCTACACTAATTTGAAATTATGCAGATTGTTATATTGGTTGATGCTTCCAGAATTTGGATTGAGTGGGTAAAGTAGAAGATTTTCTTCAATTGCAATTAACTGTAAATCTGGGGTATTACTCTCCGGAAATTTAATTTTGGAGGATTAGGATATGAAAATACTAAGAGGAATAATAATTAACACACTGTTTTTCAAAACTGTCTGCAGTCCTTAGAAAAAGGTTAGATGTACCATGTTTGGCTGAACTTTCTTCTTCATTGAAAATAAAGATCCCTCATTATAATGTTCAGAGCCATCCACAATGAGACAGGTGGGTACCTGCCCAGTGAAGAAAACCTTTGGTGGAGCAAGGGTTGAGAAGTCAAGATTTGTGCTATCCATAGATTTCTTTCTGGGTTGTTATACTGTTATTGGCTCTATATTTTCCAATTTTTAATCTCTCTATGTCTCTCAATATATATATATTACTCACAAGTTATTAATTCAATTAAATTTGCATTTAAATTCTTGTTTTTGCTGTTATTAACCTCTGTTTAATTTCTCTGTTATCGACATGTCACCATAGCCTCCTTATACATGTATACATACTGTGTATATATATATATATATGTGTGTGTGTGTGTGTGTGTGTGTGTGTGTGTGTGTGTGTGTGTGTGAAAGATGCAATGGGGGCTAAGGAGAGTATTTAGATGAACCTTGTTCAATTCAATACATTGCTCAAATCTTGTGGTTTCCATAATGAATCTAATCAAACAGTGAAATGGTTAAATATATCCTCTCTTTCTATTCTGGTACTAGGACATAGATGGATGTGTTTGGACTTTCATTTCGTATTTGTGCAATTTCTGCTCTTCCACCTCTGATTTAATTTCCCCTTATTGACTACATATGTGGACCTGTGATTCTGCAGGTCAAAATGAATTATCAACCATCTCCAGCAGACAGGTATCGTTTTCAGATACCTATATTTTGGAGTGTGGATGTTATGTTAAAGTTTAATTAGAAAGTGTTGTATAATTTCAGGATTTAAATTGGAGACAGAGGCTGGCATTGCAACATCTTAAATCTATATTCTCGAAAGATGTAAGTTTGCAGTCAAACATGCACAGACTGAAATATTTAGACGTATGGTCTCCTCTAATTTCAGTGTATCTTTAGGTAATTGATGTTATTAACGCCAGTACAGATGATTTGGGGCCATTGAATGTTGATTTTTTTCGAAAAAATAAATTGTCTGGTTCATGGAAACTTGAGGGGCATGAAACTGCTACGGGTAATGCCACTTCTGCCGTGGTCAGTATGGAGACGGAAATGTATTATTACTTTTTTCCAGTTTGTAAAACCAAATTTTATTTGAAATCTCTATCTCACTTTTTGATAACTTTAAGATTGCTGGACTAGCATCAAAGCCCAAGCAAGAAGCATCTAGAGTCAAAGAGGAACATAATTCAAATGGTAATGCTTTCCCTGAGTAGAATACTTGATTTCGTTAAATTTAGATATTTACCTGACTCGCCTATTTTATGCAGAAGACCATTCTGTATTTTTTGAGACACCTGTTAAACTGGCAAGAAGGGTAAGTACCAAGACTGTTTTTAAACTATATTCACTGATACATTTTCCTTTTATATATTAACATATTTTGTATATCATTACTTGTGCAGCAATTGAGAGAAAGAAGACGTGAAAAGCGTGCTTCTGACTTGGTAAAACAGGATGAGGATGTAACTGTAAAGCTTGAAAATGCAGCCATTGAACGTACTAAATCGGTTGACTCTGCAGTTTTGGGGAAGTATAGCATCTGGAGAAAAGAAAACGATAATGAAAATACTGACTCAACTGTACGTTTGGTACGTGATCAAATGATAATGGCAAGGGTGTACATAAGTCTTGCAAGGATGAAAAACAAGCTCGATTTGGCCAATGAGTTACAGAACAGGCTCAAAGAAAGCCAGCGTTCTTTAGGAGAGGCAACTTCTGATTCTGATTTAAATCACAGGTAATCGGGGTATAGCTATTAACATTAACATTTTACATGTTTTATCAGCTGAATATGAATTTCTTCTTTAACTTAAAACACATATTACATTTCTGACAGTGCACCTGAAAAAATTAAATTGATGGGCCAAGCGCTCTCTAAAGCTAAAGAGCAATTATACGACTGTAACCTAGTCACTGGGAAGCTAAGAGCCATGCTGCAATCTGCAGATGAGCAAGTTAGAAGTCTGAAAAAGCAGAGCACATTCCTTAGTCAATTAGCTGCAAAGACGATTCCAAATGGGGTTCATTGTTTAGCCATGCGGTTAACAATAGACTATTATCTCCTCCCACTAGAGAAAAGGAAGTTCCCTCGGAGTGAGAATCTGGAAAATCCGAGTCTTTACCATTATGCCCTCTTTTCAGATAATGTTCTTGCTGCTTCGGTTGTGGTTAACTCAACCATTACGAATGCCAAGGTGTGTAATCCTGCTTGTTTGCTTTTATTTTTCTGTACAACTTGTCATGGATTTCAATCTATTCAGTTTTGTTTATGTTATAGTCATGTTGACAATTATCAAGCATATGTTAGAACTAGGCCAACTTTTCTCCTTCAATTTTTTCTTGGTACAATGCATTCTCAAGTCAAGTCAAGTATGGACCCAGGTGTTTAGCAGCATACATACATTTTGGCCTATTTTTATGAATGGATAGACAATTAATGATTTTAAATTTTGATGAATTGCTTAACATGCATGTGCATTTATGTGTGCACCAGACATTGGATTGATCCTCATTCGTCAGGAATAAGATTTCTGTATGTCTACATATCATAGGAGAATATGCATATATACATTCAAATAGGCATAATGCATCAACAGAACCCTAAACTATCAACTTTTGTTTCGATAGGTTCCTAAATTTATATTTTGTTTTAAAAAGCCCTTCAATTATTGAAATTTTATTTCATGAGCTCCCTCAAGATGAAATTTGACAGATATTTTGTTTTATCTTCATGGTCCTGTTAAATAATATACTACATGTTATCTTAATGACTTGTGCAAGTTATTTAAACCCTAAATCTTCATGTGATGGGTACCTAGAACGGCTTGCGAAAAATACTTTGTTTATAACTAAAATTAGATAAAGCTGACATGTATGTTATTTAATGAGACCATTAAGGTGAATCAAAAAATTTGGTCAATTTTTGTCTCGAGGGGCCTCGTGAAATAAACTTTTTAAAAGAAAAATTGTTTATAGACATCGAAACAAAACTTGATAGTTTAGGGACCTTTGGATAAGCTGTGCTCATTCAAAGAACTCATGGTGGACACATACTTATGCATGAATTCATACCATATACATGTTTGCTAGCATTTTCACTTATATATTTGTTCTCATTTTATAATTAACCATCAATAGAAACAGGATTAGTAGTTTCAGACTGAGTCACTTATGCAATTTTAATGATTTTTCCATTCAATTATTTCACTGCTGACGCTGGCCTCTTCTCAATTGTAGGATCCCTCAAAACACGTTTTTCATCTCGTAACTGACAAATTGAACTTTGGCGCAATGAATATGTGGTTTCTCTTGAATTCCCCTGGTAAAGCTACAATCAATGTGGAAAACGTAGACGAATTCAAGTGGCTTAACTCATCGTACTGTCCTGTTCTACGTCAGTTAGAATCTGCTGCTATGAAAGAATACTATTTTAAAGCAGCCCATCCCACCACCCTTGCTGCTGGTTCTTCTAATCTTAAGTACAGAAATCCAAAGTATCTATCAATGCTTAACCATCTAAGGTTCTACCTCCCACAGGTTTATCCAAAGCTGAATAAAATCCTTTTCCTTGATGATGACATTGTGGTTCAGAAAGACTTGACTGGTCTGTGGGCAGTAGATCTCGATGGGAAAGTAAATGGTGCGGTTGAAACCTGTGGTGAGAGCTTTCATCGGTTTGACAAATACTTGAACTTCTCCAATCCTCATATTGCTAAGAACTTTGATCCCAATGCTTGTGGGTGGGCTTATGGAATGAACATGTTTGATTTGAAGGAGTGGAAGAAGAAAGATATAACTGGTATATACCACAAATGGCAGAATATGGTATGTGCTATCTTCTTGTTCCGAATTATTGTTGTTACTGCTTGTGCCTCGTTTTTTCTTTTTGTTTTTGTGGGGGTGGGGGGTGGTTGAAGTTGTAGAAATTCATAAACTAATGGCCCGTTTCTTATCGTGCGTGTGATAAGGTGAGATAACGTAAAAGATGATCATTTAACACATGGTAGAATAATTTAATTGTTTGCTATATGAGATTAGCTACACGTGATATCTTGAGGCATATGAAATCTCGTGTTTGGTGTTTTGCATTATTAGATGTGATAAAATTGGAAATATCAATTTTGTGCCTCATTCAAATTAAAAAAAGTAGAAATTAGGGGTATTGTAGTCAAAAGGTAGAAACTAGGCTGTCCCATGCCTGAGGTATTATATAATACCATGGGGAGGGGGAGGGTGGGATCGATAATACATTTGAAAAGGTATTATGTATACCAGGTTGGACTTTATAACAGGTCAACAGTACCAGACACGAGATGAGGGGGATAATGCATCAAATACCTACCTTATCCCCAATAGAAAAAGAGCCCTATAGGGAAATTGACGCGGAAAATGAAAAAAACAAGTGATAATCTCAAGTATAGAGAATTAAATTTCCACATGCATTGTTTTTTCTCCCTGATTTTATGAGCATTGCTCTTTCCTGAAAATAAATTTCTAATTTTCTAAAAAAATTGAAAGCTCGTTCGTTTCTTTGTGTTGTTGATCTCAGAATGAAGACAGGGTGTTGTGGAAGCTTGGGACACTACCTCCAGGTTTGATTACCTTTTACGGGCTTACGCATCCACTTCAAAAGTCTTGGCATGTGCTTGGTTTGGGGTACAACCCCAGCATTGATAAGGTGGAGATCGAGAACGCAGCTGTTATACACTACAACGGGAACATGAAACCCTGGCTAGAATTGGCCATGACAAAGTACAAGCCCTATTGGACAAGGTACATCAAGTATGACCACCCATACATTCGCAACTGCAAACTAAGTGAATGATGAAATGGCAAATTCCCACGCCCAAAGAATCACACCACACCATTGAAGGGTAAATCTGGTTAAGGCAAAGTTTGCCTGAGATTCAATTTGATTCATCTAATTGTCTTGTTAAAGGATCTGGGGAGTGAAAATTATCGCTCTTTTACGTTGTGTTTGTTGTTAGTTGAAGTTGCTAATTGTATTCTTTATATACATACTAGTTAATTACTAGATTTAAAATGTAACTGGACTTTGAGCATTGTCAGAGATGTTATTTGGCCTATCTTTCAGTAAAGAATATAAAGTTGTCATGATTGTACCACCTGCCTGCTGTTAATCTTTTTGCATTTTATGATATTTAAGTAATTAAATTTTGAAGTATTATAAAAATTTGAATAAATATCACAGTGTCATGCATGAAATTTTCCCATGCAACTTTTTGTGTCTAATGCGTTGGGAACAAATTGAAATTGTTTGTCCAACCTAAGTTTTGATTCCATTTCGTCCTAATCAGAATATCTAGAATGTTTCATTTCTTTAAGAAAAGATCAGCTAAGATTTGTTTGGCAACTTTGGGAGCAACTATTCATGGCCATTATATGGAAATCTTGTCTGCTTTTCGTGAAAGTAGAGATTGCAAAGAGTAAATATTTGCCAATGCTATTTTTTTTCTTTGAATTCATGTGCCAGTGTAGGGAGGCTTCAACTGGTGATTACTTGTCCTCCCCCGGATAAATCATATTTCTAATAGAAGCCATGAACGATTGTCTCAAAGCTAGGTTAGCAACTAAGGAATAAATCATGGAAAACTAATAGGATTGGTGCGTGTGGAACAATGCGACTAACAAAGAAAGATTTTCTAATAACAATTGACTGGATATCTATACTCACAAAAAATAAAGGATTAACTATTGAATTTTACAAACTGTGGCTATGGAATTTACTGCGAAAGTAATTCCGTTCTTTATTAAATTTGTCTAGTACTACTTGCAAGGATGGACACACGCTTGGGCCAAGGGGGTCATTGGGCCCCTTGGCCCCACTTGAACTTTATATATATATATATATTTTTTTTAATTAAGACACACCTACGTGAAATGGTCTAATAATAAAACGGAGCATAAATTGTGTATAAACACTTTAATATTTTGAAAGGATGAGTGTTATTTGTGTTAGATTATACCTTATATCATGTAAAAAATCGTTTCATATGAGTGTTTGTCTCTTTTAAACAAAGTATTATATGAATAATGTTCACCGTACATCACTATTACTAATATTTATAAAATCAACACTCTATAAATAAAATGTTGATATTTAGGTGAGAAAGGGATAGCGAAATAGAGAAAAAAATATGTATAATTCACATTATAAAAATATATATATAAATGTGTTCGACTCCGTTAATATAAAGATATATAGTTAATTCAAATAATTTTGAAAAATATATAAAAATTCAAAAGTGCATTTAACTGCACTATGTTATAAATTGGACCCCTCTCGGTGAAATTTCTGGGTCCATCCCTGACTACTTGCTTCACGTAGACATTTTAGTTCTTCAAATTACCTACTAACAATTTACCTATAGAATTGCATGCAAGCAAATTCATCAATAAATTTCTTTTCCTTATATAATTCATTTGTAGGTAATTTAAGGGATGAAGATGTCTATATGATTTAAAAAATACTATATAAGTAAGTCCTAGATAATTTTCACTACCTACCTGATGACAATTATTTTGTTAGAAATCCTGTTTAACTATAGTCAAAAAAAAATTACCCAATTTTTTTGTTTTCTCGTAGTGCATAGGTACAGGTTGGAGCATTGTTTCAATATGGCCTACAAAGAAGGGTAGGTCGAATTGCAAATAGAGGATAAAATATATGAATACTCCGCTAGATATAACACTACATCGAAATTGACCAATGAGATGGTGAGGAATAAGAGTAGGGAGTTTGCCTACACAATGTTTAGTTAGTCCAATTCCTCTCGTATTATTTTTCCCACGTACAAAGAAGGGTAGGTTTAATTGCAAATAGAGGATAAAATATATGAATACTCCGCTAGATATAACACTACATCGAAATTGACCAATGAGATGGTGAGGAATAAAGTAGGGAGTTTGCCTACACAATGTTTAGTTAGTCCAATTCTAGGTATTTTTTCCACGTTTCTAAATATATTTTAATAGGACAAAAGAAGGGTAGGTCGAATTGCAAATAGAGGATAAAATATATGAATACTCCGCTAGATATAACACGACATCGAAATTGACCAATGAGATGGTGAGGAATAAGAGTAGGGAGTTTGCCTACACAATGTTTAGTTAGTCCAATTCCTCTGTGTCATTTTCTCATGTTCTAAATATATTTCAATATGGCCTACAAAGAAGGGTAGGTCGAATTGCAAATAGAGGATAAAATATATGAATACTCCGCTAGATATAACACGACATCGAAATTGACCAATGAGATGTTGAGGAATAAGAGTAGGGAGTTTGCCTACACAATGTTTAGTCAGTCCAATTTTTCAATGTCATTTTCTCATGTTCTAAATATATTTTAATTTCTAAATTTTAATACATGGATCCAAAATTATGGTGAGTCATTGGATAATACTTTAATTTCTTCTTGTCATATTTATAATATGAAATATGGGATGGAACATTGAAAATGAAACAAATGATATCATTGGGTGTTTAGGGGTAGGCCATACACATAAAAAAAAAATGTACAGGGATGCATATGACACTACCTATATGTTTGTTTTTATTTTTTTCTTAAGTTTGCAGACATGTATTGTGTCTCCAACTTGTATTTAAACTTTCAATATATATTTTTAAATCAAATTTAAAAATTAACGGAGAAAAAAACTGTCTGAAACAAAGTAAGTAGACTCGCTAAAACTGATATCTTCACCTTTAAGAAAAATGACTGGTAATTTAACGTCTTTATCGACCACAAATTTACACGTGGGACGTGGCAGTGTAGATACCGATCAAGATGTAGAATCTTTTATCTTGCTTCTAGAGTGGACCATTCTATATTTGCGTAAGAGGGCCTCATCTTTTAGTATTTACAAAGGGATTCCTTATCTGTTTTGTGATATACACGTGGCACTCGCATGTGTGTTTTGTTCTTCGGCCGGCTATGGCGGGAGGTTAGTGTATGTGATGACGTCATTTTAGTGAATTGCCTTCATTACCCTTCAACCAATCATTCCGAATGCAACATCATAATATCAAAACAAATTAATATACTTGCAAAACAAAATATCTACTTTTTTTTTTTTTAAGTTATGTACATGCTACTATAAAAAAATTAATATCATTACTTATAAATTGATATAACTAGTCTTATAAATTAATATTAATAATATTTAATATTATAATATTATTTTATAAATATAATAGTATCAATTAATAAGTATAGTAATATTAATTTATAAATATAATTGTATAAATTTTATATTATAAACAAATTTCACGGAGAATTACTCATAAATAATTGGTAATCTCAAAATATTTAAATTTGAAGTATTCAAAGAATTGAAAGGCTATCAAAATTAGAATAGTTAATTAACTCTTATTTCTCTCATAATATAATCTACTAAAAACTTGCAGCCAAAAAACAAAAGAGAATTTGTCTAACTTAACGACAGAAAAGAAATAAAATATGAAAGTGCCCAAAAAATATATTTCGAGATATTTTACAAGTTATTGCATATCCTTATTGTGGTTGTGGATGATATTATCCAGATGGAAAATTGACAGAAGTTGAACTATGCATGACATGCAACCAATCGGCAAACTTGCATGGTTTTCCGTTCAAGGTATTAATTGTCTTATTAAAATTTTGACGTAATAATATTAATTATTTCATTAAAAATATTTATTTATTTTATGAAAGTTGATTTGTACGTCAATTATAAAGTGCAATTTGTTAACATAAATAATATTTTAAAATTTAAAATTATTATCATAAAAATAATATTTTATATGAAATAAGTTAATAATTTTTAAAAATACACGAATCAACTATAGTGCATACAGAACCACGTTTTATCTATATAAATATACTTGTACTGAATCAATATATATTTATCGATGGTATATGCTACTCCCTCCGTCCCAAATTCGATGTCATATTTATTATTTACACGTAATTTAATGAGCGAGTTTTGTATTATTAATTGAAATAATCAAAGTGACTTTTAAGGGATCTTAAAAGTCACTTTATTATTTCAATTAATAATATAAAACTCGCTTGTAAAAAAGTATATAAAAATTAATTGTGATATCGAATCCGAGACAGAGGGGGTAGTATTTTTCACTAGTAATATACTAAGACCGCATAAATAAATGAATGAAAATCAGATTCTCTACGTATATTTTGACATATCAATCATGGGCCGATTCTATGAATATTTGGATCTAAATTAAACTTTAAAATGGCCCCACTTTACTCACATTTTATATATATATAAAATTAAAGATAACACAAAATAAATTTTAAAAAATAAACAATGTATAATTCATAAAATGTTTAATTCATTGCTCTTAAAATAATATGGTGTATCAAGTATATATATAAATACAAGTCGCTTAATAATTTTAGCAGTAAAATATTAATCATGTCAAAATAATAAAGGTAATATAATTTATATTTCTCAAATGATAGTTAACATATTCAGTACTTCTTATAACATGCATGGTTGACCCCACCAACTTGAACAAGACCCAATCCACCAAGTTACATCATTTAATTAGTAAAAATATTCAAGTATATGATAATTTTTTTTAAACAACAAATATATAATAATTTAGGCATTGTTATTTTTTTTTATTATCACGTAATAACACATATTTATTTTTACATTAACATATGTTTACCCTTAAGAAATCCGTTTGACTCAGTTTAATCTGCACATAATTCGTGATTTTCAGTTCATTCCCATTTGCAATCGGTATATGTTATACATGAAAGTTTCTCTTTTTTAAAAAACTAGTGTATCACTGGTGTGTTGCACGGTTTGTGAGTGTAAAATGAAGATGATATGAAATGTATTCATTTTTGTGTCAAATAAATTATAAAAAATTATTTTACTTATAATAATAATAATTTTTTTCATTTTTTTAAATATTTTTTTGATCTTTTTTTTTATTTCGATGCAACGCACGATTTATGAACATAATTTGCTTTTGCAATCCGGCATAGGAAATGGGTGGCGCTCCAACTGCTTAAAAAAATTTACATTGTTAAATAATGCAACTTTAAAGGTATATTTTGTTTCTTCCTGTAAAAAAAAAAGTATATTTTGTTTCTTACAATGTTGAATTATTTCCTTTTAAACCACATTGATTATCACATATTATCGTCTTCCCAATTCCCATTGCATGCTAAAATTTTCAAATTGTCCCTTCTAGTTACTCTGAACATGATAACATATAATTACCCATGATTGAAATTGATCTACTTAAGAAAATTCAAGGTTTTTAATAATTGTGTATAATTTTTATTAATGGTCACATCATAAAATTTCATTAATCAAAATATCTTTTTAAGATGTTAAAGAGAGTCTACTATCTGATGTAGTCAGTGTCATTCCCGAAATCAATACTCTTTGTCCTAAGTTAGTCTCGATTAGTATTTTCTTTTAAAAATATGGGTACTGAGCTTCATCACAATCAACCCAGTATTGTTTTACAATCCGAGGTCTAATGTCAATTGTACATATAACTAATTCATAGTAATCGAACTCAATGACAGGCCTACATGTCCTATGTTGGGATCACGTGACCCCATAATTTTTTTTTCAATTATATATTATATATATTATAATTATTTGGAGTAATACTTATATTATATGTATATAATGACTTAAATGAATTTTTAACAGTGTTATAATTAGTTAATCATGCAAATATTTCATCTACAAAGTTTGTAGATCTGTTACGTATATGCAATATCACTATTTTAAAAATCAAATATTTTTTAAGATAGTGACAATGTATATGCATAATCGTGACACTAAAAAAAATAGAATTCATGTGAACCCAATTTCACAGGAAATTTACTTTTTATATTATTTATTTTTGTGCCACCGTCATTAAAGTTTTTTGGATCCGTCCATGATTGGATTAATCAATTTAAATATTACATCCTGTAAAAGAATCATACAAATAAGTAAACAAATCGAGTTTTATCACAACCAACCTAATGTTATTTTACAATTCAACTAATAACGTCAACTAATAATTTAATTAAAAATCATTCAACTAATAATTTAAGTCTAATGTCAATAGCTCATGGAACTAATTTATGATAATTTGACTAATCAATTGAAATCCAATATCATGTAATATAATCATACAAATAAGTATATAAATTATACATTTTCATATATATAATACTCCTCGTCTTTTTTAGATTGCTCAAAATCCAAAAAGTACATCTTTTATCACATACTCAAAATATCAATAAAGTAACTATACACAATTCATGCCACCCCTTATAAACATCACTAAATTGCATCACATGTCACTAATAATTATATACAAAAGTAACTTATTTTTTTATTTTATTCACTAAAATTGAAAAAATACCCAAATCAAAAAACTATTTTATCACCTTAAAATATTAATAAAGAATTTTCTCTTTAAAACTTGTGTCAAAGTCCAGTGAGCAATCTAAACAAAAAAAAGGAAGGAGTAACTATTTTTTTTTAAAAATATATATATATCAACTACAAAATATAACATTTTATATTATTAATCACTAATGTGCCACTTTTAAAATTTCATGATAAATTTGTAATAATTTTTTTGTTGATTTTTTTTGGTATGATATTTTTTATTATATATGTATAAATAGATCTAGTTCAAATTTTGTAATAATTTTTATGTTATTTTTTTTCTTTTTGTATTATAACTTGTTATTATATATGTATAAATAAATAGATCTAATTTCAAACTTCAAAAATAATATTAATAATTTAAAAAATAATTAGTATATATGTGTCGTAGATATGGGGAATTGAACCTTGTACCTATTGCATTCAAAAAAGATAAAAAATATTTGTTATGTCATTAGAGCTATAACAAATTTATTAAGATGTTTAAAATTTTATTAAAAAATTATAAAAAAAATTTGGCCAAATATTTTGGGCCAATATTTTGTTACTATTAGACATGTATAAATATTTGGTAAAAGTGCTAAAAGAGAAAGGAAAAAAATAGAATAATCCAATCCAAGGGTATGTCAGTCTTTTAATTTGGCGAAACCGCTCCAAAGAAGAAACTCATCGCGTAAAGTCATTATCATGCTCTGAATTATCATTATCATCTCAACTAAAATAATATCTCAAAAATATTTCTCAACACTAAAAATAGCAGCACAACTCTAGAAGCTATCTTCTATCTTTTTGACACAATTTCTTGTTTCCTTTATCCACTCCACTCCTGATCTTCGTCTCCCATTATATAATGTTTTGATCGCAACAGATCATTGTTTTCTCATTCTGATCTATTAACAGTTTACAGCTTTTAAAATTTGGTGAATCGATTCCTTTTGGGAATTCAGCTGCTGATTTTTGGTGGGTTCTACCCTGATTGTTGAGGTTTTTTAAGAGATCGGGGAATTTTTTCAGGTGTGATCCTTATTATATTCATGAATTGAAGAAACACCTTTTTGATGTGATTGATTGTCTATTGAAATGTTGAATTACTATTGATTGATCAGTGATTTAGGAATAATTAGAGCATGTTTGTAAACATAAAAGGGGAATGATGGCGTTGTTCGCAAATTTGAGGAACAACTGGACTTGATTCTTGTTTGTTGACTTTAGTGGGGTATGGGCTTAATTTGGTTGGTGTGAATTTCTTGCAATTGAATTACATTAATCCTAAATTCAGAATAATTTTACAATCCTATTTTTGGGACTATGCTAGTGCTGATATGAGATTCTACTCTTTGTCCATATCTGTTTGTAGAATCAAAATATTACATATTTATAGCTGAGTTTTTTCTTCTTTGTGATTTCATAATTGATTGATTGTGTGATGCAATTGAAAGGATTTGAGATGGCTTCCTTGCAAGGCCCTGTTGTTTGCCCCGTAGTTCATCCAAAACAAACTGGAGTGTTGTTTAATTCACCCCTGCTTAAAGTTAAATTCATTGGAAGTGGATTATGGGGGCTGAGAGGGCTCAGCACATCCAGGAATAACATCGGGTACCAGGGGAATTTTAGGAAATGCAGCACAATTCGTGGTAGTTTCAGTTCGTCTTCGAATGGTAATGGTAGCACGGCTGAGAATTTCAGTGAGAATGATGCCAATTATGTGAATTCAAGTGTCGTTGAAGCAGGTAACCATTTTTACATTTATTTTGTTTTTGTGCTATATTTTAAACTTTCATTGTAAATGTGTGAAGCAACTATGGATTTATTGTTTAATTGATTGGAATAGTTGAGGTGAGAAGTGGGCCTGAAGGTTTCATGATCAAGATGAGAGATGGTAGACAGTTGAGATGTGCTCATAACAACCCAGTGGGAGGTCGTCTTCCAGATTATTCTCCACATCCTGCGATCGTCTTGAAGATGGAAGACGGGACTGGGATTCTTCTCCCAATTATTGTTTGTACGTGCATAACGATTTCCTGTTTTACAGTGGGAAAATAGGTTTTTGGTCATGTAAGTTACCCATATTACGGTTCCAGCTTTGTCGACTTTCTCGAATTGAAAATAGTCCTATAACTTATAATTTTTCGACATTTTGGTTCGGTAACCGGATATAGGAGGTGAACATCCGATTGACTAATCAGGCTCTGCCATGTCAATATCAACCGGCTTTCACCTCCGGCTACCGGTTACCTAACCAAATGCTAGAAAATAGAAAGTTATGAGACTATTTTCAATTCGTGAAAGTCGACAGGACTGGAACCGAAATAAGGATTATTTACGGGACTAAAAAACCTATTTTTTCCTTTATAGTGATTGCAAAGTCGATTATAGTCTTTACAGTCTGTTTACTGTATTTACTTGTGGCTTTTATTACAGTGGAGATGCCAAGTGTCCTCCTCATGGCAGCTGTTCGTAATGTCCAAATTGTATGTATACTCTTCCTACTTCTGTTTAAGCTACCAAACATACAAAACAAATATGTTCCTGTAGGTTGAAATTCTCAGTGAAGCTAATTCTTTGCTTACCATTCAGGCTAGACCAACAATGTATCAAGTGATGAAGGATATGATCGACAAGATGGGATACACTGTGAGTTAGATTCATAAAATCTACTATATTTTATGTGCCCCCAGTTACTTATTTTCGAGCTTAGACCTAAATTTCTGAGTAACACTAGTTGTGCACCAGTTGCACGGTGCAATAAGTGCACAACTAAGACTGTTCAGTGAAAACAACTAATATTACAAACTAAAACATTTTTGGAAAAAACAAAATATCATTTAGAAATGCACTTGAATTGCACGGTGCATAGATGTATTTGCCAATTTTCTTTGCTGGTTTCTTTTTCAGGTGAAACTTGTGCGTGTGACCAAGAGAGTGCACGAGGCATATTTTGCTGAGTTACATCTCGCAAAGGTGAATTTACCTGTTCATTCTTGTCTGAATTCCGGAGAGTCTTTGCTATGTAGGCTTTCACTAAAAAAATGTTTGTGCTTCATTGTAGTTGGACGATGAATCAGAGAACCTAAGCTTTGATCTTCGACCGTCAGATGCCATTAACATTGCAGTGAGATGCAAGGTAATGATCCACAATATACATCGAACTGTGTACCTCACTTTCATATACTAGAGAGTTACTAGTCAAATGCCTTGTGATTAACTATTATCAGCAATATTGTAGTTTCATTTTATTGCTCGTAACTATTTGGATGAGGCAATCATTGTAATTTTGGGCGTGTTGTTATCTGCAATTTTATTGTTCCATCCTTCAATATTGTTGATTGGGAATTTGTTGAATCTGTTTATGGACAAGATATTTGTTTCCCTTTGTGTAAATTCATGAACAACTTAGAACTTAGTAGCTACCCCTTCTTTCTTCATATGCTGAACTAAGAGCTTATATGTTATCATTTCAGCATTTGACTGGAAACAACTGCAAATTTCTGCTGTTGGGTTTTGATTCTTTAATTATCATATTGGTTGCAGGTTCCAATTCAAGTGAACAAGTACCTGGTATATACTGATGGGATGAGGGTTATTGAATCTAATAAGGTATCGGTGCAGAGTTCGTCATCAAATAACCGACTGTTCTCTGAACTCGACAGGTAAAGTTGGTTCTGGTTTCAAAAAAGATATCTTGGAACTTGCACCAGTTGCAGCGTGCAACTCACAACTTATATTGTTCAATGCAAACAACTGATACTGTTCAGTGCAAACAACTAATACTGACCGTCTAATACACCTTAGTAAAACAACTATTACCATTTCAAAATACATTTGAGTTGCAACTGGTGCATAGAATTATTTGCCTTTGATGTGTGGATATTCAGCTTTAATCTGAATGAATGAACATATTTCTTTGTCTAATTAGCTTAGGAGAAGGTCTTAACTTGTGTTTGTATTGAGGCAGACCTACTGGACAGCCATGCATTCAAACAAAGGAATTCAACTTAGTGAGAAACATGTTAATCGCAGCTGTTGAAGAACGCTACAGGGATGCAGGTACGTATTTCTTGTCAAATCCTACCACAATTATCCTTCTTTTATGCTTTTGGAGTTTGTTAAAAACTATGAGCAACACATCGGTGCATGCAACTGGTGCAATATAGACTAAATAATTTCAACCAAGCTGTGTTTCTTTTTTCCGAATCATAGAAAAAAATAGTTAGTACTATTTCGTGTGATGAAAAGTAACAGCTCATACAATGAAAGGTATTAGTTCTACATTGAAAAAGTACTGCTACTGTTCAGTCCACAAACTAATACCTTTCTTTTGTATGAACTAGTACTTCTCTTCATATATTAAAATACTTGTCTTATGTACTACAGTTTATGCTGTGAACAAGTCGAACTTTGATCAAAATTGAGTCAAAAAATTGCTTCAGTTACACGGTGCAATTGATGTACAGAAGTTTTTCCCAAAAACTATTAAGCTTGTTTTAAAAACAACAAACGGTTGTCGACCCATAGCTGTAACGGAATCGAGATTTTTAATGTCAGTTTAATTGTTGCAGCTTTGTGGAGAGACAAACTCACTCAACTTCGGTCTAAACGGAACTGGGCATAAACTATTGAATCCCCCCATGAAACTGCAGGTCCCTTTAATGATGAATGAGCTAGGGTGGTTCTGGTTTGAAAGCTTATGTATGTATGTATATAGAGATGAATGATTGGTAATGCCCTTTAATTAATCAATTGTATAAACCCCTATCAAACCTCCTTTCTTGTATATGTGTGTATTGCATCTTCATAATTAGAACATAATTAATTCCGTTGCTTGTCTTTTTTTTTCTTCAAAATATAAGAAATTTACTTGAGTTTTTAATGTTTAAACAAGGTTAGGTCTTGTATACACTAGGTGCACCACACTATATAGTGTATTTTAGAAACTTGCAATTTATTGTATTGAAACTTGCGACTTAATATATTGAAATGTGTAATTATGTTTATGAACACAGGTTGCACGTTTTAGTGTAACAAGTTGCAAGTTTCGGTGCAACAAATTGCAACATTTTAAAATACATTATGGAGTGCACGGTGCATTGGAGATCACCCCAACTTAACAGCATTTGTTCAAATCTCTCGAAAAAATAAATAGAAAACAACTATATGTATCATGTATGCATATATATATATATATATAATTGTTCAATTGATTAATATAATAGACTAATATTCATCAATTCAAATGCCCACATGCATCCAATATCTTTTGTATTAAGTGATCGATTAAAAGTTTTAAGTAGATTTGTTATGCGGTCGTCGGATGGTCCATTTTTGACGTTAAAAG
The DNA here is from genome assembly GCA_037126765.1 of Stenogyne calaminthoides. Lineage (NCBI taxonomy): Eukaryota > Viridiplantae > Streptophyta > Magnoliopsida > Lamiales > Lamiaceae > Stenogyne > Stenogyne calaminthoides. The sequence goes on along the minus strand of JBBCBC010000029.1, from coordinate 26,919,965 downwards.
CATGGTTTTCATTAAAGTAGTAATGCCCAACACACTATACTATAGTTTATCTTAAATTCTGCGGCACAAGTTGCCGTGTTATTGTCTCCTCTATGTAAAATATTATTTTTATGTATGTTGCACGGAATACGTTGTAAGATGATTTCATAGGAAACGTGTTGTAAATAATTGTATATTAAAACGCACCCAAGTCCCTCAACCCCTAAGAAATTTGCCGCCTCATCTAAAAAGTTCGAGCTTTTTAGATGATTTTAATTCTCTAAATAATATCGAGAGGGGTTGTGGGTTATGATTCGATTCCGCTAAACACTCCACCCATTTAAATCATTCACTGTTGGGCCTCCTCTTCAGATAAATAGAAAAGAATGATTATCTATTACGAAGTGAGGGAGAGTGTTGAGGAAATTAAATAAATAGAAAGATTCTCGACCCTCACCATGTTCGAGAACTTTTTAGATGATTTTAATTCTCTCAACCCCCACCCCGTTTTCTTTCTCTCTACAATTAGATAGATCCAAAAAAAATAAAAAATTACTCGATGTCGGATTGGTCAGGAAATCCCAGAAAATATTTAACATGAAAATAAATAGCTTAATTTTTGCAATACATATGATGAGGTGTATTTTGTAAGACTCTTCGGGTTGGAGTACTTTTGTACTTTGAATTTTTCACACCGAACCTTTTTTTACTAAAAAATAATAAATGCAAATATAATAATAATAATGTATCGATAGTGCGTGTGAGTGTCGGGTATGTGTCACCAAAAAGATGTAATGCTGTATGCCGCGGCATATTCCCGCCAATTGACAATACCCAACACACACGCCAATGACACGTGGATGGGCCCACCTCCCTCCTCCAACAGCCGCTCATTTTACCGACTCACAAACTAAATTAAACCCCCACTGCTAATTCCTCTCTGTCTCTCTCTCTCTTCTCCGCTACACCGACGTCCCAATTTTCTCTCTCCACCTGCAACAATGTCCAACTCTCTCGATCGAATTCCCACCGCTTGTAAGTCATGCCATTTGCAATTGCAATTCTTATTGTACTGCTAGTATTACCGAATTCGTTGCTTTCGTGTGAAGTAAATGCGCCTGCTTCTTACCTACTGTTTAACTAGTCATACTCATAGATCTTATTATTTATTTTTTTTTTTTTTTTTTTAATTTAGAATTGATGAATGGAGAATTGGATTTGGTTATGAGTAATTGAGAAACTGTAATTCGTTGGTTAAATTTTGAAATATTGTTTTTGATTACTGGTGATAGACGAATATTTGTTCCATTCTACCGTAGATGCAATGGCTTAATGGTTGTAGCCTGTAGGTTGATTTTGGTTAGATATGGAGAGATTTATTGGAGATCGTGTGTAATTTGTTTCTTAGCTTCCAGTATATTTAAATGTTATATTTGGATTGTAAAACTTAGGAATCTATGTTTTATGATTGTAGCATTGACTAAGTGATTTTCTCCTATTATAGGAATGGACCTTGTTTAGTTTGGGTATATTGTAACGTATAAGAAACATTAAGATATGTCTTTTATGCGTGATCATAGGATATATTTGGCTTGAGTTTGAGTATTACAAATAGAGGTGCATGTGTTTGCTGATACATAAAGTGAGGAGTGACTTCTCTTGTGGGAGTAAAGAGGGTTTGCTTATCGGCTTGATTTGTTGATCCCCAACCTATTGCTTTCATACTCCATACACAATTTATTGATCTGAAAATTTTAAGATACTGTTTAAGGTGAATTGGTCTCAAATTTCCCTTTTCTTTGTTTTTATGTCCTTTATGGTGAATGTGGTTTGGTCTGTCAATGTGCATAAATTACTTTCTATATTCATCAACTTTTAGATGAAGATGGCAGTTTGATGTTTCTTGAACAGAACTGATTTTAACTGTCTGTGCATGCGTGTATTTTATTTACTTTTTCCAAATTGATTATGTTAATTCTTAACCGTTCCTATTATTTTCTGGTGACCCCCACTCTAAATAGAATTCTGCATTGATGTCAGTCAAAAATGTTCTTTTAGAAGATGGATGGTGTATATAATAATGAAAGTTTAGCAACAAATACTAACAGGAATTATCAGTTAAACTGCAAATGGCTATTAGTTTCTGAAGCAGTGGGTGGTTTCAACTTCTTTAGTTGGTTCATGCCTATGTACTAAATCATTTGGTCCATCTGGTTCAGATTGAAGTTTCTCTCAACTGCTTCGTCATCTCAGTAACTGTTATCTTCATATTATGGCTTTTGCCAGATGGATTCTGTCCCCTATGGTTTTGTGTGCTTCCAGTTTTCTACTATATCAGTTCCATGGCAGCATGCCAGAGATTTGCTGAAGGGTCAGTTTGACTTCTTTAAATCTTGACATTTGAATCGGAAAAAGTCATTTTGTTTCCTCAGGTTGCTGTAAGGATGATAAACACAAACACAAATCAGATTGTGAAAACACAGAGGAAAATATGAAATTTGGAATTCTGAAGAAAGCAAAAAATGCATCTAGTAAATTCAGGAATTCTCTAAAAAACAGAATCCGAAGGAGAAATGATGCTGGAGTTTGTAAAATAGAGGATAATCATGAAATTGAGGAGCAAGAATTTGTTGATGCTTTTAGACAGGCACTAGTCTTGGATAATTTGCTTCCTGCAAGATTTGATGATTACCATGTAATGTTAAGGTAACTTTTTCCCATTCTCATGCTTACATTTTTCTCATGAATAAGTCTATGACTAAGAATTGGTAGAAATGAGTAATCTGCTAAAACACCTTTATTTCAGTTTTACCTATATCAATTTCAGAAAAAAAGGCAATTAATTTCTTAGACAACCTGTGAAAAATGGTTCACATTTAATATCTCTTTTCATCTTCTAAGCTTATCTGGATTGTAGTTTAATAGCTTTAAGTTGAATGTGAAATAAATCTTGTCTTGTTTCATGGTGATTTTGATTTGAGGATTATGTTTGTTCTTTATTCATTCCAATAGTTTGTATATAGTATGAAGCTTATGTTAATAAAAATAAAGACTATGCATTCAATCATAATACACTTTCTTTTCGCCTGATCAATCAACAATTTGCAGGTTCCTTAAAGCAAGGAAGTTTAACATCAATAAAACAAAACTCATGTGGGCAGATATGCTCGAGTGGAGGAAAGATTATGGTACTGATACAATCATTGAGGTGATATTTTAAATCATCTACTTATATGATTATATGTACCTCATATATCTATCGAAGCTTTTTTTTTTTCCACTTTTGGTGATGTGAATATGAATAAATTTAGTTACGTAGTTCAGTTTCTGTATTATCTCTACACTTGATTGAAAAAAAAAAAAAAAAAAGAAAAAAGAAGATACCATTTACATGTAGTAAAGAGGCATGATAAAGTATCTCTCTCAGAACTTGGGCAATGATTCTCTAGGGTGGCTTGGGTTTCTCTATTTTGTTTCTCAGTTCTTGGGTTATAATTCATTTTCTCAAATGCTATACAGATCTTAGGCTTCAAGGATGTTGGTCTATTTACTTCAACATTATTTTAGATTTCCATAAATTCTATCACCTTCTGCACTATTACTTAGAGCTATCTTTAGATCATAACATTTGTGCACTTACTTTGTTCTCAGGACTTTGACTTTAAAGAGTTGAAGGAAGTTCAACTACATTATCCTCATGGTTATCATGGCGTTGACAAGGGTGGAAGACCCGTATACATAGAGAGGTTGGGGATGATCGATGTTGACATGCTACTGCGGGTTACAACCTTGGACAGGTTTGCGAAATATCAAGTGCAGGAGTTTGAGAAAAGTTTTGCTATTAGGTTTCCTACATGTTCTCTTTCTGCAAACCGGCCCATCGATTCAAGTACAACAATTTTGGACGTTCAAGGATTGGTATTACAACTTTGTTATTGTTTCACTTCATTTTCCATGGTTCAAAAAACATTATGAATGGGTTCATTTGAGCTCTTTTTCAATATGTTCAGGGTTTAATGAGTTTGACAGGCCCGGTTATGGAATTCTTAAAGTTGGTTCAGGAGGTTGGTAACAACAATTATCCGGAAGTAAGTTTCAATACTAATCCTTGATTGCTTTGTAGTCCCTTGATTATAGTCTATGTATAAAATTCTAGATTTAGATGCTGTGCATTTGAAGCAGATTTTTTTTTTATGAAATATATCACAGACACTTTGCCGAATGTTCATTGTCAATGCTGGTCCTGGCTTTAGGATGATATGGAATGTGGTCAAACCTTTACTCAATCCTGAAACAAATTCAAAAATTCAGGTTCGCCTACTAACCATATTCACCATGTGCGAGTTACGTTCTTTCAACTTTATCAATGTTAGCCCTAGCTTGTTCAATTTCAGTCATTTTATATCCAATGCAGTCCTTTTCATGGGAAAATTCAATATCGACTGAGAAATCGCTTACGTCTAGGTTCAAAATAGAATTGATAAAGCAGAAAGAAAAAGGATTTGTATTGGATGCATCGTAGGTTACAGGACGTAGTATAAAGTAGCAAATTGTAGCTGGTAATACATGGGATAACTAATGCATGTTTTTTTCTTGCCGGAATTCCTTAGGTACTTGGCAGCAATTACAAAGGAAAATTGCTTGAGGCAATCGATGAAAGGTGACTATAAATATATTTATTCCTGACTATTGTACTAATTTTGGTACTCATGGAATTGATTGCTTGGCAGTGAGCTGCCGGATTTTCTAGGTGGTTGCTGTACCTGTGCAATTGAAGGGGGCTGTTTGAGGTCAGATAAAGGACCGTGGAAAGACCAAAATCTATTGAAGGTGATAAACTGGTTATGTTATAGCTGTTGTAAGTGGGCGTTTGATTCAAATTCTTCAATGGGAATGGTAATGAGAATAAGTTATTTAACTACAATGAAAATGATGGTTACATTGCTAGTGCTGTGCTCTGATCTTTGAATAAATGGGGATAAAAAATGACTGTTGGTTGAGAAATAATGTATTGGTTGAAGAAAAATAATTAGAGGAAGGGAGCTAGTTAATTAAAATGGGATAATGATTTACTTATTTTGTCTCATTACCCTGATGAAGTTTTATTGTTGCATCAAAATTACTTCATGCTCCATTCCGATTGAAGAATTTTGAACCAATCACCCTTTTTTCTTTTTTTTTTTTTAAAATGTAACATCTAAAAATAGTTGAGAATATTGAGCGTAGGTGCCTCAAGATACAGAAGAGCATCTTATCCAGAGAGCAGCAATCCCGGATGATAACAAAAGCTAATTATCAGGTAATCACCATTCGACATGCTATGAATAGCTTATGGCAGTTTTCTCCTCATCTTTCGGTGTTTTTCTCAATCAATTTTTAATTTAATGCGATTATTGATCCGTTTTAACATGCCAAGGTTGATGATTTATCCTCCTTAATACCCCAAGGAATGATCAGAAGCAGAGATGGAGAAAAAAAGGGTGATTCTTAAACCCGTAAATTAGATCAAGTCAATCATAAGCTTCAATAACATGCTGGGTATAGTAGATGAAGATTGTATTAGCTCCTTCACAGAGTTGATAAAATTCAGCAGAAACATCAAATCATTCTCATCTGTTTTGTTTCTGTTAGAGATTCTATATATATACTTATACGTACAACTTTTTTCTAATTAAGGCATTATGTTTCTAATTGATTGATGTGAATTTGATCTCGATTAACACCGATTCCAAGTTATTTTATTCTATTATGTGCTAATTCTCATTTATAGTGCTATCTTTCCATCTCCTAGCGTGTGATTTATCTAAAAAGGAGGGGTGGAATCTAATTAAACAAGGTCACATCCTTAATCCTCTTTCAAACTTCTCTTCTTGCACATGGATCGTATTTGCACAATGCCAATGATGATATTAGCAATATTTTTCACATAAAATTGTACGGAAAAAATGTGATATTTTTATCTTCTTTTTGTGATACTCATTTCGAGAGGATCAAGAATGTCAAGTCTTGTATGCAAAACTTCATAATTTCTTCATATTTTTTTAGTGGACTTCAGAATATTGTATCTAGTGGACACTCAACTTCCGATGTAAAAGAATTAAGTGCCTGTTTTCAAGTGCTATTCAATAGTACAGAATCATTTTTAAAAAAAATTGATCACACTTAATTTAATTTTATTTTTTAAAGAATTGATTACACTTAATTTTTTATTTAAAAAAAATGATTCTTGGGTTGGAGTTGGGGTTGAAAACACCCCTTAGAATAGCCTTTCCTTCATAACTTGCATCAAACAAAAGAGAGAGAAAAGCAAAAATTGTCCTGGATTGATGATCTCAAATTCTCAATGACCCTAAATTGAAAATTAATCTGAACTCTGAAATATATACATGTATCAAAACCGAACATAATCACACCAGAGAGTGATAAAGAATTGCCAAAAATCAACATGCAATGATAGATCAAAGATCAACTGTGAGCAGTTGGTTTTTCCCTACCGTTGAGAAACTGAAGGAGGCGGGGTAGCGCGATTTCAGCGTCGTGACTCTTGATGAGCTCTCCCGCAACTTGGGCTGGCGTCGCCTCGACCTTTCTCAGCAGGTCTTCAATCACTGGAAACAGTGAGTGCTCCTCTACCTTCAAATAATTGGCAGCAAGAATCTTGAAACCGCTGAACGTGCAGTAAGACATCTCCAACTGAACGTCCATTCGACCCGGTCTAACTAGGGCCGGGTCGAGTCGGTTCTTGTGATTGGTTGTGAAAACTATGATTCTCTCGTCTCCACAGCTCGACCACAACCCGTCAATGAAATTGAGTAGTCCAGACAGACTTATCTGTTTACATCAACTAATACAATTAGACAGGTTCAATTTCATGTTATTTTTAAGTATATAAATAATGTTACATGTAAAATTTAAATTGTATTCAATAACTCATTATCTATATGACAAACTCATTATCTATATGACAATTGACAAGTGCATTATTAAATAGCATTAATTGTTTTACTAAAATGTATCAATACTAATTGTTTTCATTCAATAAAGTAGCAAAGTTGACGAAATATTATTTCAAAACCACAAACCGAAATGTTAATGTGTGAATGCATACCTTGTCATCCTCATTTACTGCATTTTTTTCTGCATCCCGATTCATCAGCCCCACATTGCAATCAATATCTTCAATCACTAGTATAGATCGATTTGCCGTACCAATCAACAGCCTCCTCAGATCAGAATTACACTGCACCTCCCTCAAATCCAAATCATAAACATCAAACTTGAGATGATTCGCCATGGCTGCAACCAAGCTCGATTTCCCCGTCCCCGGCGGCCCGTAAAACAAGTACCCACGCTTCCACGCTTTTCCCACTCTCCTGTAATAATCCTTCCCCTTCACAAACCTCTCCAAATCCTCAATCAAATCCCTCTTTACATCAGGATCCATCGCCATTGTTTCAAATCTCGCAGGATGATTCAACGCAACGGCGCTCCAATAATCCGTGCCGTTGTAATCGACGGTGTGAAGCTTCACCGTTCTGGTTTGTTCTCTGATTTCCCCTGCTTTCCCCAAAATGTAGGGCAAATACACTCTCAGAGCGTAATCTCTGTGTTTTTTGTGAAAACTCAATTCGAAGTACCGAAGCTCTGTTTTCGAATTCCCCTTCTTGTTACCTTCGATTGATTGCTTGATCGCTGAGGATTGCAAAATCCAATTGAATTTGATTTCGCCGTGCACATCCGTGATCTGTTGATTTTTGTCGACTGTGACTGCGAGGTCTTCTTCCTTTTGAGATTTGTGCACCCTGATTCTTCGTGTGGAATTGGAGATTTTGGTGGCTAGGTAGAGATTTGAGGCTTCGAACATTTGATTGGGGGTGAGGGCGTCGAATTCTTCGACGACGACGGTGAGTTGAGAGGAGAGTTTGAAGAGCGATGAGGTGAAATAAGCGTGGATATGGTGCGGGATGAGTTCGTTGGCGAAGGATTTGAGGAGGACGGCGGTGCCGATTACGGAAGCGGCGACGGTTAGGATTTGGTTTGAAGATGGTAGAGATTCAGATGAGAAAGGCGCCATGGATTTGTTTGCAGGTATGGAGGTTGCTTGGGGAGGGGGAAACAGAGAAATGCTAAACTTGAATTTCCGATTTTATTAATCAAACGGAAAAAGGGGTTTTGAGGTTTATGAGGTTTAGCCAACAGTTGTGGGCCGGGTCGGGTTTAAGGCAGAAACGGAACGGGGATATTCAAAGTCGGGTCGTAATCAACCTATTCTTCAAAAAATTATTTTATCCAATTTTTTTTGAACCCATTTTATCCAAATGTAAAAATTCTTTTTTATTCATTTTGCCACAAAAATATTATTATTCTTGTTAAATGAATCTAATTTACCCACAAAGCCAATACCATCAAAAAATTCAATAAAATATCATCTAGGTTGCACGGGTTCAATAAAATATCATGTAAGTTGCATTGACATGCGAGTGTTGAGGCGATACGATACAAACACGAGAATAAGTTTATTTATTTATATTTTACTCCCTTCGTCCTATTTTTTAATATCCGATTACTATAGATACACGAAATTAAAAAAAAAATTGAGATAATAATATTAAATGATGTAAAGTGTGCAAAGTAAGTTTGGTGAAGGAGAATAATAATATAAATGGTGTAAAGTGAGTTTGGTGGAGAGAAATAATAGTATTAAATAGTATTGAAATTTATTTTATTCCCTTTTAGAAAATGACCAAACAAAATTAGGACGGCTATTTACGGAAAGTGAACAATCGAATTTAGGACATGAAGGAGTATTACATATAACACTCAAAATATATATATATATATATATATATATATATATATATAAATAAAAATTTGTAAATCAAATATATACAATTTATCTTTTTTTTTCTCACTCATAACATAAGCATATTCAATAATTTAAATAAACCATCAATATATTTACCATCATCACAATACATAAGTCATAATAGTGAGTTCAATTTAAAACAAGCATCACATTGTCAATTTAAGTTACATTACATAATAATTTTTTTTTGAAATAGCATATCTAGTGCTTAATGTCTAATCATTTAGCAGGATTAGCACATCAAGACTTGCAAATTCATTTAATTATTTTATTTTATTATTTATGGATTTGCCAAGTGACAGTTGAATTCACGGATTCGAGATTCGCACCGTTTTAAGGTGCGAGTACAAATTTTACGAATATTTGAAATTTTGATGTTCATTAGAATATCAACTAGTAGAATTTCCTGAAACCTTAAACGACTGAGGTTTTTGTTTTTTATATTTATAGCGAAAGATTTGAATATATCAAATCTCAATATATTAATAAGACAAAGTCTCATGTGCAAGGATCTAAAATTCATGCACTCACCCCAACCCGGGCAAAGTTAGTTATTAGATGTTAGTAGTTAGTACTACAAGCACCCAAACACTCCACAAATTCACCAAGTCACCTTATAACTCCCAAACTCCAATTCGTTTCCAAATGGAATCGAACCTGGATCTCCCACTCAACTGAGGAGCCCAGTGACCAGGTGGGCTAAGCCACCTGATTTACAGAACATGTCTAATATATTTATTTGATCAAGTATTTTTTTAAATGAGTCATTTAATTGCATGAGTGCACAAGAGACTCACTCTATTAATAATATATCAAATCTCAATATATTGAGTGTTTCTTACTTGAATGTTTGAAAATCTCTAGCTACAAATTGAAGACTCAGTCTCCCATGAACCAATTATATGCTATGAACTTGAATTATTTGACTCATTTTACTCATTTCCAACACATTTTTATAAATCACTAAACTTGACCCGTATTATACTATGTATAAGGTCAAATTTCATAAATAAAAAACAAGATTCATAACATGAACCAAATCTATACAAGTTTTTGTCTAAATTGAATTGGGATGACACTCGAATTTGAGATCTGGTTCGGATTGAATTATGCACTTACCACTAGATACAAAAACAGTAAGAAGCATGCGCGAAGAATTCCATGGGAAAATCATCTATGAGACTACTTCAAAAACACTATTCCCCTCTCACACACAAATTCTTTCCACTTTCATTTGTCACACAGACCAATAAATCATCATTTATTGTGCTTAGAATTCTGAACTTACATATAAAGTCCTGATATACCATTATGTATTAAATACAAAACAATTATGTTTAATCCCAATGTACACTAAACAAAGGTAGTGTAAACAATTTATACACTTTTGATAGGGAAATGGACTATAATTTGGGACCAAAAAAAAATACAGATTATCATTGTGGGACGAAGGGAGTATTTTGGTAGGAGTATTTTGGTAGCCTAGGATTATCTCATTTCACAAATATCACACACATTCTGGAAGTAGAAAGATGAATCAAACAATTTCAGCAGGCAGTGATCTTCAGTAATCTAATCTTAAATAACTGAGCAAATGAGACTCCAAGATACTAATGCATAGATAAGAAATGAGGAGTCAATGAGTTTTCCCACAAATTAACATACCATTGAGATCACTGCGACAATTGTGATAGACGTCATTTCCTATGGCTAACAAGAAATAACATTGAATTCTGCATCTTTATTCCCATCATCACTCTCTCTTAAAGGAGGACCAGGGAATATTGATAAACAGTGCTGCTGAACATTCTTACCTGCTGTATGATAAATGGTGGGTCATGTTTGGGTGTTTTCTGTAATGAAAAGAGAACCAGATTCATCAGGAAGTTGCTAAAGATAGTAAACTATGACAGCAGACATGAGCTGAAAAGGGTGAAGATATATTCAATGAGAAGTGTCATCAATTATGCTGTGGCCAAAATAGACAGCACAACATTGTTCAATTAATATATTAATATAACTTACAAAAGCAACTTCAAAGGGATAATCTAACACTGCCAATGAATGTCACTGTGACAACAGCACGGTAATCCAGTTGTAAAAATATGCCCTAAACCGTTATTCTACGCAATATTATTGATTTCGGTATGTCATCTATTAAGTAGTTCCTCTCTCACTCTGCTCAATTATCATATGTATTTTGATCAATAAGACTTTATCCAACAATCACGGCATTGAAAAGTACTTTTTTTTTTCCAACTATGATTGACATTATTCTACTAGAGACACTTCATTAAGCAAATTTATAGGGTCAAGATGTTAACTGATTAAACTGGAAATGTTCCATACATCACATATGTTGAGAGAGTGCCTTTAAAGCAGTAAAACACAATCAGAATGAGCCATCTAACCAATTTAATTCTGCATGTTGTAATCTTGCCAAACTATTTTGGCGAATGTTCTTGATCCACAGTCTGGGCCCTCTACATGCAGCATCATCTTCATGCTTAATGCTGACATAAGTGGAGGAAAATAGTGAAAAACAAACTAACATTTCAAGGGAAAAAATGTCAACTAGGTAATGGAAACAGTCTCACCATTCCTCGGCATTGAATTGAGAAGTATCTGCACAATAATAAAAGTACACCAAGAGGGCTGCATAGATATCCTAAAAAGTGGATGTATCCCTCCCATCCAAAAAAAGCCAAATACAATAATGTGAAATACCAAAATGAACAGAGTTGCACAAATTCCAAGGGGTTGGAAGATTGATAAGGATTAATCTAAATAAACAGAGAAGACAATGTAAAGCCTTTTCACAGGATCATAAGAACATCAAGTTAACTGGATTCCTCGAATGGATAATTATGAAGAATTTCAAGCAAAAGATACATACAACAACAAAGATTTGCACCAAGTCTTTTAAGATACAGTTAGGTTTACATAAACCACAGATATAAATTCTACTTGTGGCCTTGATGATCATCTTCCAGCATGCCATTTCCATACATTCAGTCCATAATCCAGCAGTATCACTAATTACTGCATGGAGTATCAGGGAGCACCCAACTAGTCAACACGCCCCTTTCTTCATAGGAGATAGATTGATAGACAACTAACATGACTCTTTCTTCTGAACTCAATTAATTTTCTGTTTCTGCATAAGCATGATAAGCTACACATTTACATACCTCCCAAAACAAAACAAAACTGAAAATAGAAGAACAAAAACCTCATTATTGGGTTCAACAATATAAACCATCATAAATTTAAAAACAGAAAGGATAATAACAGCTATAGCAACCTAAGTGCAGTAAGCTTGTTAAACCTTGGCAACCTTAGAATTTGGTTGGGAGAAACCAATTCTTGGTCTGCTATGAAAAATGACGAAACAATGTACATTATTTCATGTAAATGATGAGTTTGACACAGAAGATGAATAAAAATATAAACAGAATACTAATGTAATGTTCAATCAAATAGAGTGAGGAAAACCATCAAGTGCATGATACAACAGATATGCAACAAATTCTGAATCACAAAAAGATATGAGATTAAAACTATATTGAACAGAATTTAAAAAGAATTATTCCTCACAGGCTATATAGGCCTACAGATATGGAAGACATTGTTTAAGTAATCTATAACAGATATTTTATCCTTGAGGAAACTGTATTAATGATAATCTTCAATCTTTGAAATTTGCAAATGAAAATGATACCCTAAAATAATTCAAAACTAATTCTGCGAAAGACTTGTACCACAGATTCAGGAGAATATACACTAATATTCTAACATGGTTGGAGATTTTTTGGAATCTCAACACCGAATTTTTAAAAAAAATTCAAATAAATTCGCATTTAATTTCAAATTCAGGAAAGTGCTCGTTAAGGTGCAATTATGAATCATAATTTTCTTTTTCTGTCGTCTTGTCCTTTATTTTAATTTTTTTATCCATTATACAACATGAAGTAAATGATATAGTTTATCCTTTTTTTATATAAGCAAATGAATTGTAATTCGTGTGGATCAATACGATGCTGAAATTGACTCAACGAATGTTTCAACTAAAAATACAGAACACCATTTTATTTACAACAATACACAATGGTTTGAATACTCCTTACTGCTGTCACCATGATCAAGTGATTCCTTATAGCAGCGGACTATCTTCTGATCCAGCTCGTAGTAATACTCCATTTTCTCCAATGGTTTCATATCCAGGTCAATAAAAGATGCCTATAAGATTGCAATGAAAATATATAATTAAGTAACCAATATATAATTAATGCACTATGATCAGACAAGAACTAGAACATGTGGTAGCAAATATGTAATTAGTATTTTTTATATAACTATAAGAAACATACTCTGCAGATAACATTTATAAAGTTTGAAAAGAAAGCAACAGCAGGGTAAACTATTGACTATGTGAATACTGCAATGGATACAGAGGTCTAGTGATACTAATAATTTGTGTGCTTTATATATTCCACATTTCATGTGACAAAACCGAACCTTCCGGAAAGAGCAAGCGTATAATTAATTATATATATTAATAATAATAATAATAATAATAATAATAATAATAATAATAATAATAATAAGATATCTCTTCATAGGCTAAAACTAATAATCAGATTGAGATCACGGGAGTATTTTAAAAAAAATATAAGTGATTATAATTTTTAGAATTGTGTGTAAAAAAATTTTGAGTGTTTGCAAATTGAATAATTCTACATAAATTAATCACCTAGAATCCATAATCTAAAAGCTGAGAGGGGTATGCTTCTATCTGATTCTAGCTTCTCACTAATATTTTACTTTATTCACCTTGTTTACCAAACATCCACTTTATGCAAATTTCGCAAACACTTATCACTTATACTATTAAGCAATTTTCTCTCACAATCACTAAATCAAATCATTTCCTCAAAACATTATTATTGGCAAACACCCCCAATGTTATCTCAACACATAAATGTGAATGAACTTAGTTGAAAATTCCATGCTTCTGAATTAAAAGATCAGGTCCATTTTAGTTCAGAACTCATACTAAAAACAAAACCAAAAAATTTATGACAAGCTAATCATAAAAATTTAGAGATCAATAATTCACCTTGTAATAAAAAGCTTGCTGGCTTGATTTCAGAAAAACAACTTTATGCGGAAAATCCAGATCATCATTTCTTTTGGGCATAAAACTGATCATCATGCTTAGGTCCTTTGCAGTGGCAGATATCAAGTAATCTCTCACTACTTTTAATTTTTCATCGATTGGCATCGAATGAACAGTTGAATATCTTGTTGACAATTTTGCACCTTTATTCCGACACACCAAACAAGGCTTAGAAACAATATCATAGTAGGCATGGATGGCGCCTTCGATATCAATAGTATCAAGCTTTTGTACTTCAAGAAGTCGATCCAACAACCTAGAGTTAAAAACAGTTTCAGCGATAAGGTCCCGAAAATACTCTGTGTGCATCCCGTCTTTCGCTGAAATAACTGATTTAAGCCCATCTATGAATGATTGATTAGATGTGCAACTTGTACTGTCGGTAGCACCACCACCCATGCCCCCAAAACTAAGTGTCCCATTTAAGAAAACCCGGAAATTATTTTGAGGGGTGAGAAAGAGGGCCTTAATTGCCTTTTGTATTCGGTCCTTGGAGCCGCAAAAAATCCAATGGATCATACTTACTTATATATGATATCTGCATATAAAGATTCTCCATCATTTAAATTCAATCATAAACAACTTCAGATATAGCTCTTGATCCAAGAGATATACAAAAAAAGAGACAGTCTTGTATGCACCATGTGCACCGTGCAACTCAAGTGCATTTTCAAACGGTATTAGTTTTTTTTCACTGAGCAATATTAATTGGTCAGGAATCAACGTTTTCATAGAAAAGTATTAGTTGTGTACAATTGCACCGTACAACTGGTAGAAACATACTCATACAAGAAAGGTCACTTCATTGCTATAGTTAAAATGTTGCATATAGACATAGGTATAGAAAAGCTCATTTCCAGGAGATGAATAAGATAAGCTCTAACTATTACCTTCCCTTGATACAATTTCAATGCTTGGTGCATCTTAAAGCGAGTAGTTCTCCTTTTTACTTCATTTTCTTCAGCTATAAATTCTGAGGTAGGAAGATATCCACCTTTGGGCTGCTTTGCAGAAAAAGAGAAGATGTTATAAATCTAGCAAAATTGTCGAGGAAGTATGAATTTCTCACAGGATATTGGAAGCACCTTTATCTCAATGGAGACACAAAAATCCTCTTTGAGAGAACCTGAAACTGAAAGACAGATCATGATTAGCAGCTTGAAGATCCAACAGCTAAGAGGCCATATTTACATGAAGATACATCAGTTATCTTAAATGTTGTTCCTGGTCAGTAAATAGCTTAATGGATGGGTGATGGTCTCCGAATTAAATGGATAATCCATTACTCAACCACCAAACACAATCAGACATATATACATGCATACAACATGTATGTCCAATATAAGTTTTTTGACGTTCAGAAAATATATATCTATGTTTCTCCGACTATACCAGCCTATTAGAAATTCATAAACAGAACGCCAAATATCAGTTCTTAATCATAATCATTGAGGTGATGTTTATTTTGGGTTTTAAAAACCAAGTTTGGATTTACAAATCTAAATTTGGTTCTACTTTGGAATTTTGAAATCTGGTTTTATAGAACCACCACTGCAACACCAATAATCCTACTATTACACTTTCCAATACAATCAACTCTCTCTCCTTACACTTTAATATATGTAAATCATAACCCATATCATCCAATAATTCAATCACACCCAACAACAATATAATACTTAATACAACATCATTCACTCTTACACACTGATTTGTCATAAAATTAAATCTCACCCTACTCAATCCCAAAACAAACACACAATTTACTATTTGAGGCACACTTGCATGAGACGGTCTCACGGTGAGACGGAGCACAATTTGGGTATGGCGCTTTGACACTTTGGGAGGGGTGGGGTGTTAATTTGTGCTAGTTTATAACCCGTCTCATGTATGAGACCGTCTCATATGAGTTTTTGTCTTACTATTTATCATAATTCCAAAATCCACTCTATATTTTAAAATCCAGTTTTTGAACATCACTTAAAAGCCAAAACAAACATCACCTGAAGAAACAACCTAGCAGCTCTCATGATATGAAATAGAGATGCCAAAGAATGGAGGGGAAAGACAAAAATATCCCTGAAGCAGCTCAAGTACACATAAAAAAGAAGATTCGATAATATAATCTTTAACTAAGGGAACACAAGCAACAGTCCCATCTGTCCAACCAAACAAAGTCAGAATGCATCTTGTACCATGAGGAAACATTGAATGATCAGCAATGAGAAGAGCTGAATCACAAAGGGGGTTAACTTTGGCAGCATCAACTCGCCAAGAAGGACGATGAGGAAGAACTTTATTTTCAACAGCCTCCAAAAATTCTCTTGACACAAGAATGTGTATCTGTAACAAGCCACATGCAAGTTCCAACATTTCAGTTCTAGATAAAATGATAGTTTTGAAATTAGAAACAGCTCTCTGAATTTTTAGAAAGGAAGAACAAAATCCTCACATTTCCTTGTTATTTGTTAAGCAAATGAACCAACCCTGCAATTTTTAAATTTATATTTTTTTTGGTAAAAAAGGTTGATGTGGAATTTAAGGTGATGTTTGTTTTGGGCTTTAAGTGACTTTTAAAAACCACTTTTTGAAATCCTGATAAAGAGTATGGTGTTTGTTTGTTTTGAGTTTAAGTAGGGTGAGACTTAGCTTTTATCAAATCAATGTGCATGAATGAATGAAGTTATATTATTATATTATTATTGCTGAGTGATTGAATGATGTGAATTGTGATATAAATATGTTAAAAGTGTAAGGAAAGAGAATTGAGTGTATTGGAAAGTGTGATGGTACGTTAATAGGTGTTGTAGTGGTGGTTTTTTAAAACTGGTTTTCAAAATCCAAAACAAACATCACCTTAACATTAATATGGACCAGAACTTTAGGATTACCATGTAGTATGTATAATTAAAGGATGCAAGAGTATACAACTAACCAAAAACATTTTGAAACTAGAAGAACCAATAATTCTAGAATAACACATAAAAAACAAAGGGCAGTAACCATATACAGAATGCGCCTAAATGTTATTGCTAAGTTTCTTCACCGATCAATTAGAAAGATCATAACAATATGAAAAGAAGAAAAAGAAAGCTTCAAAACTTTCCTAAGAAATGATAACTTACCCCTGCATCAACATGTTCAGATCCTAACAGTGGGCATATTACTTTTTGCACGTACAGCTGCTCAGCAATTTCTTTAGTAGGGGCTGATACAATGCCTTCAAATTTTCCCCACAGGAGGCTTTCATGCTTAGTTGGAAAGGAACATCCATTCTCACATTTAGTTCCATTATTTGGAAATTTTGTAATCCTTATAACCTTTCCAACCTAGACGCAACGAAGAAAACGAAATGCATTAAGAGATTTGAAAATATATAATCTACTTTAAACATAATGATGCATTTATGAACTCTTATTATATCTTGAACACCTGCATTTAGTGTCTTCGAACTGATAATATACTTCAAAAATATTCTCATTTGGACAGAATAAATTAGTGACTACCATTACAAAACAAGAGAGTTACCTTAGTGACTACCATTACAAAACAAGAGAGTTACCTGCTTAATTCTTGAAAACATTGTATTATTGTATTAATAACTCATAACTCGATACATGAGTTCTTTATAGATTAATTTACTAAATCAAAGATACGGAATGAAGCGCCAAGGTCATATAATAGGGAACCACTGCCAGGCTAAGTTGAGGTCCAAATTTCTAAGAAATACAAAAGATCAAAAAGTGTACATAATTTTATATCAACTTCATCAACTTACTTTTGAACTAATCAGAGAAATGGAAAACCAAAGATATCTCAATTCTTTGCACCAATTTGAATCCATATAGCAAGTCCAGTGTAAGGATTTTCTCTCCAGGTTCCTCCAGTAGAAAGAGAAAGAAAAGCTAACTAAACTCCATAACCCAAAGCCAATATCAGCAAAATACAAATTCACAGCAAAATAACCCACATTTTGGGTTTAAAAACCAGGATTTGGATTTTGAAATTTAAAACCGGTTTTAAAAGACCACCACTGCCACGCCTATGAACCAACTATCACATTACTCAAACACCAAAAATCAAACAACCACCTTACTATTTATCAGGATTTAAGTCCCCTAGAAAAAAACAGTTTTTAAAAGTCACTTAAAGTCCAAAACAAACATCTCTTAGGGTGAAAAATAAGCAGGAAAGGCAAAACAATAATGCATGATGACTATTCACTACTTGTCTGGTAGCAAGAATGAAAAAAATATATATTAAAGATAGAAATAAAGTATATAAAGAGCATACAATCATAAAACCCCAAAAAAAAAAAAAAAAACGTACAAAATGGGGAGAGCTTCCACAATACGCAAGAATTAAGTTCACAGCTCCTTCTCCTCTATAATCCCATTCCTCCGCATCTTTTGCTTGCAAAATTGCCAGTGCCATCCACTGCACACAGACAAAACCACTTAATCTGATTTACACATTTCGCTAGGATCACAATTTCACGCAAAAAATTTCCCAAATTAAATTATGGAAAGCATGCAAGGCAATGAGGTGACAGGAAATAGAAAGTTAAGTTACTCACAGAGATTCGTTCCAATCACGACGCTTCGTCCTCGTTTGCGGCCGCCGTCACCGTCGGCGACCTCCACCGATCAACGAATTGACGAATGCTAGGCTTAACGCGGAGATCAGGATTAATCGCTGAGAAGAAAACCTCTGAATTCAATGGGCTTTAGTAGTGGTAACTCGAATTATGCTGTGGGGATTTGGGGTTTAGAGAGAGGGTAGAAAGGGGGAGTGAGGGACAGCTGCCACATTTACTGTCGCATCTTTAATGGAGTTTCAGGGCGGCGTTTACCCCGTGACAAATTTCGGCAATTTTTAAATCTTTTTACCAAATTCATGAAATGCGATTCAGCATGGAGATTTGAGCCGAAATGGAACAGCCGATCCTGTTTGGTTTTGATTTGATTATTGAGATTCTTCTTTTTAACTTTTAAGTAAAAAGTTTGAAAAAGACCAGCATATTTGATTCTAGACGAATTTTTTACGACTAAACTTTTTTGGGGGGTAAAATGGAAACAATACCCCCTTGTATTTTATTAAATGCATAAATTTCCTTTGAATTTCATTAATGTATATATAAAATTCTTTTTTATTACCTTTTAGTGGAAATTGTGTGTCCCTTACCCTTGTTGATGAGACTGAAAATTGGTTCAAGCTTATATAATTCTATACAAAAAAACATAAATTATCTCTATATTTTATAAAATATGCATAAAATTTCCTTGTGTTTTTTAAGATATGCATAATATCCTCATTTGTTTCCTAAAATATGCATAAAACTCTCTTGCAAGTATCTTATAAAAGTATGAAGGAAATTCATTTTTTTCTCATTTTTTAACTGAACATGTATGTAACTCCAGTTTTTTAATTAATATTTATGTTTTTGGATTTCTTATTGTACTTGTGTCGTACCATTTCTTGAAAAACTAATATGTTTATAGTTTGATGACTATTGAGTTTAATGAATTTATCTTTATTTACTCTAATTGTTGGGATTTGTTAAAAGTTTTGTCTCATATCAGATTGTATCAAAAGTGAGAGGATCACCTAATATTATTTAAGAAAACTTAATCTATCCCACATCAATTTGTGAGAAAATGTGAAGGGTTTCCTAATGTTATTTAAGAAGTCTCTGTGTGGTTTTTTATACAAGTGCATCAGTTGATTTCGATTTTGGGCTTATGACTTTGGCTTAGTCGGTTAGAGATTATTTATATTCTCATTTGATATATATATTGTTATCGGTTTTGAATAATATACCGGATCCTCTCTTGTACCCGTGGACGTAGCAAACACATTGTTAGTGAACCACATAAAAATTCGGTGTTGGTTTATTTATCATTTTTATATCTTTCTCCCATCAGTTAGAACAAACTGATATCTATAGCCTTGTTGGGGTTTCCGCAATTTGGCGAGAAAGATAACGGGGTGATAAACTTGAAAATTGACAAATTCACAGGGAAAAACAGTTTTAGTTTATGGAAAATCAAGATGTGTGCCTTGTTAAAACAACTAGGACACATCACACTGATGTATGAGATCTTGATTTTGTTGGGGAATTAATTGCACGGATCTATTCGGGATGAATATTTAAATACAAATTTAATTCTAACAATTATTACTAGCATGAATTAATCCTATATTAATTCAAATAATAATTCAACAACAAATCATACATATAAATAGTTCACATAAATCCTACGCATGCGGAATTGCTACGAGTTTACGTGAACTAACCTCTTGGAGTGGCAATGGTCTCATCGATTAAACACACCAAAAAGTCATCCCAAGTATTCCCTAGTCCTTTCTCGTCAATCCGGTGGAAGAAAACTCGCGAACAATTAACAAAAGGGAAAATAAAAAATTTGTTGCACCACCTTTGTGGATTTACTAATTTTTTCAGCACATGAAATTGTACTTGGGAATGAAAGAATCATCCCCTATTTATAGATAGGGTGGTGGTGGAAATTTTGGGGAAAAACCAATGTGGGAAAATCTTTTCTTGATCTCCAAGAAATCTTGAATATATCTCCTATATTATTTTCTCCATAATTAAAATATTCCACAAAAATCCCACCTTATCTTGTTATGGCATATTTTTCGAAAATCAAGAGACAAGAATCTAAGATTTGGATCTTCTTGAATTTATGAGATATACTTGTATTTCAAGAAATACATATCTTCCATAATATCTTTTCAAGAAAATCAAGAAAATCTTTATTTCCCTTTTATTTAAAAAAAATCGAAAATTTCACTATGAATAACCAAGTGGGAGATTTATTGAATTTAATGAGATAATCTTGTATTCCAAGAATACATGTCTTCATTCCATAACAAAATTCAAATAAAATCTTTCTCCCATTTTATCCATAATTTTCGAAAAAAGAGAGGAAAAATAAGCAACAAAATTTATTTTATTTTTAAACACCTTTTTCAGTTATCGGACTTTATCTTGGGCTACTTGGGGGGCCTTTAGGAGAATTAAGATTGGACCTTCCAATGGACCTTGAATTATCAATATTGAGCCACAATATTATTCAAGCCCATAAATATTAATTAATCCCACTACATAATTAATATCAGACTATCCATCTTAACTCATATTACAGTTAATATGGCTCCTTGTTATTATTTTTGTGTATAAGATTATCTAGCCCATTAATTAATTCAAGCCCATTGAAATAGCTTTCCATTAATTAATATATTTTGTCCTTGGTTTGAACGGTTCAACATTATTATCCAGAGGAAACTAGTTCCACTTGCAAGATTTGGTATGATAAAACTTATGAACCTCTAGGGGCAAATCGAACAAAGCGTGCGATTTTGCACACGATTCTCCGTATAAAATCTTAAGAATCGCATGTGACCAATAATATTGCCCAAGATATAAAGTATTGAATCTCGTTGATTCTCTACCCGTGATAAGTCAAAGCAATAGTTACCAACCACCGTGATCCTATTTAGGGACGAAGATTAAGAAATAACGAACCACTAAGGTCTAATTCTTCCTTGTTGGATTCGAAGAATTTGTCCTCATGTGGGTCCTATTCACATGCACTAGTGTAATCTCTTGGTCAAGACAAGTCGGAAAGCCTTACACTTCAACCTTTCACGATGGATTGTTCATTTCCATCTAGGTCGTGAATGGTGTATTTTTTGGTTACAAAATTAACCGTGATCGGTATCACTAAATTAACTACAATGTAACAAGTAATATTTATTGAACAGTTATGCAGTAAATATATGTAACATTCGATGATATTTAAAACATCAGTGATAACAATTTATTTCAGTAAATAAGTCTGAAATTCAGTTTTGATTATACAAAGTAAAAACATACTTTCAGTATAATCCCAACAGATTTTGGGGCATCTTTTCATATATGTCCGTGCAAAGAGTGGTTTACACTTACGAGCAAGTGGATAAAGACAATATTTCTATGGCAGCAGTTCAATTTGCAAGGCGGTTGGAATAGACTCAATTAAATTACGGACACATGATGGTAAATTTTGCACATTTAACTATGTGAGGCATGTTCCACAAATAACGAAGAATCTGATATCACTTAGTCTTCTAGAGAATAAGGGTTCCAGTTTCAGAGGTGAAGGTGGAGTTATCTATGTCTTCAATGGTTCTAATGTGGTTCTTAAAGGTGTGAAGCGGGGAACTCTGTATTTTTTGCAATGTTCGACACTATCTGACTCAGTTGTTGTTGCATCATCAGAAGTTTAAAAGGACTACTTGACTAAGTTATGGCACATGAGACTTGGTCACATGGACGAATGGGGGATGTAAATTTTGTCTAAAGAAGATTTCCTTCGAATTTCACTGATTAAACTAGTATTTTGACCGTATTAATTAACTAAGCAATTGAGATTAAGTTAAGTGATTCAGATGAAATTGATTGATGGTGGCATTATTTGAGGGGCTGTAGGAAGGAATCCATTTTGGAGATGCAATTTATTCAAGTGTTATCGGACAAAGGCCTATGTATTCTGTCTTCACGATAGATGAAGTAATTACAAATTGTAAAGTTGTCTTTCAACTCACAATAGAACCATCAAAAAGTAAAAGTATAATCGGTCATTGACCTTCTACTATCAACATCTTCTGCATAATTAGTATTACAGTAGTCTGAAACTAAACAATTAGTATCACCTCCATAAATGAGACCAACATCGGAGGTACCTATAAGATACCGAAATATCCTCTTCATATCTTGCCAATGTTTCTTTGCAGGTTTAGCCATAAACTTGTTGACAACACTAACAACATGTGCTAGATCAGATCTAGTACAAGCCATAACGTAGATGAAACTCCCTACTGCACTAGCATAGGGAACCTGGGACATGTACTAATTCTTCTCAATAGATTTAAAGGCAAAAGCAATAGAGAAATGAATATTAGCAGCACTAGGAATATCAATAGGTTTAACTGTAGACATACCAAACCGTGATAATATCTTCTGAATGTAGTCCTTCTGTGAAAGGAAAAACTTCTTCCGACTTCTATCCCTATGAATCTCTGTTCCCAAAAGTTTATGGGCAGTACCCAAATCCTTCATCTCAAACTCAGAATGAGAGGACTTTTGTTCTTTGCAGCTATCAACATATCATCAACATATAAGACCAAATAGGTAAATGAATCATTTTCCAGTTTGTTGTGATACACACAATTATCATACGGACTCCTGTTGTAGCCAAGATGTGTCATATAGCTATCAAATCTCTTATAGCACTGCCTTGGAGACTACTTTATCTCATATAAAGACTTCTTCAACTTGCAAACGTACTCTTCCTTCCCGGAAACTTGGAAATCATCTGGCTGGGTCATGTATATCTCTTTGTCCAGCTCTGCATGTAGAAAAGTTGTCTTCACATCTAGTTGTTCAAGTACCAGGTCCCGATGTATAGAAGTATGTCTGACCTACTTCTATACAAAGAAGCAACCTGCAATGCATAACCCACCATATCTTCAAACTCAGATCGCTTTGGAGCCTCGACTCCAATCCTTCTAGCTCGATCAAGAGTTATACTGTACGATCTTGTCTCACATCGTTGAGATTCTGGCGGTGATACATCTTTCAACTCGTGTCAAAATGTGAGTGTAGTTCTTCATCTTCTTTTTGTGACTCATTCTGCTCCACCTGTTTGTCAATACTATTGTTTCCAGATACTACGATAGACTTCACAGTAGGGTTAAACATAGAATTCTCAACAAAACCAGTGGTGGATTTAGGGGGTACATGGGGGTACAGTTGTACCCCCAAAATGAAATGTACCCCCTTGTATAGCTTATGTTAAAAGTTTAAAATTGTATTTTATTATGTATAATTAGGAATAAGTACTCAAATGTAACCCTAAAATTCCCTTTAAAAAAAATTGTATCCCCAAAATTTTAATCCTGAATCCGCCACTGATTAAAACTAAATTTTTTTGCTAAGTATGACTTTGTTTTTTTATGGAGACCAGATTCTATACCCCTTAACACAATTTTTATAGTCTATATAAACTAATTTATTCGCCCTTGGCTCCAATTTACCCTCATTTACATGAAAATAAACAATACACCCAAAGGCTCTCAAATTAGAGTAATATGCAGATACAACATGAAATCACACATTTCGTGACGACACAAAATTCATCACAATTTGTTACTTAAAGGTGACAAATTTAATTTTCGTCATTAAAAAAAGAGAATTGGGACAATTTTTTTTTTCACCACTAATAATTTTTTTCGCCACTAATTCAAAAAAATTATGACAACAACAAGAAATTCGTTACAATAAACTTTGGCGACGATATTCATAATAATTAGTGACGATATTCAACATCATGAAAAATACCATTTTCGTGACCACACCTCATAGGGTGCTTCAGGTAGATACTTGTGTGAGGTCCACGATTTATCAGGTAACATGATGTGCTGACCGTTTCTACCCAAAATCTTCGGGCTAATCCAGCATTAGAGAGCATGCATCGAGCTCTCTCTCCAGAAGTGTCTTATTCATGCGTTTTACTACACCATTTTGTTGTGGTATATCTCGTACCGTATGATGTCTTGCGATTCCTTAATTCTTGCAAAACTCATCGATGTGAGAAGAACATAATTCTAGATCATTATCAGTTCGTAACATTTTGATTTTCTTCCATGTTTGATTTTCCACCAACGTCTTTCATTGCTTGAAACTCTTGAAAGCTTCACTTTTATTTCTTCATCATAATCACCCATGAACTATCAACCATATCTTTTAACTTTTAGAGATTCAACACGAGAAGGACCCCAACAATCAGAATTGATATAATCAAGTGTCTTTTGTTCTATGAATTGTCTTGGGAAACTTGCTGCGATAAAACTTCCAAAAAACACAGTGATCACGGAAACCAAGACCAGTAACCTTGTGGCCACCAAGAAAATATATTTTAAATAATTTTTTGAACATATATACATATCCCAATCTTATAAACTCCCCTAGTATATTGTTTCGTCGGTTGATTTTTAAAATTTTAACAGAATTTCAGTTTTTCAATTTATTATTATTTATAGGGAAATTAGCCGTAGCAGGCTTATTGGCATAAAAATTTGTCTAAATGGCCTTTGACCAAATATTATATTTTCTGCTCAATTAAAGAAAATAAAAATTAATTTATAATTGCAGATTTCAACTTAAAACTTTTCATAAATTGCACATTGACCTCAAATCCTGAACAACTTCTTTCTTTTTTGTTTTTAATACAACGCAAATTCAGAACTTAAAAGAAACTTTTCTTCCCGTTCGATTTTTCTGCGTTGTCGGCGTCTCAAAACCTTAAATTCATAAAGTGAACTCTGTTTTTTTCCCTCTTCAATCTCATACTCCCAAATTGAAACCTAATTAAGCTTCCCTTCCTTCACTTCGCCGGAGGCGCGGGGGGTAACGATGCCTTTGGGCAGCAGCTATGTTTCAGCAACGATTTCTTTTTGATATTTTAAAGGTTAGTTGTTTGATATTTTGCCTAAGAGTACTCTCATTTCTTGAGGTGGATGTTGGCAAGATGTGATGTTAAAGTGTTCGATGAAATGCCTGAAAGAAATTTTTTTCCTTTCTAAGTAGAAAATGTGGTGTAATGAGTTAGATTCATTAGGTGTTTGAGATATAATGCCTTAAAGTACTATTTGCTAATCCAATATTACACAAATATAGTGATTCTTTCTTAATTTTATTTGGATGGAATCCTTCAGAGTCATAACTAGAAAGCAAGAAATCGGTAAAGATGAGCAGGGAACACGAGCAAACCTACTTCACATATAAGAAACAAGACATGCTTATCATAATCAGAACCACCAGGATTGTAACCATGCACCTAACTTGTTGTGACAAAATAGACAAGTGATTGCATGTTTCTTCCTTATTACTGCTGAAACAATTAGCTTAGACTTATACCTCCCTGCATTTAAATTTTTTTACTCCTTTATTGCAATTAAGTATTACCACTAGCACTGTTGCATAGAATTTGAATGCACTATTTCAAATTGAAACATGAATATTTTCTCAAAAATTGAAAGGGTAAAAATCAAATACAAAGCAATTTTCATTTGCATAAACCAAAAGTGATTAAATGAAAGATACTCACCTCCCAAGTCCCAACCAAGATTTTGCCAACACCATTAACAGCAGCAATTTTGATATTATCTGAATTAAAAAAAAATTCATTTATGCATTGAGAACAAAAAAATAAAATAAAATGGAATACTAGAGATTTTACAGTGTGTGGTACAACACCTAAAAGAAGTTTGTTTCTTTTCTACTAGAAAATATGATGTAATTTTTTTTATCCATATTAATCCCGATTTCTCTATATTTACAGGATCATGACTTTGAAGTTCACTTACAACAGGGAGGTTGTGGGGCGAGCAAAGATAAGTTGTCTGAGTAAATTGCTAATGATCAACTACGTGTTCAAACAATTCGATGATTGCCATAAACAGGCTAAGAGTGGTTTTATAACGAGTACAATCATCTATTATAGTGTCTTGGGACAATATTCATTGAAAATTAATTGTTTTATTTTGTCATGCAGCTTAGAGGTGTAGACGACCGTCAACTGCTTGGTTCCTCAAAGATGGTTATATTTGATGTTGAAACAACTAATTTCGTTAAGACTATTACTAGTCAAATGAGGAAAAGAATGATTTTAGGAATGTACTATTTTGAGTTGTACAAATTATTATGAAACATTGAAGGATACCAGAATCTTAATGAAATTGATGTAATGATTTTTATACATGCCCTCTAATTTGATGATTATCATTTTTCTCAAGTTGTTACTTCATTTGTTGACGTGTTTAAGCGAATTAAAACACTAGAAAGCAAAATAATGACATGTAACGTTATAATAGAATGTGTTGTTTTGAACTCTAAAAGATATATTTTATCATTTATCCATCATCACGCACTACAAGAAAAATGCTGAAAGACAACAATATTAAAACGCGTTGTTGTAGTCGCCGATGTAGTGGGTGGGCGCGGATATACAACGGTTAGGCAACTGTTGTCTTTCCAACATTTTGCAGTGGTTCATAACGATTGTTTTTCGAACGAAAACTGTTGTGGTAGCATTTGCTTTTTGTAAGTTGTGCGGATAGAAAACCGTGCTCACTACTATGATTAAAATAAAATAAAAAATATGGATAAAATCATAATTAAAGACATTAAAATAGTGGAAAATAAAATAATGACTAGTATGACGTTATAATGAAACACATGTCTTTATGAGTACTAATGATTATATATTCATCATTCACGCACCGTCACATGTTTGTTATTGCGATTACGATTAAAAAATATGGATAAAAACATAAATAAAAGTATTAAAACACTAGAAAACTGAATAACGACTTGTATGACATTATAACGGAACACATGTCGTTACGCGTATTAACGACTATTTATTCATCATTCATTCACCATCATGTTTTCGTTACTATGATTTAAATAAAAATATGGATAAAAACATAAATAAAAACATTAAAATACAAGAAAACAAAATAACGACATGTATGACGTTATAACGAAACACATGTTGTTATGAGCACTAACAAACTTTTATCTACTCTACGACCACCATATAACTTCCATCACCCTATTTTAGACATATTCAAAAGATTCGAGTGCAATTTGGTTGTCATGTTCATCAAACAGTGTACAAGAATAATCATCAACTCTTTCACATAATAACATTATTGCAGAAGTGGTGAAATTGGATAATGCTTCTCAATCAAACTTAGTTTCACTAATAAACTTAGTGTTCTTTTAATAATATGTTCCAAAAAATTATAAATCGAGGTCCTCAAGAAAAGAATGTTTTGAATTCACTAGAAATTCGAATAACATGCGTACATATCGACATATGTGTCGTTATGCCTACTTATGATTATATATTCATCATATTTCCACCTTATTACGTTCTTTAATATTTTGAACATAAAAATATGTGAATATAAATAAGAGTTTGAAATTTATACATTTTTATAACGACATGGGTGTCGTTATATGAAGAAACACATGTCATTGTGGACACTTATAACTATGAATTCATCATTCTCCTACCTTCACATTTTTTAATACTTTAAACATATTAAAGATATGTGGCAATTTAAGGGCTTGAAATCACTAGAAATTAATAATAGGTATAGGTATAGTTATAACGAAATACATGTCGCTATGGACATTGATGACCATGAATACATAATTCTCCTGTCCCCACATGTTTTTTCACTATATTTTGAACACAATAAAATTATGTGATCATATAAATAATGACTTATAAGTGCTAGATATTGTAGTAACAAAATATTCTCCAACTTTATCATATAGCTCTGCACACAAAATAGTTTTAAAAATGATTCACCATCTACTTTCTCTTAAAAAATGGGCGTATATGTTCAATATAAATGAGTGAATGAAACTTTACATATGGAAAGTATTACTTCAAACTCATTATTAAGAGTAGTTTACACATTATGAAAAAATGGCAATATAACATGTTCGATTAAATGACTGCACGAAACCTAATTTATGGAAAGTAATACCTTTTCATTTAGAATGTACTATCACTTCTTACTTGAAAAATATCACTTTTTTTAAAGTGAAAAAAAGTTCAAGGGTTAATATTTAAGTGAAAAGTGATAGACATTTTTAATAAAAATATTATCATTCTTTACTTAAAATGTTATCACAATTTGAAAAGTGATACTTTTTTAATTAAAAGTGATACTAAAGTTAAAAATGATATATTTTATTGTATTTTAATTTATTCTATTATAATTGTCTTATTTTTCCATTATTATTTTTGAAGAACATATCTGTAAAAATTTTGTGCCGACTCAAAATTAAATCCCTTTCGCATGTTCATCTTCTCATCAGGACTTCCATTTTGGTTTCAGTGCTCTTTTCCCATGCTTATGGGTATCTTTGAAACTCAGTGGAAGCTGTAATGGTGAGTTAGGAAGTAACAAATCCCTATGTGCGCGCTACTATTAATATAATTTATATATTCCGACTGTTGTTAATTATCGCCACCAAATGCTGGCCAGAAACGTTCATGTCGCCCACAAATTCCCAAAGTATCAACTTCTGCTAACAAATCATTGAATGTAATTAAATTAATTATAGACTAATCGTAAAAAATATCACCGGCAAATTCTCAGCAACTTGTCGTCGTCGCAGCTATTCTCTCCTTAGTTTTCGCGCCGTTTATTTTTTCTCCTTGTGTCTCAAGGTCAAATTATGTAAATCAGTTCTTTAATTATGCAATTGGATTAAATATTAGATAAATATTTTAGTGAAAATGGATGATAACCTCGTATGAATCATCATATTTTCTTTATTTAACAACTACAATCATCATTTTTGGCCATGGTGGAAGAAAAGAAAAGGAACAGATCAAATAACAAAATTGGCGTGAAAAGAGCGAAGCTGTGAAAAAATGGCGGTAAAAATAACCTGCAAAAAGAAAATTATGTTACCTTCACAAAAAAGCCCTAAACTTATATTTATTTAAATAAAAGCCAACAAAATACAATTATTACACAAAACTCCATTTTTTAAAAAGAAGGCCATTTAAATAAAAGATTATGAAGGAAGGCTTCTTAAATGAGATTTTGTATTGACTAGGCTCTTTAAACAAAAATCCCTTTTTTATAAATAATTTTCTAAAATATTTTTTGTTGATTTAAGATTTCTAAGGTTTTTTTTTTTAAAGAAAAAAAAATCCAAACAGTTTACAGATTTGCATAAGCAAAACGCTTTCAAACTTCATGCAAGATAGAAATTTTTCAATAAATATATAAACATAATTTATAAGATTAAAAAAATCACAAATTTACTTGAATAAATCATAAGATTGGAAAATATTCACATAAATTTTGAAATTTCTAAACTAAATTTCAATTTAAAAGTTACTTTTTTTGTGGGGAAACTTTGTTAAAAAAAGGTACAATTGTGGAAAGGAAAATGATTATATCCAATCCAATAATGTAGAAGAAAGCCACAACTGCAAATAAGGGTTTTTTTTTAAATTAAACCACAAGTATAATGTAGAAGAAAGCCACAACTGCAAGGCTACGAACCGGCTATTAAGGGCTTGGAAATAAAAATAAAATGTTTGTAGGACTCGTTCAATCTTATTTCCAAAATTCCAAAAAGGAAAATCAAAGTAAGAAAGAAGAGTATCGAAAACATCAATAAATCCCAATAAGGTAGGCCCAGAAAACAATGCGTGAAAAAGTATAAAAAGGGCTTGTGTAAATAAGGCCCAAAGGCCAAGATACAGGGCCTGAAAATAAAGAAATTACAGGCCTAACAAAATTTAATGTTCAAAAGGCCCAACTGCTGGAATATACAAGAGATCGGTGAAAATAAATAAAAAGGGCCAAAAGCCCAAAACAATCGGCCTAAACGGAAAACTAATCAAACTTGGGAAACTCTGGATGGGTAAACTTATTTTCAATTTTATACATTGTACCAATTACAATGAGTATGCTGTCATATTATTCTCATTAATTAACCACCAAAATTATCTCATATTTGTTCTTATTACCACTTTCATTGTAGAATTTTAAACTGTTTTTCGATGCAAGTCACAATTTACAAACACAAATAAAATATTTACGCTACTCATTTCCCTAAATAAAAAAATTTCTCCATGTTTTGCAATTAGTTATTAGATTTATCACAAATTTATATGCAATATTACATGAATCTACTAATATCCGTCCGATTCCCAACCCGTTGACACACGGTGTACAAATATTGCGTAAAACACATAACTCAAAACTCCTCAAAGCACAAATATTCTGCCCTAAACCGTAAAAGTCATCTTCTCGTTTTTCACCATTACTAGGCGAAAAAGGCAGTTTTCAAATTTTAAATCTTTTGAAATCTCTAAGAACGTTGAAACTCAGATCTTTTTCTTCACCTTGGGAAATTACTTATAGCTACAATTTTTAAAAATATTTACTAGCAAAGTACAAAATTGTTACATATATGTAGGTACAATTGCATTTAAGTGCAAAAAATGCAATCTCATTTGTATCTGCTATTAAGTTTTTCAAAATTTTGAAATTAATTAATTTACACAACATCATTCTTCTTGGTCCGATTAATTGTTGAGATTTTTATTAGGATTTTAAAGTGACCGCACTATCGAGGTCGACAAAAATAATAATAACCCAAACTAACCTACTAGTTCATAGTAGTGATAATAAGGATCGATCAAAATTATAATTGTTTTGGTTATGCAATTTATTAGGACAAAGCAAAGAGGGGGGATTTTGGATTGGATTTTATAATTAAAAAAAAAAATTAAAGAATCGACAAAGTATAACCAAACAATTGAAAATAATAATCACTTTATTTATAAATGAACCTCACAATACACCATAATACCTTTATTATATCTTTTTTATCTACTTTTTTCTTAAAACTTGTGCTTGGCTAGGTTAATCCACTTGGAGCATTTTTTATGTTGTTGGAATTCATTTCCCATATCTTACTAGGTTCATATTGATACCATATGAAGAAACAATCAACATTCATGGTTACAATCTTAGAGAGAGGGGAAGAAGGATTCAAGAAAAAGAAAGGAAATGAATGTGCAAAGTAGTTACAACAGCCTCTAACGGCTATACTAATAAGAAGGGGTCTTGTCTCTCAACTAATACTGTTTAGTATTAGAACTGATACTTTTGGCTGGATTGTTGACTTGTGTTGATATAAGCTTTGACTTTCCTTTATACATAGTTAAATAGGTTAGATCGCGAAAGACTTTAAATAGGCCGAGTCATAGGCCCTGGTTGGATAACTTAGTCTATTTTCACATTTAATCATGAACTTCAATATCCAGAAAAATGGGAAGCCTCCAAACATTGCGGTTTTAGGTTTACCAAGATAATATGGTGTTTCTATTTGTAAAAAGTCGAAAAGAGAATGTGCAATTACATACACAAACTCGAACCATCATTATCGATCAAGAAAATTCAAATGATTACTAATTACAACACAAAATTATAGCTTTTTATAAACAAGCCTCCAAATCATAGATCGAGAAATATCTATGTTCAACAAAGCAACTATCATGAATCGCCTAATTTATTTTTTTGAGATCAAATGATCGGTGGGAATCTAAAGTACAATTCAACATAGTAGAAATGTTGATCTACAAATTACTTGACAACAACATGATTAAATCCGGATAAAAAACTCACGAAAGAAAAGACTTAGATGAGGCGAATAACACAAATACGTCGACCTATTAAAACTTAAAATAAAAATTTAAAGTATCTAAACATAAGTTTTATTAAACTTTATTTGGTTAATATTTCCTTGTGACAGAAATGACCAAATTAACATGCTTAGCAATAGTTGTAGCGAAATAATCATCAACAAGTTGACCATATCTTCGAAACAATTCATCCATTATATGTGCTCCAAAATGCGACTCTAGCATAGGTTCCACCACTGCTCTAATAGTCTTGGACACTAGCTGACCCCTTGACAACTCTTCGAGATTATCATAGTCGTGTTTGCAAAACGCGCTATTATCGAATGGAGAATCTCCATCCCAACCGATCTCAAAAGCCTCCAAATGATGCACAACGAAAGAACCTTCTTTTTCAATCACGTTTTTCACTTCATTGGCAGATGGAGCATAGTAGGGTGCATTAAAAGAGTCGATTCTCTCTTCTTCAATAAGACCCTGCATGTATATGTATTTCTCTTTTTAGATTTGCGTATACTTTTCATCAAATTAAATTTATATACACAAAATCTTGTGTGAGTCTGTCTCGGAAAATTAAATTGCATTGGGGAAAATTATTCTTTTCATCTATGTTACTTTGTCATTTTATTTTTGTCCTATTAAATTTTATATTTTATTTTTTATCTTGTAATTTATAAAATTTTGATTTTTTTATTATTTTGATTTACGTCCTATGTCTTATACACTTTTAATATTTTTTGGGTTTTGATTCATATAAGTTACATGACGAAAATAAAAATGTAAAAATTAATAAGAAAAAAAGTCAAAAGTATGTAAATTATAGGACACAATCAAAATTACAAAGTTAAAAAGGGCCAAACACGAAAAATTACAAAGTTGCTGGAAGAAAAATGAAAGTTATATTACATACAATTATTTTTTAAAATGAAATTTGATATTTTTTTACCTAAAAAATAAAATCATTGCTTTGAAAATTGATATTTTTTGTTCCATCGTCGTAACCTTTATGTAAGACGATCTCAAACAAAATTTCCCTCAACAGCTTATTTTGGGTTTAATTGATAATGTAATTTAGTATAGGCGTGGTGCATTATTATCATAAAATATAAAATAAGTGAATATATCCGACTGAATTACTGTAAAGGAATTAAGATAAATAATAATGAGTATGTCTGAATCTGGCTTCACATACGTGAACTATTTTTTAGTATAACTTTTTTTAATATATATGCACTAATTAAAAATTTTAGTAGTAATTTATAACAGTGATATTTGAAGAAAATTAATTCATGTGAATTGGGGTTACAAAATTTTTCCCGGTAATTAATTAACCATATTCAAGCTTAACCTAAATCTTAGTACGTACCTCTAAGGCCATACTCATGAGTGCCTGAGCTAGGAGTTCCCACTGGTGGCTACCCACTTCACGGTGAAGTCCTGCCCATGAACGACAACACCATCTTCCCGCCGGCCACCAGCTCCTCCGCCCTTGATCTCAAAAAAATACAGAGAAATCATTCTCGAATTTGTAGAGATAAGCTTTCACCACACAACCTGGGCTCGTCTTCGACACGTAAATCTTCCCTTTGTTCATATTTGTTCCACCCGGAACCTGCATTTCATCAACATATAATTATAAATTTCCCCTAGTTCAAATTTGATTTATTACTAACTTACGCGTTAATTTTGGTCAACTTAAAAAAAAAAATTGACTTTTTTTGTCTTTATTTGCTATTGTGGGTAATGTATCCAGTAATTTTTTTGAAGAGTATTATTGTTATGTTTAATCTAAATTTTGAAGGGTATTATTGTTATGTTTCATCTAAATTTTGTCAACAGGAACACAGAGTCAAAATGAAAATACATAAAATTATAGATCATTGAAAGTAGGTTTACGATGCAACATACATGTAAATTACATGTCCTTTGAAACATGAAACTTTAATTCATCAAAACAAGCTTACATCTTTTAAAATGTATTTTAATTAAAGCGGTTCAAGATCGAAAGTCATCCAAAGACTTTTTTCCAATAACACCCGAGAAATCACAATCACTCTTATCAACTAACGAAAGTACGATTACATAAAGACCATACATTCATTATTCCAACTTAGGCCACCACAATATGCATTCAAGTATTCTAGGTACCCATAAAATGTAGTCTTCTCTAAAGTCAGGGAAAGTCACGAGTATTAATTGTTTTACTGCCGAAAACTTTAGAATTTTTGTAACTATAATGCTTTTAAACGTGGATCGGCTGTTATATTGGAACAATAAAATTGAATTATTGGTTAATCGATTTTGAAAAACATTGAATGACTTGAATATTTGTTTATATATATGTGTATATTATATATCCCTCCATTCAAACTCTTTTTTTATCATATTTTTTTTAGCGTACAAGTTATTGTTTATTTATTAGTATGATTTTAACTTTTAAGAAAGGCGATATATAATAGATTTACATCTCTTCTATTACATGTCTCCTTAAAACTATTTTATCATTTTAAATACTAATAAAAAACTCGTTCATTTAAAAACACTATGAAGAGTATAATATATATTTATCACATACAATTCAATAGTATGATAAAAAATTGCATAAAAGTATAAAGTGAAAATTAGAGGGAACATTTGGAAACTCCGAACCTCAAAAGTTTTTGAATATGATGACGTTAAAAATTATAATTGTAACTTGGGAATGGCTTAGAGCTAGCCAATGGAAAAATCTCTCATTTGTATACGTTTAGTGAGTGGATTAGGGAGCCTAAAATTTGATAAGATTGGTAATTGTCCCTGATGTAATTATACTTCTGGGCATTTGTTATGCCTTTTTACTACAACCTTTTTGCTTTTTCCAAAATAAAAACATCCCTTTAAAAAAATACTCCTATTCTGTTTTTAAGGAATTAATGAATCCATAAAATAAAGAGTATGTTTTCGTGTCCAATTAATATTGTTAATTGAAAATAAAATAATAGGAGTATAGTTCATTGGAAACATCTAGTGCCTTTTTAAATGAAAAAGAAACATAGATTCTTTTTCAGAAGCTTCTAACAATAAAAATATTGCTCTAACTCCATCTTCCATATATTTTTCCAGGGTTAATTCACCGTGTATTGACAATGGTAACATGGGATTGTTTTGGTCATCTTCTATTTTTTTATTTTAAATTATGATTTTTTTTTTTTAATTTGGTCATCGGTTAAAAAGTCTTTAACCGGATCACATGGGGGATAATTTCGTTTTATGCAAATTAAAATGAAACAATTCATGCCTCAACTTCAATTTGTATTTCATTTAGGTCATTTTCAATACACCACTGTTTCCTCACAAATTAAACATGAGCAGGAGACTAGATACAAATTAAACATATACATATACAAATCAAAAAAGTATAATTGATTATAGTAAGGACAAAATTAATAAAACATGACATAATAATTAATTTATTTTGAGTCTCATTGCTAAAAAGAATGCAGGCGAATTAGTTAAGTTAGGTACCCGAGAGAGCCAGTGGAGGCTGGAAGAAGCGTGAACAAGATGGAGGGTGTTTTTAGGAAACAACCTGCCGTAAAAGGATCCCGCCACAGCTGATACGAAACAGGCATCCGAAGTAATACCCTTGTCGTTGCAAAGCTTGGTGAAAAAGTCGGGCAGCGACGTTAAGACGTCGTTGAAATCGTTGCCCGGAAGATCGTTCAAACCCACCCTCAGCTCCGGAACGGGAATTCCCGTTCCGTGGCACATGCTGCAGACGGCGTTAATAATCCTCCAAATAACCGTCAGAGTGTTGGGCCCGGAAGAGCAGCCCAGATCCGCTATGCCCATGCTCTCGGGCCGAGTGTTTGCCAAACACTCCGCTACTGCTTCCTCAATAACTCTTTTTCCGAATGATATTATTTGCTTCTGCCCAAAATTCAATATTAAAACATTATTAGTATATTATTTATTATTAATATGGAGTATAATATAATTTGCATTGAGAGAGAGAGAGATTTTCTAACTTGGACGAAGCAGTTTCTGGAGTAGCTGGTGTCTCCTTCTCCTTTGTTCATGTGAATTGGAGTTTCCATCTCTTGTGTTTGAGAATTGTGAATTAATGTGGTAAGAGCGGTGAGGTATATATAGAGAGTTAGAGACATTAATTTCAAAAACATCTCGTAACATTTAATTACTTACCTACTTTAAGAAGATCCCGCAACTTTTGAATGAATTATAAATTAGTCCCATAATTATTTATTTTATTCAATTTTAGTTTTAAGTCGCCGCAAATTGCACTACCGCAAAAAAAAAAAAAAAAATTAAAAAATTGTCTCTTAAATTTTTAAATGACTACAAAATTTTTGTACAAAAATAATTTAGTCCTTCAAAAGTGAAAATTACTTACCACTTGTCTATCTATTTTTAGAATAATTTATGAAAAAGTTATCTACACCAATAATTCATTAGACAAACAAATTACCTACTTGAGAACTTAACTTATCACTACACATTTGTAATTTCCGTAGACAAATAAATTACACAAATAATTCCCCTAAGTAATTTTTATTTCCGTAGGCAATTATTTTAGTAGTTTAAAAATGGCGTGCAAATAAATTTACTTATTAATAAAAATGTCTATATGATTGAAAACCTTTATAGATAAATTATAGAAAATAAAACTATGAAATTATTTTCGTTGAAAATTTCGTAGGTATTAAAAAATTACAAAGGCAATTTACTATTTTATTGTACCTAGGGGTGTAAATGAGCCGAAAATAGTCTTGAACTCGAACTCGACTCGATTAAAAACTCTCGAAACTCGACTTTAAACTCGATCGAGGCGAATTTTTAAGCTCGAGCTCGACTCGAGAAGAAACTCGATATACTCGAACTAAACAAAAGCTCGACTCGATTACTTATATAATTTTATAAAATTAAATATAAAATATATTATTAAAATATAAATATATATATATATATATATATTTAGTAAAATTAATGACAAAAATTTGATATATTCGAACCCTAATTTTGAGGCTTTTTTCGATTATCTATATGATTTTATAAAATTAAATATAAAATATATTAATAATATATAAAATATATATACAAATTAATAAAATTAATGACATAATAATAATATTCAAGATTCGATGAAGCTCGATTAAGATTGAGTAGCCATTTCGAAATGAAAGCATTTATGATAACTCGAACTCGATAACTACTGAAGCTCAAACTCAACTCGATTATTGTCGAAGTCGATTTCAACGTGTCGAAACAGTTCTATTTGTCTCGGCTCACTTACACCCCCTAATTGTACCGCCAGAGAAACGACATTGTTTCGTCCTTGTGCATCCGGTCACATGTAGTGAATTTTTTAAAGATTTTTCGGCGAGGGCGCGATCCCGATTTACATGGCAAAAAATTACGCCCAAATGACTAATTCTTTTTTAAATGTTCAAAATGATAATTTAAAATTCATTTGTACTCAATTTTTACAACGTAACTAAGAAACATGATTTGCTAGCCACAAAAATTCACGTCACATGATCGACATGAGGAAGAAATGTTGTCGTTTTTTGAAAATCTCCGAGAACCTAGCTATGACTAAAATCTTAAGCAATTCAAATGGTGGTGGAATTAATTAATTTATTTTATTTAAAAATTACGGGACCTTCTCAAAAAAATGTTACTAATTATGGAAGATTTTTGGATTTAATCTCTATTATCTAATATATATGTACAGTAAAACCTCTATAAATTAATAACTTTGAGACCGGAGGATTTTATTAATTTATAGAGATATTATTATATCGATAAATTAATAATTTATTAATTTAAAGAGGTTTTTAACATTATATCTTGTGAGTTGACCTTCAAAGTTTTTTGAATAACTTTAAGATATCGTACATAGTTATTGATGAAAATTAAGTTAAAATACAAATGTACTTGTAGAATTCCATGAATACAAACTCACGTGGAAGTTGAAATGACTTGTTTAAATTAATTGGTTTTAGAAAATACAAAAATATTGTTCATTGGACTAACATTTGTGCATTGAATCATGGATAAAAATCAACACTATATATTTATCCATTGGAATCTTCCTAGAAATCACACAAAAAAAATGGTCACTCATCTAAAAGGAATTCAAAAATCAACAATTACCAACCAACAACTAAGTTGTTTTAAGAATATTCAAGTCAAGATCATATATATGTATATGAATTATTTTTAATAATTATTAATTTATAATTTAAATTTTAATATATATATATATTGGGATCTCAAAAAAATTATTATCTTATAATTTTATTGATTGGGTCCCAATTTGTCTTAATCCCAACTTGGATTAGGACAAATTATTAATTTTAGCGAGATTATTAATTTATCGAGTATTAATTTAACGAGGTTTTACTGTATATGCCATAAATGAAGGATCTCCCTATCCCATAAGCGTACGTACCAAAGTTGATAATTAATTGCTGCGAGTGGACCTCCGAGTGGACCTCCGATAATAACAGCTTCGACTTGCATGTCCACACTAATTTCATTCCACGATGTTCGCGTGTACATGTATTGTAATGCACATTATAATTGATATAAATATGATATACACTAGTATGAAATGTATTTTTTTACAAAAAAAACATGATATATAAAATAGTCTCATCCATGAGATGAATCTTACCCATTTTTCACATCAAAATGTTGCTATATTTGAACAATATCGTCTTATGAATTGAGATTCAAGTGACGATCGAAGTAAATACGTTGTGAAAGAGACACTCCCCTGTAAGGTTGTCTCATGATATAATCCAAAAATAATATAAAATGCAATGAAAAGATTTGGCTAAATGCCTTTTTGTGTTTATATATATAATTAATTATTGAGTGAATCTCCGGTGCACAAGATGTATCGTACATTTCATATTGTATTTTTTAAATATATAGCTTGTTGTATTAAATAAATAAATTTTTTATACTGAAACGTGCAACTTGCATTCGTAAAATAAATGCACGTATCAGTGTAAACAAATTGTATATTTTAGTACAATAAATTGTATATTTTAAAAATAAATTATGGAGTGTGTGGTGCACTTGATTGTGCATACAAGACCTATCCATAAATAATATATGAGATATAATTATTTTTCGTTCCATAAATTTTAACCTTTAATTGGTAAAAGGTCAAAAAATGATAATTTTATTGATTTTTTTCCCAAAACAATGATAGTTTTATTAATTTAGTATCGATTTCTTTAAAGTTGGCCAGATGTATCCCCAAATTCGCTGGAAAGTAATCAAATTAAACAATGTACTGTTTCGTATCACATGAAAAAAAAACTTATAATTTGGATGTCCCAGCGAAATTATTGACGAGGCACATATTTGGCCTTAGGTAGAATTATTGGATTGGATATAATCATTTTCCTTTCCACAATTGTACCTTTTTTTAACAAAGTTTCCCCACAAAAAAAGTAACTTTTAAATTGAAATTTAGTTTAGAAATTTCAAAATTTATGTGAATATTTTCCAATCTTATGATTTATTCAAGTAAATTTGTGATTTTTTTAATCTTATAAATTATGTTTATATATTTATTGAAAAATTTCTATCTTGCATGAAGTTTGAAAGCGTTTTGCTTATGCAAATCTGTAAACTGTTTGGATTTTTTTTTCTTTAAAAAAAAAAACCTTAGAAATCTTAAATCAACAAAAAATATTTTAGAAAATTATTTATAAAAAAGGGATTTTTGTTTAAAGAGCCTAGTCAATACAAAATCTCATTTAAGAAGCCTTCCTTCATAATCTTTTATTTAAATGGCCTTCTTTTTAAAAAATGGAGTTTTGTGTAATAATTGTATTTTGTTGGCTTTTATTTAAATAAATATAAGTTTAGGGCTTTTTTGTGAAGGTAACATAATTTTCTTTTTGCAGGTTATTTTTACCGCCATTTTTTCACAGCTTCGCTCTTTTCACGCCAATTTTGTTATTTGATCTGTTCCTTTTCTTTTCTTCCACCATGGCCAAAAATGATGATTGTAGTTGTTAAATAAAGAAAATATGATGATTCATACGAGGTTATCATCCATTTTCACTAAAATATTTATCTAATATTTAATCCAATTGCATAATTAAAGAACTGATTTACATAATTTGACCTTGAGACACAAGGAGAAAAAATAAACGGCGCGAAAACTAAGGAGAGAATAGCTGCGACGACGACAAGTTGCTGAGAATTTGCCGGTGATATTTTTTACGATTAGTCTATAATTAATTTAATTACATTCAATGATTTGTTAGCAGAAGTTGATACTTTGGGAATTTGTGGGCGACATGAACGTTTCTGGCCAGCATTTGGTGGCGATAATTAACAACAGTCGGAATATATAAATTATATTAATAGTAGCGCGCACATAGGGATTTGTTACTTCCTAACTCACCATTACAGCTTCCACTGAGTTTCAAAGATACCCATAAGCATGGGAAAAGAGCACTGAAACCAAAATGGAAGTCCTGATGAGAAGATGAACATGCGAAAGGGATTTAATTTTGAGTCGGCACAAAATTTTTACAGATATGTTCTTCAAAAATAATAATGGAAAAATAAGACAATTATAATAGAATAAATTAAAATACAATAAAATATATCATTTTTAACTTTAGTATCACTTTTTAATTAAAAAGTATCACTTTTCAAATTGTGATAACATTTTAAGTAAAGAATGATAATATTTTTATTAAAAATGTCTATCACTTTTCACTTAAATATTAACCCTTGAACTTTTTTTCACTTTAAAAAAAGTGATATTTTTCAAGTAAGAAGTGATAGTACATTCTAAATGAAAAGGTATTACTTTCCATAAATTAGGTTTCGTGCAGTCATTTAATCGAACATGTTATATTGCCATTTTTTCATAATGTGTAAACTACTCTTAATAATGAGTTTGAAGTAATACTTTCCATATGTAAAGTTTCATTCACTCATTTATATTGAACATATACGCCCATTTTTTAAGAGAAAGTAGATGGTGAATCATTTTTAAAACTATTTTGTGTGCAGAGCTATATGATAAAGTTGGAGAATATTTTGTTACTACAATATCTAGCACTTATAAGTCATTATTTATATGATCACATAATTTTATTGTGTTCAAAATATAGTGAAAAAACATGTGGGGACAGGAGAATTATGTATTCATGGTCATCAATGTCCATAGCGACATGTATTTCGTTATAACTATACCTATACCTATTACAATTCTAGTGATTTCAAGCCCTTATGCATATTGCCACATATCTTTAATATGTTTAAAGTATTAAAAAATGTGAAGGTAGGAGAATGATGAATTCATAGTTATAAGTGTCCACAATGACATGTGTTTCTTCATATAACGACACCCATGTCGTTATAAAAATGTATAAATTTCAAACTCTTATTTATATTCACATATTTTTATGTTCAAAATATTAAAGAACGTAATAAGGTGGAAATATGATGAATATATAATCATAAGTAGGCATAACGACACATATGTCGATATGTACGCATGTTATTCGAATTTCTAGTGAATTCAAAACATTCTTTTCTTGAGGACCTCGATTTATAATTTTTTGGAACATATTATTAAAAGAACACTAAGTTTATTAGTGAAACTAAGTTTGATTGAGAAGCATTATCCAATTTCACCACTTCTGCAATAATGTTATTATGTGAAAGAGTTGATGATTATTCTTGTACACTGTTTGATGAACATGACAACCAAATTGCACTCGAATCTTTTGAATATGTCTAAAATAGGGTGATGGAAGTTATATGGTGGTCGTAGAGTAGATAAAAGTTTGTTAGTGCTCATAACAACATGTGTTTCGTTATAACGTCATACATGTCGTTATTTTGTTTTCTTGTATTTTAATGTTTTTATTTATGTTTTTATCCATATTTTTATTTAAATCATAGTAACGAAAACA
The DNA here is from genome assembly GCA_037126765.1 of Stenogyne calaminthoides. Classification (NCBI taxonomy): domain Eukaryota; kingdom Viridiplantae; phylum Streptophyta; class Magnoliopsida; order Lamiales; family Lamiaceae; genus Stenogyne; species Stenogyne calaminthoides. The sequence goes on along the minus strand of JBBCBC010000029.1, from coordinate 26,877,662 downwards.
TGATGGTGAATGAATGATGAATAAATAGTCGTTAATACGCGTAACGACATGTGTTTCGATTATAATGTCATACAAGTCGTTATTCAGTTTTCTAGTGTTTTAATACTTTTATTTATGTTTTTATCCATATTTTTTAATCGTGAATTTAATAACAAACATGTGACGGTGCGTGAATGATGAATATATAATCATTAGTACTCATAAAGACATGTGTTTCATTATAACGTCATACTAGTCATTATTTTATTTTCCACTATTTTAATGTCTTTAATTATGATTTTATCCATATTTTTTATTTTATTTTAATCATAGTAGTGAGCACGGTTTTCTATCCGCACAACTTACAAAAAACAAATGCTACCACAACAGTTTTTCGATTAGAAAAACAATCGTTATGAACCATTTGCAAAATGTTGGAAAGACAACAGATTTGCCTAAACGATTTGTATATCCGCGCCCACCCACTACATCGGGCGACACAACAACGCGTTTTTTAATATTGTTGTCTTTCAGCATTTTTTCTTGTAGTGCGTGATGATGGATAAATGATAAAATATATCTTTTAGAGTTCAAAACAACACATTCTATTATAACGTTACATGTCATTATTTTGCTTTCTAGTGTTTTAATTCGCTTAAACACGTCAACAAATGAAGTAACAACTTGAGAAAAATGATAATCATCAAATTAGAGGGCATGTATAAAAATCATTACATCAATTTCATTAAGATTCTGGTATCCTTCAATGTTTCATAATAATTTGTACAACTCAAAATAGTACATTCCTAAAATCATTCTTTTCCTCATTTGACTAGTAATAGTCTTAACGAAATTAGTTGTTTCAACATCAAATATAACCATCTTTGAGGAACCAAGCAGTTGACGGTCGTCTACACCTCTAAGCTGCATGACAAAATAAAACAATTAATTTTCAATGAATATTGTCCCAAGACACTATAATAGATGATTGTACTCGTTATAAAACCACTCTTAGCCTGTTTATGGCAATCATCGAATTGTTTGAACACGTAGTTGATCATTAGCAATTTACTCAGACAACTTATCTTTGCTCGCCCCACAACCTCCCTGTTGTAAGTGAACTTCAAAGTCATGATCCTGTAAATATAGAGAAATCGGGATTAATATGGATAAAAAAAATTACATCATATTTTCTAGTAGAAAAGAAACAAACTTCTTTTAGGTGTTGTACCACACACTGTAAAATCTCTAGTATTCCATTTTATTTTATTTTTTTGTTCTCAATGCATAAATGAATTTTTTTTTAATTCAGATAATATCAAAATTGCTGCTGTTAATGGTGTTGGCAAAATCTTGGTTGGGACTTGGGAGGTGAGTATCTTTCATTTAATCACTTTTGGTTTATGCAAATGAAAATTGCTTTGTATTTGATTTTTACCCTTTCAATTTTTGAGAAAATATTCATGTTTCAATTTGAAATAGTGCATTCAAATTCTATGCAACAGTGCTAGTGGTAATACTTAATTGCAATAAAGGAGTAAAAAAATTTAAATGCAGGGAGGTATAAGTCTAAGCTAATTGTTTCAGCAGTAATAAGGAAGAAACATGCAATCACTTGTCTATTTTGTCACAACAAGTTAGGTGCATGGTTACAATCCTGGTGGTTCTGATTATGATAAGCATGTCTTGTTTCTTATATGTGAAGTAGGTTTGCTCGTGTTCCCTGCTCATCTTTACCGATTTCTTGCTTTCTAGTTATGACTCTGAAGGATTCCATCCAAATAAAATTAAGAAAGAATCACTATATTTGTGTAATATTGGATTAGCAAATAGTACTTTAAGGCATTATATCTCAAACACCTAATGAATCTAACTCATTACACCACATTTTCTACTTAGAAAGGAAAAAAATTTCTTTCAGGCATTTCATCGAACACTTTAACATCACATCTTGCCAACATCCACCTCAAGAAATGAGAGTACCCTTAGGCAAAATATCAAACAACTAACCTTTAAAATATCAAAAAGAAATCGTTGCTGAAACATAGCTGCTGCCCAAAGGCATCGTTACCCCCCGCGCCTCCGGCGAAGTGAAGGAAGGGAAGCTTAATTAGGTTTCAATTTGGGAGTATGAGATTGAAGAGGGAAAAAAACAGAGTTCACTTTATGAATTTAAGGTTTTGAGACGCCGACAACGCAGAAAAATCGAACGGGAAGAAAAGTTTCTTTTAAGTTCTGAATTTGCGTTGTATTAAAAACAAAAAAGAAAGAAGTTGTTCAGGATTTGAGGTCAATGTGCAATTTATGAAAAGTTTTAAGTTGAAATCTGCAATTATAAATTAATTTTTATTTTCTTTAATTGAGCAGAGAATATAATATTTGGTCAAAGGCCATTTAGACAAATTTTTATGCCAATAAGCCTGCTACGACTAATTTCCCATTTAAAAAATACAATATGAAGTGTACGATACATCTTGTGCACCGAAGATTCACTCAATAATTAATTATATATATAAACACAAAAAGGCATTTAGCCAAATATTTTTATTGCATTTTATATTATTTTTGGATTATATCATGAGACAACCTTACAGGGGAGTGTCTCTTTCACAACGTATTTACTTCGATCGTCACTTGAATCTCAATTCATAAGACGATATTGTTCAAATATAGCAACATTTTGATGTGAAAAATGGGTAAGATTCATCTCATGGATGAGACTATTTTATATAACATGTTTTTTTTGTAAAAAAATACATTTCATACTAGTGTATATCATATTTATATCAATTATAATGTGAATTACAATACATGTACACGCGAACATCGTGGAATGAAATTAGTGTGGACATGCAAGTCGAAGCTGTTATTATCGGAGGTCCACTCGCAGCAATTAATTATCAACTTTCGTACGTACGCTTATGGGATAGGGAGATCCTTCATTTATGACATATACAGTAAAACCTCGTTAAATTAATACTCGATAAATTAATAATCTCGCTAAAATTAATAATAATTTGGTCCCAAGTTTAAGTTGGGACCAAGACAAATTTGGGACCCAATCAATAAAATTATAAGATAATAATTTTTTTGAGATCTCAAACATATATATATTGATCCCGATTTAAATTATAAATTAATAATTATTAAAAATAATTCATATACATATATATGATGACTTGAATATTCTTAAGACAACTTTTAGTTGTTGGTTGGTCATTGTTGATTTTTGAATTCCTTTTTAGATGAGTGACCATTTTTTTTGTGTGATTTCCAAGATTCCAAATGGATAAATATATAGTGTTGATTTTTATCCATGATTCAATGCACAAATGTTAGTCCAATGAACCATATTTTTGTATTTTCTAAAATCAATTAATTTAAAAAAGTCATTTCAACTTCCACGTGAGTTTGTATTCATGAAATTCTACAAGTACATTTGTATTTTAACTTAATTTTCATCAATAACTATACATGTATACTTAAAGTTATTCAAAGAATTTGGAACTTTGAAGGTCAATCAAGATATATCGTTAAAACTTCTTTAAATTAATAAACTATTAATTTATCGATATAATAATATCTCTATAAATTAATAAAATCCTCCGATCCCAAAGTTATTAATTTATAGAGGTTTTACTGTACATATATATATTAGATAATAGAGATTAAATCCAAAAATCTTCCATAATTATTAACATTTTTTTTGAGAAGGTCCCCTAATTTTGAAATAAAATAAATTAATTAATTCCACCACCATTTGAATTGCTTAAGATTTTAGTCATAGCTAGGTTCTCGGAGATTTTCAAAAAACGACAACATTTCTTCCTCATGTCGATCATGTGACGTGAATTTTTGTGGCTAGCAAATCATGTTTCTTAGTTACGTTGTAAAAATTGAGTACAAATGAATTTTAAATTATCGTTTGTACATTTAAAAAAGAATTAGTCATTTGGGCGTAATTTTTTGCCATGTAAATCGGGATCGCGCCCTCGCCGAAAAATCTTTAAAAAATTCACTACATGTGACCGGATGCACAAGGACGAAACAATGTCGTTTCTCACAACGGTACAATTAGGGGTGTAAGTGAGCCGAGACAGCTCGCGAGCTACTCGTGCTCGACACGTAAAAAGACCGAAATCGACTCGACAATAATCGAGTCGAGTTTGAGCTACTCGAGTAGTTATCGAGTTCGAGTTCGAGCTCATAAATGCTCAGCTCGAGAGGCTCGCGGGCCTAATCGAGCTTGCATAGTAATTATTATTATGTCATTAATTTTATTAACTGTATATATATTTATATATTATTAATATATTTTATATTTAATTTTATAAAATCATATAGATAATCGAGTCGAGCTCGAGTCGAGTTCGAATATATCAAATTTTTGTCATTAATTTTACTAAATATATATATATATATATTTATATTTTAATAATATATTTTATATTTAATTTTATAAAATTATATAAGTAATCGAGTCGAGCTCGAGCCGAGTTCGAGTATATCGAGTTTCTTCTCGAGTCGAGCTCGAGCTTAAAAAATTCGGCTCGATCGAGTTCGAGTCGAGTTTCGAGTATTTTAATCGAGTCGAGTTCGAGTTCAGCACTACTCGATTCGACTCGGCTCATTTACACCCCTAGGTACAATAAAATAGTAAATTGCCTTCGTAATTTTTTAATACCTACGAAATTTTCAACGAAAATAATTTCATAGTTTTATTTTCTATAATTTATCTATAAAGGTTTTCAATCATATAGACATTTTTATTAATAAGTAAATTTATTTGCACGCCATTTTTAAACTACTAAAATAATTGCCTACGGAAATAAAAATTACTTAGGGGAATTATTTGTGTAATTTATTTGTCTACGGAAATTACAAATGTGTAGTCAGATAAGTTGCTCGTAGGTAATTTGTTTGTCTAATGAATTATTGGTGTAGATAACTTTTTCATAAATTATTCTAAAAATAGATAGACAAGTGGTAAGTAATTTTCACTTTTGAAGGACTAAATTATTTTTGTACAAAAATTTTGTAGTCATTTAAAAATTTCGTAGACAATTTTTTTTTTTTTTTTTTTGCGGTAGTGCAATTTGCGGCGACTTAAAACTAAAATTGAATAAAATAAATAATTATGGGACTAATTTATAATTCATTCAAAAGTTGCGGGATCTTCTTAAAGTAGGTAAGTAATTAAATGTTACGAGATGTTTTTGAAATTAATGTCTCTAACTCTCTATATATACCTCACCGCTCTTACCACATTAATTCACAATTCTCAAACACAAGAGATGGAAACTCCAATTCACATGAACAAAGGAGAAGGAGACACCAGCTACTCCAGAAACTGCTTCGTCCAAGTTAGAAAATCTCTCTCTCTCTCAATGCAAATTATATTATACTCCATATTAATAATAAATAATATACTAATAATGTTTTAATATTGAATTTTGGGCAGAAGCAAATAATATCATTCGGAAAAAGAGTTATTGAGGAAGCAGTAGCGGAGTGTTTGGCAAACACTCGGCCCGAGAGCATGGGCATAGCGGATCTGGGCTGCTCTTCCGGGCCCAACACTCTGACGGTTATTTGGAGGATTATTAACGCTGTCTGCAGCATGTGCCACGGAACGGGAATTCCCGTTCCGGAGCTGAGGGTGGGTTTGAACGATCTTCCGGGCAACGATTTCAACGACGTCTTAACGTCGCTGCCCGATTTTTTTTTCACCAAGCTTTGCAACGACAAGGGTATTACTTCGGATGCCTGTTTCGTATCAGCTGTGGCGGGATCCTTTTACGGCAGGTTGTTTCCTAAAAACACCCTCCATCTTGTTCACGCTTCTTCCAGCCTCCACTGGCTCTCTCGGGTACCTAACTTAACTAATTCGCCTGCATTCTTTTTAGCAATGAGACTCAAAATAAATTAATTATTATGTCATGTTTTATTAATTTTGTCCTTACTATAATCAATTATACTTTTTTGATTTGTATATGTATATGTTTAATTTGTATCTAGTCTCCTGCTCATGTTTAATTTGTGAGGAAACAGTGGTGTATTGAAAATGACCTAAATGAAATACAAATTGAAGTTGAGGCATGAATTGTTTCATTTTAATTTGCATAAAACGAAATTATCCCCCATGTGATCCGGTTAAAGACTTTTTAACCGATGACCAAATTAAAAAAAAAAAATCATAATTTAAAATAAAAAAAATAGAAGATGACCAAAACAATCCCATGTTACCATTGTCAATACACGGTGAATTAACCCTGGAAAAATATATGGAAGATGGAGTTAGAGCAATATTTTTATTGTTAGAAGCTTCTGAAAAAGAATCTATGTTTCTTTTTCATTTAAAAAGGCATTAGATGTTTTCAATGAACTATACTCCTATTATTTTATTTTCAATTAACAATATTAATTGGAAACGAAAACATACTCTTTATTTTATGGATTCATTAATTCCTTAAAAACAGAATAGGAGTATTTTTTTAAAGGGATGTTTTTATTTTGGAAAAAGCAAAAAGGTTGTAGTAAAAAGGCATAACAAATGCCCAGAAGTATAATTACATCAGGGACAATTACCAATCTTATCAAATTTTAGGCTCCCTAATCCACTCACTAAACGTATACAAATGAGAGATTTTTCCATTGGCTAGCTCTAAGCCATTCCCAAGTTACAATTATAATTTTTAACGTCATCATATTCAAAAACTTTTGAGGTTCGGAGTTTCCAAATGTTCCCTCTAATTTTCACTTTATACTTTTATGCAATTTTTTATCATACTATTGAATTGTATGTGATAAATATATATTATACTACTTCTGTTCCAACTCTTTTTTCACATTTACTGTTTTCTTGTGTTTTAGCGAACGAGTTTTTTATTAGTATTTAAAATGATAAAATAGTTTTAAGGAGACATGTAATAGAAGAGATGTAAATCTATTATACCCGGCCCTTCTTAAAAGTTACTTTATCATACTAATAAATAACTTGTTCGCTAAAATACGAGAAAAAAGATAGTGTGGAAAAAGAGTTTGAATGGAGGGAGTATATAATATACACATATATATAAACAAATATTCAAGTCATTCAATGTTTTTCAACGGTTCAATCGGTCGAACCAATAATTCAATTTTATTGTTCCAATATAACAGCCGATCCACGTTTAAAAGCATTATAGTTACAAAAATTCTAAAGTTTTCGGCAGTAAAACAATTAATACTCGTGACTTTCCCTGACTTTAGAGAAGACTACATTTTATGGGTACCTAGAATACTTGAATGCATATTGTGGTGGCCTAAGTTGGAATAATGAATGTATGGTCTTTATGTAATCGTACTTTCGTTAGTTGATAAGAGTGATTGTGATTTCTCGGGGTGTTATTGGAAAAAGTCTTGTATGCACTCGATGCACCGTTTTAATTAAAATACATTTTAAAAGCATGTAACTTGTTTCAGTGAATTAAAGTTTCATGTTTCAGTGACATGTAATTTACATGTATGCACGGTGCATCAGAAACCTACTCAATGATCTATAATTTTATGTATTTTCATTTTGACTCTGTGTTCCTGTTGACAAAATTTAGATGAAACATAACAATAATACCCTTCAAAATTTAGATTAAACATAACAATAATACTCTTCAAAAAAAAATTACTGGATACATTACCCACAATAGCAGGCGGCAAGACAAAAAAATCAATTTTTTTTTTAAGTTGACCAAAATTAAAACGCGTAAGTTAGTAATAAATCAAATTTGAACTAGGGGAAATTTATAATTATATGTTGATGAAATGCAGGTTCCGGGTGGAACAAATATGAACAAAGGGAAGATTTACGTGTCGAAGACGAGCCCAGGTTGTGTGGTGAAAGCTTATCTCTCGCAATTCGAGAATGATTTCTCTGTATTTTTGAGATCAAGGGCGGAGGAGCTGGTGGCCGGCGGGAAGATGGTGTTGTCGTTCATGGGCCGGACTTCACCGGACGCCGCCGCTGAAGTGGGTAGCCACCAGTGGGAACTCCTAGCTCAGGCACTCATGAGTATGGCCTTAGAGGTACGTACTAAGATTTAGGTTAAGCTTGAATATGGTTAATTAATTACGGGGAAAAATTTTGTAACCCCAATTCACATGAATTAATTTTCTTCAAATATCACTGTTATAAATTACTACTAAAATTTTTAAATAGTACATATATATGCATAAAAGTGATACTAAAAAAATAGTCCACGTACGTGAAGCCAGATTCAGACATACTCATTATTATTTATCTTAATTCCCTTACAGTAATTCAGTCGGATATATATTCACTTATTTTATATTTTATGATAATAATGCACCACGCCTATACTAAATTACATTATCAATTAACCCCAAAATAAGCTGTTGAGGGAAATTTTGTTTGAGATCGTCTTACATAAAGGTTACGACGATGGAACAAAAAATATCAATTTTCAAAGCAATGATTTTATTTTTTAGGTAAAAAAATATCAAATTTCATTTTAAAAAATAATTGTATGTAATATAACTTTCATTTTTCTTCCAGCAACTTTGTAATTTTTCGGTGTTTGGCCCTTTTAACTTTGTAATTTTGATTGTGTCCTATAATTTACATACTTTTGACTTTTTGCTCCTATTAATTTTTACATTTTTATTTTCGTCATGTAATTTATATGAATCAAAACCCAAAAAATATTAAAAGTGTATAAGACATAGGACGTAAATCAAAATAATAAAAAAATCAAAATTTTATAAATTACAAGATAAAAAATAAAATATAAAATTTAATAGGACAAAAATAAAATGACAAAGTAACATAGATGAAAAAAATAATTTTCCCCAATGCAATTTAATTTTCCGAGACAGACTCACACAAGATTTTGTGTATATAAATTTAATTTGATGAAAAGTATACGCAAATCTAAAAAGAGAAATACATATACATGCAGGGTCTTATTGAAGAAGAGAGAATCGACTCTTTTAATGCACCCTACTATGCTCCATCTGCCAATGAAGTGAAAAACGTGATTGAAAAAGAAGGTTCTTTCGTTGTGCATCATTTGGAGGCTTTTGAGATCGGTTGGGATGGAGTTTCTCCATTCGATAATAGCGCGTTTTGCAAACACGACTATGATAATCTCGAAGAGTTGTCAAGGGGTCAGCTAGTGTCCAAGACTATTAGAGCAGTGGTGGAACCTATGCTAGAGTCGCATTTTGGAGCACATATAATGGATGAATTGTTTCGAAGATATGGTCAACTTGTTGATGATTATTTCGCTACAACTATTGCTAAGCATGTTAATTTGGTCATTTCTGTCACAAGGAAATATTAACCAAATAAAGTTTAATAAAACTTATGTTTAGATACTTTAAATTTTTATTTTAAGTTTTAATAGGTCGCACGTATTTGTGTTATTCGTCTCATCTAAGTCTTTTCTTTCGGTGAGTTTTTATCCGGATTTAATCATGTTGTTGTCAAGTAATTTGTAGATCAACATTTCTACTATGTTGAATTGTACTTTAGATTCCCACCGATCATTTGATCTCAAAAAAATAAATTAGGCGATTCATGATAGTTGCTTTGTTGAACATAGATATTTCTCGATCTATGATTTGGAGGCTTGTTTATAAAAAGCTATAATTTTGTGTTGTAATTAGTAATCATTTGAATTTTCTTGATCAGATAATGATGGTTCGAGTTTGTGTATGTAATTGCACATTCTCTTTCAGACTTTTACAAATAGAAACACCATATTATCTTGGTAAACCTAAAACCGCAATGTTTGGAGGCTTCCCATTTTTCTGGATATTGAAGTTCATGATTAAATGTGAAAATAGACTAAGTTATCCAACCAGGGCCTATAACTCGGCCTATTTAAAGTCTTTCGCGATCTAACCTATTTAACTATGTATAAAGGAAAGTCAAAGCTTATATCAACACAAGTCAACAATCCAGCCAAAAGTATCAGTTCTAATACTAAACAGTATTAGTTGAGAGACAAGACCCCTTCTTATTAGTATAGCCGTTAGAGGCTGTTGTAACTACTTTGCACATTCATTTCCTTTCTTTTTCTTGAATCCTTCTTCTCCTCTCTCTAAGATTGTAACCATGAATGTTGATTGTTTCTTCATATGGTATCAATATGAACCTAGTAAGATATGGGAAATGAATTCCAACAACATAAAAAATGCTCCAAGTGGATTAACCTAGCCAAGCACAAGTTTTAAGAAAAAAGTAGATAAAAAAGATATAATAAAGGTATTATGGTGTATTGTGAGGTTCATTTATAAATAAAGTGATTATTATTTTCAATTGTTTGGTTATACTTGTCAGTTACTGTTTAATTTTCTTTTTAATTATAAAATCCAATCCAAAATCCCCCCTCTTTGCGTTTGTCCTAATAAATTCGTACAACTAGCACAATTATAATTTCGCGTTCCATGTGGATCGATCCCGTACTTATCACTACTATGAACTAGTAGGTTAGTTTGGGTTATTATTATTTTTGTCGCACCTCGATAGTGCGGTCACTTTACAAATCCTAATAAAAATCTCAACAATTAATCGGACCAAGAAGAATGATGTTGTGTATGCGGGCTAATTACTGGCAAATACAAAATTTTGAGAAAACTTAATGACAGATACAAATGAGATTGCATGTACAACCAAAATTGCACTTAAATGCAATTGTACCTACATATATGTAACAATTTTGTACTTGCTAGTAAATATTTTTAAAAATTGTAGCTATAAGTAATTTCCCAAGGTGAAGAAAAGATCTGAGTTTCAACGTTCTTAGAGATTTCAAAAGATTTAAAATTTGAAAAGCCTTTTCGTCTAGTAATGGTGAAAACTGAGAAGATGACTTTTACGGTTGAGGGCCGCAGAATATTTGTGCTTTGAGGAGTTTTGAGTTATGTGTTTTACGCTTGTGCATATTTGTACACCGTGTGTCAACGGGTTGGGAATCGGACGGATATTAGTAGATTCATGTAATATTGCATATAAATTTGTGATAAATCTAATAACTAATTGCAAAACATGGAGAAATTTTTTATTTAGGGGAAATGAGTAGCGGTAAATATTTTATTTGTGTTTGTAAATTGTGACTTGCATCGAAAAACAGTTTAAAATTCTACAATGAAAGTGGTAATAAGAACAAATATGAGATAATTTTGGTGGTTAATTAATGAGAATAATATGACATCATACTCATTGTAATTGGTACAATGTATAAAATTGAAAATAAGTTTACCCATCCAGAGTTTCCCAAGTTTGATTAGTTTTTCGTTTAGGCCGATTGTTTTGGGCTTTTGGCCCTTTTTATTTATTTTCACCGATCTCTTTGTATATTCCAGCAGTTGGGCCTTTTGAACATTAAATTTTGTTAGGCCTGTAATTTCTTTATTTTCAGGCCCTGTATCTTGGCCTTTGGGCCTTATTTACACAAGCCCTTTTTATACTTTTTCACGCATTGTTTTCTGGGCCTACCTTATTGGGATTTATTGATGTTTTCCATACTCTTCTTTCTTACTTTGATTTTCCTTTTTGGAATTTTGGAAATAAGATTGAACGAGTCCTACAAACATTTTATTTTTATTTCCAAGCCCTTAATAGCCGGTTCGTAGCCTTGCAGTTGTGGCTTTCTTCTACATTATACTTGTGGTTTAATTAAAAAAAAACCCTTATTTGCATATTTCATTACTCTAGTACGAACTTATTTGATGTTATCATTTCCTCGGTACGAACAAAAGAGAAGGTATTATTTATATTTTAAAAAATCCTTATTTACATAGTACGAACTCAGTAATACTAGGTATTATGTGCATCATGATTATCGTACACCACTATTACTATTGTTTATAATGATCAACATTTTATAAAACGTGAATTCTTATAAACAATAGTAATAGTGATGTACGGTGAATATGATGTACATAATATTTTGTCCATCAAGAATTGCGAGTCTAATTCAGCTCAAATAATTTTATTTTTTTACCCCTAATATAATAATTATTTACTAATAATTTTAATCATAAATAAAATAAAAATATATAATTAATGAGTTTCAAGCTCGGTATTTAGAATTTACCCTTGAGTCAAGCTCGAACTCAAAATAATTGAGCTCGATCGAATTTGAGCCGAGTTTTAATTTTTTAATCGAGTCGAGGTCGAACTTGACATTACTTGACTTGATTCGGCTCATTTACACTCTTAGGCTTAAACATGTGGACAAAAAAAAAGTACATATCGGTTGTTGCTACTCTGCTGTCAAGACCACTCTTCGTGACAGCTGTAATTTTTAAAAAAAAAAAAGCATTCTAGTTTTTTGCGGTAAGTTTCTCTTTTTGTCCGTAGATGTGGATTTAAATACCTGCATGTGTTCACAAAATTTAAAATTATGTTAAGTACATTCGACTACTTATATACAAGTGTAAAAATAATTTGTATCTTATTAAAATAATGCGTCTTTTCATTTTGTACCTTTGAGCGGTGGCCACTCAAATCTTTTGATGTAAATGCAGCACTATAGACTATTTTCGACATGAATAAAATGAAGAATTGCCGTTATTTTTCGAGCAATAATATGAATGAGTTTGAAAGTTTAAGATGATGATAGAGGAAAAAAGAAGGCCAAAATTGAGTTATTTGGTTCTCATGTCTCATGTTGTATGGACTCTCCCTAACATCAGCTGCAATGCAAGATTGGTAAATGTTAAATGATCAGTTGACAAATATGGATATATAATTATGAATTTATGATATGATATGAATTACTCCCATTTAAAATGAAACCACTAATGTAATAAACTAATTAATACATTTTAATGAAAAAAAATTAAAACTAGCTATCTGAAATTAAATACATTTAAAATACAAACAAATTCCAAGATGAAACTAGTTTACCTATAACTTTATTAATTATAATAATATTTACTTGTGAGATAGCATCGTCGGGCAGACGATTTTGATTGTTATATGATATAATTAACATATGTCTGAATTAGCTTCTTTTATTGAGGGAAATATATATATATATATATATATATATATATATATATATATATATGTTGGCGTATAAATATTTTTTGAAAAATAATGTGTCGAATTTTTATTTTTATTTTGTAGAAGAAAATTATGATCCTTTATTCATGACATCTCTACTTGAACTATCTTATTTAATTTACATCTATTTTGTTCATTAATTTTTTTATTTTTTTTTTTGAGTTATCCTACCTATAATTTTTTTTATTTAACTTGATGTTCTAACGTGTATATTTATGCAAGTCTGATAAATTATAAAAATCACATGCCATATTTTAATTTATATTTGATTTTGCTTTTACTAATTAATAAACTCTTCGAACAAATAATTAAAATAAATACTTTACAAGTAAAGTAATAGTAAAAATTCTATTTTTATAGAAATTAAATCTCACCTTCACCACTACTACTTGGTTCCATCCAAAATATATATAAAATGAAAATTCCAATTGAACGTCTCATCATCCAAACATTTCTTTCATTTTCTTTTCAACCAATATTTCTCTTTCAATCTTCTCCAATTTGCTATTTCTGGACACACCAAATCACTCCTCAGAATCTACATGAGTAATTTTGTTGAATTGTTTCCGCCATAACAAGAAAAAGTTATCCTTTTGAATTTTTTTCCCTCTCTACAATAATTTCTTGCCATAACTCAAAACTTTATAGGTCACCAAAATTGATGGAAAATTGCAAGTTTGGTCATCTATTTATATACCTCCATGTTCACTTGTAGTCCTCTATATTCAGAACTTACAAATAGAGATGTTAAATGAATTGCGGGGTTAAGATTAAAAATTGAAATTAATTTTTCTGGTCGAGTTTGAATTTGGACTTTTTTTTTTGCCTTGTAAATATGATGTGAAATTGTTATTTAGAGTTTTGAATATGAGTTTATGTTTGTTGTTGTATAGAGTGTGTAATTGTATTATTTTTTCATGAAAATGTGATTATGCATAGTTGTATACTTGTAATATTATTATTTTTTTTTAAAATTAAAACGTGATAGTTTTATATATTTAGATTGAATCCTTCCTTTAATCTAAGGTACAATTTTTTTTTCACATATTAATATGCGTAGTTGAATTTGCACATTAATGAGCAACAAAATTGTACATTAGAATAATATACTTTAGAATAATAGCAACAGAGGTTAATTTTTTTTGCAATTTCATTTTGTCTAATCTTGACTACATCTTAGATGGACTTTTTAGTACTTTTTGCTTCTTCTTCTTTTTTCTTTTTCTTTTGACATTTTTGCCGACTATTTGGCTTAAATACATGAAAAGGGGAACTACTTTGTTTGGAGAGATGTGGCTCCAGGAGAATTAATGAAGAGACGTATGGGAGAGCTGAGAAATTATTGATCACAACTAAATTTCTGCTACTTTTATTTATATTACCTGAACAATTAAGTGCTCTATTTTGAATCGGTTTCATTTCCTTTTAATATAATTGTACAGTATAATATGACAATAATAGATATCTGGGTTATAATAATGATAAAATTACAAATACAAAAATGATAGGACAAAAAGAGGATTCAACTCGATATGTCATATTGGAGTATGTACGCCAATTAATCACAAACAATTATAATAGTTAATATTTAGTAATTACTCCAATTCTAGTTTTAACAAATAATAGAACTAATAAATATATAGGTTTTTTTTGGAAACCTTTAGTTTTAAAAACTAATACCTTTTTTTGATAAAAAAATTGTTTCTCAATATTCATACAACATGCAGTAAGTAACCTTCCATTAAAATTGGTATTTGACTTGTTTTAATAGATGGGATGTCCAACTCCTTTCTTTCTCAAATTGATTATCCTAATTAATCGAAAGAAACAAATAATATCTTTTTTTAATTGAAATTCATTTCGTAACATGCAGTTACCTTCATTAAAATTGGGTATCTGGAGATTTCCAACTCCAATTTTTATTTTATTTTTTAAAAGAGAGGACCCACATATGTATATTTATTTTCCATGAATGAACAATTACACAATAACTTGAATAAAATGAGGGATACCAAATACTCCACAACTGTGCAGACAAATCCATAATTTCCAATCAAAATGCTAATAATTCAGATGGGACTATCATATAAAAAATGGTTGAAATGGATAGTTGATAATTATGATAACATTAAACGGCAATTTAACGGATTAGCAATCATTACACCCAAACGCACGAAGTGTCTTGATAATCATATTAAACTCTTTCACCAACAAGAAAAAAATAACACAAATTAAGAATGTTCCAAAAAAAGACCCACTTTGCCAGCCTTTATGAATTGGTAATTATGACTTAGAGAAAATAATGGTGACCAACAGTACTAAACAGTTGAATTTTGCAATTTTTATCACTAATGAAACAAGAAAAGTAGCTTTTTTTTTTTCAATTGAGAAAATTAAAGAGAAAAGTGGTAATCTTTGAAGGATAATTAATTACTTCATAATATGGGCAAAAAGTAAAATTGTGTCATTGAAAGCCATTAATCCCGGATTCCTTAGGGGCCAAAATATCAATCAATTTATCATCCATACTATTGTGTCGTCTTTGCACTTTACACTAAAATCATCATAGTATGATCTTGTCTAATAATTAGGGGTTCATTATGTAAACCGTAGTTAATTTTGTGGGCAATGATTCTTAGCTAAATTAATTAATGTAGTGTTATTTATAAGGTAAAATCATAAAATTCTACGATTTGGAGCAAAAAAATTATGTGTACAAGTATTTATTTTACCAAATCCACTTACATATTAAATCTAATCGTATTGAAGATTTTTTTTTTTGGTAAGTAAAAAATCTTTATTCAGTAAGATCAAAGAACAAAGAGTCAATGTACAAAAATGTACAGTAAGTGATAGATTTAGCTCTCAAGAATACTTCTAGGATTTACAAGCAAATTCGGAAATTGAAAATTGGCAAAAGAAGGGTATTTGACCGAACATCAGCTCCAAAATCTTCCTTTAATTTCATCCATCGCCTTCTCCGAATCGAAGCATTTTCCATCAAAAATCAACTTATTCCTTCCTTTCCATATAATCCAGACAACACATATCCAAAGGCTCGTAGCAATGAGGTTACCTTTTTTCCCGGAAAAGAAATCGGAGTGAGCTAGAAAATGTTGGGTAATTTGATTGTGCTGAACCCCTGCAATTCCAATCCAGTTATAGCATGCATACCATATCTTAGACGTCACCAGGCATTCACAGAAGAGATGAGAAACAGTTTCTGGCCTCAGATTGCGGAAGGGACAACTTGAGAGTTGTTTTGAGGGAGGATATTTCGCTTCCTAAGGTTCTCCCGGGTAGGTAGACGGTCTTGAAGGAGTCTCCACGCCATAGCCGAAGTTTTGATAGGGCCAGCCGTCCTCCAAACGCGTTTGAGGATAGAATTGGCCATTGAAATTGTGCTAGCCGAGGTAGCAGGGGTGCAGACGATGTCGTACGCCCGTTTTGTCTTGAACTGATGATCCGGGGACATCTTCCACCTCCATGTGTCCTCCAACTCTTCCATCAATTTGTACCTGTTAAGCACCACAAGAAGCTCATTAATAGAAGGTATTTCACGATCAAATAAAGGCCTATTCCACCCTAACTCCCACCTCCACGACCCATTAACCCAATTTCCCATCTCACTGATTTTTCCCTCCCTCGAAGCACTCAAGTGATAGAGCCTAGTAAATCTATTTTTGAGAGACTCAACACCTACCCACGGGCTTTCCCAAAAACTATTGTTTCTCCCATTACCTATACATCTAACTAAGTTACCCCACAACCATTTTCCCCCCTCTCCTATCACATTACTTAACACATCTTTCCACCAACTAGACATCCTATTCCAATTCCCATTAATGATTATCCCTGACTTTCCCACATCAATGTTCCCATATAAAGAGCGTAAGACTCTAACCCACAACCCATTTCTCTCAACAAGGAATCTCCAAACCCACTTCCCCAATAGGACTCTGTTGAAAACACCCAAATCTCTAACCCCAAGACCTCCCAAGGATTTAGATTTGCACACATTTTTCCAACTCACCCAACAAGAATTTTCTTTGTAAAGAAGATAGCATACTGAAGGTTGATTTAGGGATTTTGAAGAAGGAGAACTGATAGATAGGTAATGAAGATAGAACTGCATTAAGAAGAGTGATCCGTCCCCCAAAAGAAATCTTACGGTCTTCCCACGACTTTATTTTTGACACACCCCAAAATTTCCGAACTATCTTTGGTCCATTCACTCGGTTTCTTGTAGAATATTTGCAAATTAAATTCCAACGCATGATAATCCAAATAAGATAAAAGGAATTTCTCCAATGACACACCCCAAAATATTTGCCATCTCTTGGATCCGATTTCCTCCACATTCATCTCAAGATCTGCATTTATCATAGTTAATCCATTGAAAGTAATATTTCAAGGAGTTCTTTAGATTTCTCTTCATTGTCCAAGTTTTTCAAATAGGAAAAATAATTAATTGTTGCATTATATTCGATAAAAATTGTCATCTCAAAAATTTTGAAGATTTGCTAATAAATTATAAAATCAATATTTTGTGGGTTTTTTCAATGTGGAAAAGACTAACTTGGTCAAAGAAATCTTGAATATATTATATATTTTTTTTTCCCATAATTAAAATATTGAGTTTATGGAATTTTAAAATTATAAGGTGCAAGAATCCAAGATTTGGATCTTTGAATTTATGAGATATTCTTGTATTTCAAGAAATACATATCTTCCATAATATATTTTCAAGAAAATCAAGAAAATCTTTCCATCCATTATATTTCCAAAAATTTTAAATTTCTTAATGAATAACCAAGTGGGAGATTTCTTGAATTTAATGAGATAATATTCCAAGAATACATATCTTCATTCCATAACAAAATTCAAAGAAAATCGTTCTCTTTTTTATCCATAATTGAAAAATAATTAGAGAAAATATTAAGCAACAATATTTATTTTATTTTAATCACCTTTTAGGTTATTGGACTATATGTTGGGCTAACAGGGGGCTTTAGGAGAATTAAGATTTGACCTTCTAATGGATCTTGAATATCTAATATTGAGCCACAATATAATTCAAGCCCATAAATATTAATTAATCCCACTACATAATTAATATTGCACCATCCATCTTAACCCATATTACGTCAATATGGCTCCCGGTCATTATTTCTCGTGTTTAAGATTATCTAGCCCATTAATTAAGTCAAGCCAATTAAAAGTTAAAAATGGGAGATGAACCTGGATCTAGCAATCACACGTGACCAATAATATTGCCCAAGATAAAAAATATTGAATCTCTCTCTCGATTCGCCATGATAAGTCAAAGCAATAGTTACCAATCCCACATGATCCTATTTAACGAAAAGGTGAATGAAATAACGAACCCTTTCCGGTCTAAATTTAGTTTCAATCCTTTACAACCTTGAATTCTCCTGAGGGACTTCCATTTACTAGTACCGAATGCATATGCACTTGACACACACTCCTTCATCCATGCACGCCATTTGTCGCAAAAATCGAAACCTTCAAGCATCATATCTAAGAAATTTAAAATACAAAGTAATTAATTTTAAGCATGAATCAATATAATAAAGAAATATATATAACATTCAATCATATTTAAAAGATAAAACAATTTTGCAAAGTCAATTTTGAAGAAGGCCCTCTCCAATTTTTTTTTTTTTTCTTCGTTCGAGTACGTGACATCTAATCAACGAACCTAATAATTGAGAATTGCAATACCATCCATTATGTTTTTTTTCCCACAAAAGCACCATGAATGGATCTAAGCCAGTCGATTTAGGGAAATTAACCACTTGTCCATTACTTTGCTAAGACGTAATTTGGTTCTCTTTGAACCAATTTTGCAAGAATTTTGTAAGCACAACCTATAAGGGAGATTGGCCTGTAATCCGATAAGCATGAAGCATCCTCTTTTTTTTTTTAGGTATAAGAATTGGTTCGAAAATCAACATGCTATTTTCGATGAAAGAAGGGTTGAGGCCAAGGGACTAACTTTAGGGACATTTTTCGATAGATGGTTTGCTCGTGAAATTCGGAGAGCATTTGGAGGAAGTCCTTCTTAATCACCCCCAACAAAACTTTATGAACTTAACGCTGAAACCATCCGGGCCCGGACTCTTGGAGTTTTTCAAACCCATAAGACTTCATAACATGATCAAAACATTTTTAAATAGTTTGAAAGCACTTGGACCTCTTCGGAGACAAACGGTGTTCTTGGCCTTTGTTTCAAAGAAAAAGCATTGTCTTCAAGGGGATAGCTTGTTGCCGTATTTCAGAACGAAATTGCGAATCGATAAGAGAGCTTGGGTCAAGCTTGGCGGTTCGATCCCTTTCTTTCGAAAGTAAATTAGATTTTAAAAAAAGCAAAAACACCCTCTTTTACTTCCTTAATGTCTTCCGTCCAGCCCTCATTAAGAAACAAACCAGCGATCCCATTATTTTTTCTTCGGAAATTTATTGCTCTGTGAAAGAATTTGGAGTTTACATCGAAAACGTGACGTCCGGTTTTCCTTGAGCCATCTAATTTTTTGCCTTTTTGTGCCAAAGTAAACTATTCACCATTGTTTCGGGCTTCTAAACAGGGTTAGCGGGTCACAGGTTTTCTTCTTTTGACCACTTCCTCCCATCGTGATAAGAAGACGTGCCTCATTCATAGATATCAAGTTCATGCAAATCCATCTTTAGCTTATCGATATTGTGATCGATAGAGCCAAAAAATTCTTCGTTCCACTTCTTCAGATCTTCCTTTAATCTCTTAAGCTTCTCTTTGACCTTGTACCCTCCCCAGTCTTCAATTTCATAACTATTCCAGGCCTTTTTCACAAATTCCAAAAACTGTGGATGTGAGCACCAAGCATTTATAAAGCGAAAAGGTTTGGTACCCAGTTGATTCTCTTTTTTCCCATTACTAATGGGCAGTGATCTGAGATTGTTCTCGGTAAGCCTTAGAGAGACGAAGAAGACCACTTTGAAATCCGATGTCTTGCAATTTTGTTGTTCACTCAACTTTGAAATCGAAAGTGAATTTTTCTAAACGGGGGACATAAAGATTGTTGTTCACCATGTCCTTCTCCCACTTTCTTAATCTTGGATTTACGGTCGATTCAATAAGCGCATTATTGTAGCATTTTTACACTTTCCATCTGGCTGATATCTTGTGAATTTCCTTCCTATCAAAGGAAGATCCAGCATGTTAGAGTCTCTAATAAAGCCGTCAAAAGCCCTAATGTCACTCATCGGAATCGAGTTGCCACTTCCCACTCTATCCCCCGGAGATCTTATCGAGTTGAAATCCAAAGCTTGAGTTTGGTGCCTTATCAAACACGAGTCCAAAAGTTTGCAACAACACTCATCAAAATCACGTTGTTGAATAACATAAATCTGCACTCGTATCTTATCCCATAGGGCCGATTTTGAGGATTTTTTTCCCTCCACCATTTCAAAAAAAACCAATGGAGCATACACATTCATAATACAACATTTAATTATATTTTTCCAATCAATATAGTTTCCCCAATAACCATAAGCACAAATTTACAATGACGACAAACAAGAAGCGATTTAAAATATTATGACCAATATAAGGACTTTGAGAAGTATAACCCTATCAATTTTCTGGCATGTCCCCTAG
This sequence comes from Stenogyne calaminthoides, assembly GCA_037126765.1. Lineage (NCBI taxonomy): Eukaryota > Viridiplantae > Streptophyta > Magnoliopsida > Lamiales > Lamiaceae > Stenogyne > Stenogyne calaminthoides. The sequence continues at coordinate 26,856,954 of JBBCBC010000029.1, read as the reverse complement.
AAACTCAAAAACCATCAAAAAAAACTTTTATGAATTCCATATACAAACAAGAACATTTATAAGTATTCCCCGATGACCGCCATTTGAATTTATTTTTGCCCAACCAAAATTTCCAAACCCCCAAATTTCCTTACAAGTGTCTAGGCTTAAATCAACATCCTTTGTCTCTTGAATACAACAAAAATCAATATTGAATTTCCTAATCAATAAAATTGTCAATTAATTATTTAAAATCTAATTTTCTGAGATTTTTCACATTGGCAACCCTCCCCATTTAAACAAATTCTATTATTATAAGAGAGTAAAAAATAAACTTTCATTGAAGCATGGTTTACCTCTTTTGTCTCCCCTTGTTGACTTTTTTCACCACGGCCAATCTTTTTTCCAGCTTTGCAAATTCATCGATCGAGTTCTCATCTTGGTTTTGTGCACATAGACCCATTTGTTTACCCAAATTCCATGTGAGGATAGCTTCGTCTCTAATCTGTTTTGACACCTGATCTTCTAGATCTAGACTAGGGATCCACATCTCTCTACTCGTGGATTTTCTCACGAGGCAAAAACAAATCCGAACTAATCTAATTAAAAACCCGCAATTGGATATCCAATTTCAAATTTAAATAATTAAATTTCTTAAAAAATTTAATCTAAACAAAGGGTCCATTCCGGTTGATAATCTTGAGAGGTCGAATGAGGGATTTGAGGTTTGCGAGGTTTTTTCGCCTTTCTTTCAAAAGGACGGGTTCTCCATTCTTTTGGTTTGGTTTTAACGATTGAGTGAATATTTCAAATTAAATTCATTAATTTTTTCTTCATGGTGTTTGGATTTAGAGAGGGTGTTTTCCTGGATGGAGGATCTTTAGATTGAAATCCGTGGAAGGACTTAGAACAATTAACAAAAGATTGAGAGATTTGCTAATATTTTCTCGACATAGAACTAATCATCCCCTATATTAGGAGGGGGTGAACGAAATTCGATTTGGAATGTGGGAAAATTGGTCACCAAGAAATCTTGAATATATCCCATATATTCTTTTTCCCATAATTAAAATATTCCACAAAAATCCACCTTTTGATTCGAAAATTATAAGTGCAAGAATCCAAGATTTGGATCTTGAATTTAGAGATATTCTTGTATTTCAAGAAATACATATCTTCCATAATATCTTTTCAAGAAAATCAAGAAAATGGTTATATTTCCGATTTGGGAATAACCAAGTGGGAGATTTCTTGAATTTAATGAGATAATCTTGTAGGAGAAGGGTCTTGGTTCGGATTACGGGAGATAATTAGAGAAAATATTAAGCAACAATATTTATTTTATTTTAATCACCTTTTCAGGTTATTGGACTATATGTTGGGCTACTCGGGGGCCTTTAGGAGAATTAAGATTGGACCTTCTAATGGATCTTGAAATATTGAGCCATCCAATAATTGAGCCCATAAATAATTGGTGAAGAATACATAATTAATGCGGCACCATCCAGAGGAAGGGATCGGTCATTAACGTGGTTTAAGAAGAGCCCATTAATTAATTCAAGATTGACCCGTTAATTAATATCTTTTTTGGTGAAAAGGAAACAAATTCCACTTGCAAGATTTGGTATGATAAATTGGAATCAGAGGAATATAATTTGTTCCAATAAAAGATGGCCCAACATAATTTTGAGTTTGGTCTGAGTCCAAATTATTATTTTCCTTCACTTGTTCAAGGCAGAGGTCCTATTCAAAGATCACCATGATTTTCAAGACTCAATCGAACCTTACACCTCAACCTTTCGCGATGGACATTTCCATAGGAATGGCCTTACGATTTATTAATTTAATCTTTCGTGATTTTTGGGCGCATTTAATTATTGAACATTGATTATGGTAAATATATTTCCATCGATGATAAACGAGATTATACAAAGTAAAAGCATACTTTTCAATATAATCCCAACACATTTATCATAGTTAATCTTAAGTCCCGAAAGTAGCTCGAAGTTCTTTAGAATTCTCTTCATTGTCCAATTCGGGGCTTTATCAACCGATAAAAATTGTGAATTTAGTATATTTACAAAGAATAACTCGGCATGGCCTTAGACACAAACCAGTCGAGTCCTCCGCCACAATTAATTGGGACCCCTTGAATTCTCCTGAGGGACTTCCATTTCATTGAGAATTGATTCATTAAATTCAAAAAATCGAAACCTTCAAGCATCATATCTAAGAAATTACAGTCCACTGAGTCGTAAGCCTTTGCAAAGTCGATTTTGAAGAAGGCCCTCTCCAATTTTTTCTTCGTTTCTGCTACCACTTCATTGAGAATTGCAATACCATCCATTATGTTTCTTTTGCCCACAAAAGCAATCTGATTTAGGGAAATTAGCTTGTCCATTACTTTGCTAAGACGTAAGGCGAGCAATTTTGCAAGAATTTTGTAAGCTTAAACTATATAATAAGAGATTGGCTGTAATCCGATAAGCATGATTTTTTCCTCCAAGGCCGGACTAACTTTAATGTTTATTGGGCATTTTCCCGTCATCTTAATCACCCCCAACAAAACTTTATGAACTTAAAGCTGAAACCATCCGCTTCGAAGTCCTCAATTTTAAATAGGAATGTACCTCAAGTCGGGCCGAAAGGAAAAACCCTATTTTGGAGAAGATCAATATCCTTTGAATTTGAAATGAGATTTGAAAAACTTTTATTGACGTCCATTCAAAAAATTAAGAAACAAACCCTGATCCCATTATTTTTCCGTCAAATTCGAAATTTATGAAAGAATTGGAGCCTCCTTGAGCCATCTAATTTTTGCCTTTTGTGCGAGATTCTAACTCTTTTTCATCTCCCTCCGATGATAGATATCAAGTTTTCCATCTTTAGATTATCGATAGGCTAAAAAATTCTTCCTCCTTCTTCGCCTTTAATCTCTTGCTTCTTTCTTTGACCAGATTAGTGATGACTATTCCGTGCCTTTTTTTCACAAATTCCAAAAAGCGTGGATTGAGCACCAAGCATTTATAAAGCTTAAAAGGTTTTCTTCTTTTTTTTTTTTCCCATTACTAAATACGAGAATTTGATGAAGGAGACTCTTTGAAATCCGATTGTTGTTAACATTCATTCTGCTTTTTACACTTTCCATCCGGCCGATATCTTGTGAATTTCCTTTATCAAGATGAGTCTCTAATAAAGCCGTCAAAAGCCCTAATGATCTAATCGAGTTGCCACTTCCCACTATCCCGGAGATCTTATCGAGTTGAACTCAAACACAAAATCCACGTTCTTTGAATAACCGGGATTTGGAAATGATTTTTTTTACGCCAAAACCATTGGAACATACACATTGAATACAACAACATTTAAGCCCCATTTTGCACACACAATGTCCCAAGAACTCAAAAGCAAACTTTTGATTGTCCAATTTGAATTATTTTTTCATGAAGTTCCAAACCACCCCAAATTTCCTTGGAACCCCAAACCATCTTTGTCTCTTGAATACACAAAAAAACAATATTGAATTTCCTAATCAATGATTGAATCTCCTTTTCTTTGAACTTACATCGATGTATCTCCATGGTCTAATCCAATCGAACCAGAAAGATGTCCATTCATTGAATCCATCAAAATTTTCCTTCATGGATTTCTCCGATGCATTCTGGATTAAGATTAGGTTGCCACCCATCGTAGTCATTTTGAAAGTTCCACCTTTTCTCTTCATTCAACAACTCTTAGAGAGGGTGTGTTGGAGGCTTTAGATTGGAATATTCTCGTTTGAGATAACATAATTTTTGGTTTCGTCGATTTGGAAGGGATAATAGGCACATCGACCAACCAACGGAGAGGAGAAGGGTCTTCTCTTCATCCGTAGAGAGATACATGATGGGTTCATCCGCCAAAGAGAAATGATTTTTTCCTTTGCCCAACATAAAGTCTCAAATTAACACGCAAAGATTTTTCTCCGACCCCAATGACTTAGGCCTAAAGCTTCCCAAATGTTAGGAAGTCGTTCTCTAATCGGGGACCTAAAATAGGGGGGATCGAAGTCCTTCCTATATTGGAATTTGGAGCATTCTTAAAATCATCGATCGCGTTTCCCAAACTCGATTTGGTCCCACCACCTTAATACTTTCCACGTCACGACTTTGATGTGTATGGGATTGGATCCCTTTTGAATCTTGGTATAAAGGCTCTTAGTTTGTAACTCCCAAACCAGATATTATTGAGATCTTCCAACATGTTCCGCTCATCATATTTCTTTGGAAATCGGACAAAACCAAAAAGTTTACCTGTTTTGTCTCTCTTCTTCGGCCAATAAATATCCATCCATTGACAAACTTCTCCCACCGCCAAAAGAATTTGATTGTCCAACGACCCCAAAATGCCTTGCTTTACATCGAGTCTAAAAGGATCACAATCCTCCGGAAAATTCTTAAACAAGAATGACCATGTTTTTTTCCACCACTCTCGAAGGAAGATCTTGGATAACATTCTTCATCATGAGAGAGACATGATGGGTTCATCCGCCAAAAGAGAAATGATTTTTTTCTCCGCCAACGAATCTTGTTGAACCTTTGGGGAAGTCGTTCTTTGGTCTTCCTATAAACTCCTTTTGAATCTTGGATAAAGGCTCTTAGTTTGTAACTCCCAAACGGATATTGAGATCTTATTGGTCCATGTGGGACTACCAGAAAACCTAGGGGTTGGATGGCGGGCTTTTGAATCTTGGTAGTCCTATTAGTTTGGGTATGATTGCCTCCAACATGTTTTCTATCGGAAGAAGACAAAACCAAAAAGTTTACGTTCTCGCCAATAAATATCCCTACCCTCCTCTCCAGGATCTCCCTCTCTTAAACTCTCCCATGTTTCTTCCTAACTTTCTCTCTCTATCATTCTCGTCGTATTGAAGATTCATACGCCTACCATGCAACTATAATAGATTACATTTATTTTCTCTGGACTATATGAGAATAATCCTAGCTCATACCAGACCTTGCAATAATACAAAGCAAATAATTTAAGAATGGGAAAGATAATTAATAATTTTAAAAAGCAATATATAACGATATTGGGAATGATTTTTGGGCTTTGTGAAAGAATTTCAACAAACTTGTATAGAGCTTTGAAATTAATTAATTTATATTAGTTTTTTAGTGTTTCGGCCTTTTGATTGGATCACCACCTCCAGCCTCTCGATTTGGAGGTCCAACAAGTGGACAACTTAATATGAATGGAGACCGTAAGTGTGAGCCTTTTTTGCTCTGATATCATAAAAGAATTACATCTCATCTAAAAGTCAGAACTTGTAAAGAGATTAGAAATTAATAAATTTATACTATTTTCATAATACTTTGGTTCTTATGGGCGCAATTCCATTTTCAGGGTTTTATTTTATTTTTATTTATTATAATTATGTTTAACTGAAGATAATATTTTACTTAGCATCCCTGGATAATTAAATGGTCAGGTGAACAGACGGTCAACTAAAGATCGGACCAAATGTGGGAATAAAAATTTACTCCTAGAACCAAATCTAATAATAAGTGAAAAAGTAGAACTAAAATTGAAAAAAAAAATTATAAATTTCAAAGACAAAAGATTTTATATTATTATTATCCCTACTATGAAGATGAAAAATGAGAGTTTTCGAAGGAGCGTAAAAATATTTTTTTATAAAGAAAACATAAGTATCATTCAAAATTTTACTATCTAAATCAAAAAATATATATTTTTCATCTCATGAAAAATATTGTGTTGGACACTTGGACGGTGTTGTACAATTTTGTGTCTGACAAAAGATTTCAGAATCTTGGGAAGTTGGTATCTTATTATGCCCAGCCTAGGCAATTCAAAAATGGTTAATTAATTAATTTTGAATTTAACTAAATGAAGTTAAATGGGCTTTTTTTGGGGTCTAATAACTAATGTTGTAACTCATTAGTTACACTTGTTTTAGAATTCCTAATGATCCAACCAAAACTAAATGTACATCCTCCAAATGCAGCCAACTGGAGGGATGGGAAAAGTTTAACATGAGATGGGTCCATAAACCTAGCTACCTAATTTTGTGCCTAATTTTTCTTGGCTATTTTTTTCTATATATGCCGGAAAAAAATTTAGTAATGAATTGAAAAATTATAAATTTAGGTAGGTAGCAGCTCATTGTTTCTATTTACCCTTTCCTCCCAATCCATCAAGAGTTGTTGATTCTTGGTTTAAGTTGTAGTCATATGATGTTCTAAAATTGTTTTGATATTGGTCAAGATATAACCTTATTTAATAATATTATCAAAACCTTATCCAATATATAACTACGTTTATTTGTACTTTATGAGTAAATCTTGTGAGAAACCATAAATCGAAATCGTTCCGTGCAAATTCAAAAATAATTTTATAGGTAGAAAGTGTTGTTTTTAAAATAAATTTAATAATATTATGAGGGTAAAAATAATGTGAACTGAGCTCAAAGTGAATTATTTTTCATCAAATATCACTAGTATGTATGCACTATTATTATTATATATATAAAATGTCGCTATTTAAAATATTCATTTAATAATAATATTTATATATGTAACAATTATAATGAACATAAAAATTAATAAAATTCAAAAAAAAGAGTTAATGTAAGCTCATATTCACACTTTCCTATGTTTTAAAAACCCGGTCCGACCGGTCGAACCGGTGAACCGCTGACTAACCGGTCCAGTAGAGGTATATAAAACCGCTATTGGACCGCTACCCTTAAACAAAAAAAAAAAACGGTTAAAAATTGGTCAAAACCGGGAACCGGTCAACCATTAAACCGGTGGTTTTGACTTAAAAAATATATATTTTTTTTTTACTAAAATTGAAAAAACGAAATCGATTTTCATTTCTTTCGTCTTCTTCGTCTTAAAAATAATACCGTTTAACACACACACACGCTAGATATAATATTTTAAAAATATAAATTTACTTTTTAAAATATGAAATCATTTAATGAGAATGTTATGACTTGTGACTTTTGTATTATTGATGACATTTCTTTTATGTTTGGAAGTTGAAACTTGAAAGTTGGAACTATTTATATTAATTGACATTTCTATTATGTTTAGAAATTTAAGTTTAAATTTTGAAGTGACTTTATATACTTTATATTAACTTATCATACTCTATATTTTGATTTTTATTTTAAATTATGCATATATATATATATATATATAATATTTATTATGACGTCACACTGGCTCAATCCGGTCCAACCGATCCTAACCCGGTCCAACCTTTTGTTGGGGTCGTCCGGCTCAACTTTATGTTCCGGTTTTTAAAACAGACACTTTCTTCCTTTATGAGAAGAGAAACATGCATTATGTATCGTTTTCTCTTTTAGTTGGAAAGTAATAAGTTTTTTCTGAATCACATTCAATGCAACTTTTTGCTAGTTAGTCATTTTTTGTGAAAATATATTCATGACATTATTAATAAATAACACAACAAGAATAGGATGCTGTAAAAAAATTGAACAATGTGTTCATGCATGTATGTGAAATTTAAGGCCAATTTATTTCCTTAATTAAGACAACAACAGACGAGATATAAATTATAAATTTTTCATGATGGTTTATATCAAAACATATGCAGATTAAAGTATATTTTACAAACGAGATTCCCTTTTATGAGATGGTCTAGCAAAAAATATTTATAATAAAAAAGATAAATGCCTACCAATACCATCTCATGCCCAAATTTATTTTACCATATTTATCCACTTATTCAATTTAACCTTTTGCATTCTGATAAATTAATAATCAATTCATTGTACAAGAGTCATGTTTGTTTCTTTTTCTCTTTTTATTACACACTCTCATGAACTATTGTCAATACAAAGAATGACACGTTTGAGAATCATGCAATAAAATTATTCCTCAGTACACAGTACTCCAACATGTCTACATTTTCTTCCTTTTTTTTTGACGGAACATTTTCTTCCTCAAAACAAGCAAAATAACACTCTTATTACAAAATAATAGTACTAATTTATTTCCCTCATAAGTAACACCATCAATAATTCATTAAAGGGCGACTATAACTTCAGATGGAGCATCATCAACTCTTTTATATTTCCATCATAAATATTTCAGTTCATCTACACTTCTATATATTAAATCCTCATAATTAATGTAATTAAATGATCTTAAATTTAAAAAACCACAAACGTTATACTCGAATATTATTATACACAACAACGAAAGGGATAATCACTGAAAAAGAGGAAGAAAAAAAAAAGTGGATTAAATTGGCCGACTACAGAAAATAGAGAATTAGACAATTAATCCATGCAATTTACAAACTAATAATACTATACGGTAATCCAAAATACGATTTTGAGAATTCGATTACGCGATCTTGAGCAAATGGTATTTTTCGTACGCATCAAACTGGCTCTGTTTCTGTTCCATCTTCTTTTGAAATCCGTGCTGATTAATGAACGAGTCTATTGTGCGCCGGAACTCTTCGTTGCTAAGCATCTCCAACTCGTCGCTACTCACTGAGTCCCTGCGACTCGTTTCGGATCTCCGTAACCGCGGCTGCGACGTCGTTTTGATCTCCCGCTTCAGTTTCTCCGACTGCGTGCGCTCGAATCGCTTTATCTGTTTCTTCGCCTTCTCAATCGCCGCCGCCACGTCATCGCATTGCGGAATCACCGCCGCTGCCACGTCATCGCACGCCACAATTCGCTTCTCCACGGCGTCTTCGCCGCCGTCCTCCACCGCAGGACTGTAATCCAAGTTATCGGAATCCTGATCCGCCGTCGCCGCGGCGGCGGCATCGCTGTGTTTAACATAATCGGAGTACAAATCGCCGTCGGAGACGTAAACGGCGTCGTTTTGGCGGCAGAGAAGGAACAGCAACACGATTATGGAATTTCCGATTAGGAAAACGACGTGGTGGTTGAACAGAGCGGCGGAGATCGCGACGGCGTAACCGAACGCCGCCGTGAAAATCGCCGGCGCACGCGCCGACGACCACGAAATCAACCCCAAAACCACCAAAGCCTCGAGAATCTGCCACAATTTCGCGATCCTGCGAAAGCAATTGAAATTCGCAATCGCCTTCTCCTTGTGCGAATTAACGATAAACATTTGCGATTCCATATCTCGAAAATTCGAATCCCTAATTTTTGAAAATCGCCGGAAAATTTCAACGTTCTGGCGGCTGTAAAAAGATGAAATCAGAGATTCCGAAATGGAAAAACAGAGTGGAAATGGAAAGACATGTAGGATTTAGATTCAGAGAAACGATATACATAGACAGAAACGAAATTGAATTGAACGATCGAAGGGAATTTGAATGATCGAATTGCAGGATTTTGGTTTTTTTGTGTGTGTTTGTGTGTGAGAAAGTGTGGGAATTTGGTTGGATTTTGGGTTGAGTGGGAATTGCAATTGAGGGAACTCTGGATACCGTTTAAATAAAAATGCAGGGGTGGGGTTATGTGAAATCATTTCATTTCTTTTAACATTTTTTTATTCCGAATATTTGTTTTTATATTTGAAACAATGTAGTAATAATTTCGTGGAGATTGCTTTTTGTAATTTTGTGTTATTATTTGGTCCCTTTTTTTGCAAGGGGAATTGAATTGAAATAATGGGTAAATTTTCAGGAAATTGTATACTCAAATTTGTCAATTACAGTTGACGAATATGCACAGTGCGTTTATTTTTACTGTGTCAATTACAGTTGACGAATACGTACAGTGCGTTAATTTTTACTGTGTTTAAACTTTAAAGTACTTTTTATGAGTTTTTCGTATTGACTAGGTAAGAGGGCTGCATATGTACGTGAAATTTGTGTAAGAAATCTAATTTTATTTTCCATGTTTCAAAAATATATATATATATATATGTATACTGTTCAAATAAATTTTTAATTAAGTATTTTGTGAAACTTGCTCATATATTTTTTTTATCGGGCAAAAAAAAGGATTTTATAAAATAGATTGGAGAACAAGGAGTGTTCCAACCCAAACAAATCGTACAAAACAGAATTCCAAACCGGAAATAAAACTAGAGCTATTATTCGCTCGACTCCAAACCGGAAACTTGCTCATATATAATATGAAATATATATCATTACCCTAACAAATTAATACAACCACATTTATCAACTGATACCACTATATTTATAAATTAATATCTTAACATTAAATGCTATTGAATTAATTTGTAAATGTAAAGATATCAATTTGCTAATATAATATCAATTTATAAGTGTAATAATATCGATTTTATACTATATATGTACAAGTTTACAGGAGAGTTTGAGTAAATATTAGTGTATGAGAAGGTAAACTCAAATTTATCATGATCTCTTTTATAAAATTTGTTCATAATATGAAATTAATATCCTATAACTAATTATTACTAATTTTCCTTTTAACTAATGGATAAATATTGTTGAACGTCTTACACATGATGATCACAAAATCACAAGAGAGCCTCTACTTGCTTACACACTAATGACAAAAACTCATATGAAACCGGATATAATCTAGCACAAATTACATTCACTTCTCCCAAAATGTTAAAGCGTTAGTGCTCAACTTATACCCCGTCTCACCGTGAGACGGTCTCTTGCAAGAGTGCCTCCACGCTAATTTATTTATTTATTTTTTATCAGTAAAAAATCGGTATTCTGTTAGAATAAAAAATGGAACATAGGGGTACACTCGAATGCGCAGATAAACCAGTAATTTAAAGGGAAAATCCAACTACTCCTAATTATTTTGTTAACCATTTTCAATACATATGGTTCATTTCGTCAACACATATAAGTAAGACCTCTTACCTAATTGAGGGTGAATTTTTCTTTAAAACTATGTTGATTTGTATCTCCTTAAAAAAAAAAACACAAACGAGTATATGTTGATTTGCATTGTTTCCTTTAAAAACAATGAGTCATGGTCTTTATTTGCTCCAAAAACAGAATGCATGCTGATTATCTGCTTAGTGACCTCTGTTTGTTCCACTTTACATTTTGTATGGTTATATATAAATTAATAAATGAAATTAGAAAAAGGCTGACTTAAAAAATATAGAAAACGACTTTCATAAAATGTGTATTTGTATTACAGAAAAACTTGTTTGTTGCTGATAATTCACCCGACCACTTTTTTCTTCTTCTTTCTTTCCTTATTTTCTTTTCTATTGATGAATTTCTCAAATAAATTTTAATTTGCCCGGTGCATGCATGCTTATGAGGCAAACTCGTCGCGCTAAACCCGATCTTTGCAAAATATGTACGTAATTGAATTTGAAGGACAGTCATATATATCTTTATAAAAGTAGACATTACCATCATATCAAGTGTTTAGGATGGTATATATTCATGATATGATATAATTAGTGACAAACACTCTCTTTTGCCCAAAACTGAATGATCAAACTATTTTTTGCTCATTGTTTATAAAAAAATATTTTTTATATTTTTATGATACATTTATTTTTATTAAATTAATTATCATCCCTTTTACTAGGTCGTGCGAGGGTCGCACGATCCCATGCGATACCCATGCACGACCGATCCATGCACTATCCATGCGCTACCCATTAATGAGGGTCAGTATGTCATAAAAGGACAACAAAATATTTTTTTATAAACATGAGGAAAAAAAGAGTTGAGTAGGTTTTATGTGCACCAGCTGGCGCATTGTGCAACTCAAGTAAATTTTGAAGCGTGCAATTTGTTTTAATAAAACGTCCAATTTGATTACATTGAGAAAGTTGAACGTTTCTTTATAAATAAATTAAACGTTTCAGTGAAACAAGTTACACATTTTAAAATATACTTAAATTGCAAGATGCATTTGGTGCATATATACAAAACTTTGCCAAAAGAGTTTTGGGCATTTTTGTCAATTTTCTCATATAAATAGAGTGTGTTTTCGGTGAAACTTGTTCACAGTATATAATCAATTTTACCGTGAACAAGTTTCACAGAAGAGCTTACTTATTTTTAAACATTCCAAAATTCTAAAAATCAAATAAAGAAACTAGTTTATTTCTAAGTCAATATAAATCAAACTCGCTCTAATTAAAGCCCACTTTTATAATTGTAGGCGTACATGTAAGACGTGTCATTAAAATTTTAGGATTACCAATTCAAATAAAGGAGTAGTAATTTTCTTTTAATAGGGGAAAAGAAAGGGGAAATTAATTAAAGTAGAAATTGTCATGTCGTTTCCACCCACAAACCTGCAGCCGTTTTGCATTTGCCCAGCGTGAACGTCAAGAACCTGAGTCATTAATTATTAGCATTTTTTTATTTGAGTCCTTATAATTTTTGCATGAAAAGGCCCATGTTTTTTCATTCACATAAAAAAATAAAATCAAAAGTCTTATTCTTCTGTATACTATGTGTACCAACTATGTGTACCAACTGCATTATACACTTTATAGTGTATTTTAAAAATATATAACTCATTGCACTAAATCATACAAATTTAATTTTATTGAAACATGTAATTTATATTTGTGAAATAAAATTAATTGAATGTATCGATGCAACAAAAATATGTATTTATAAAATATACTACAAAATATGCGATGGACAAGCATACGAGACTTAACCAATCGATAAAAATTTGTGTGAACTCGAGTTCACCGTGAATTTAATTTTTTTAGTATCACTGTTTTATATAAAAATTATCACTGTTGTGTATAAAAATTACCACTATTATACATAAAAACTAAGCATTTGTTAAATAGTAAATTTTTTTATGCATAACAGTATTAAATTTTGTACGTAATAGTAATAAAATTCATGTATAAACATGTTTCATGAGAGTGTTATTCTAACCAATATTATTGGCGTACGAGAGAGTAGAGACGTGTGGCTGAGCCTAATTGCGCATGAACACGCTCAAGTCACGTGCAACTTTTTTTTGTTTTGCCCCGTCAAATGGGTAGTCGTTCCCTGTCACGTGCCTGGTCTCCTTTTACCTACTGTACTACTCTAGAAAAATAATGCAAATTGACTGAATAAATTGCACCTCCGTAACTAACTAATTCAAAAGCTTCGAAAATATTCGAAAACAGCATCGTTTTCATTATAACGAAAGAGAGCATAATCCCAAAAGTCTTTAACAGTCATCAAAATAAATCTCTTTAAGAATAAGTTATGTTTCAGAAATAAGATTAGTTTTAACCTTTTCCCAAAAAATAAAGAGTTGATTTTCAATCGAACTTTTATAATGCCCTCATGAAAAAACTTTAGTAAGTTGAATGTAGAGACATATGTTATTGAAATTTATTACTTATATTATGCTTTAGTTTGTTTGACCGAAAATATAAAATTGTTCTTTGAAAATAAGACTTTATTTGTTTTGTTTTCAAGGAATATTATTATTCTTGAAAGCAATTGAGTTAGCCTGTAAGAAAAATAAAATTCATTTTAGCTTATCTCAAAAAAAAAAAATTGTACTTATACTATTTTTTCGCTATTTATTCCACAAATGAAGAACACGATGCATTTCAATTGAAGATGTCGATAGATATAAATATTGAACTTCATTAGTCGCTTACGATTAACCCAAGTTTAATAACCAATCAAATCACTCTTGTTCTTAATTATTATTTTTATATGAACGTAAATATACCTAGAAAATTACTATATCCTCATAAAATACAATTCAACTAAAATAATACCAATATTTTGAAGAAAAAAATGCCACATCAACTGTAACTACTATTTTTGTCATGTTAAACTACCTTTCATTTCCTCTCTATATTCTATAGAAAAGATATATGCATGTCAATGCAACTTAACGAAGTAAAATATAAAATTGTTCAAAAAGAAAAAGTAAAAAAATTTAAAGTATAAGAGACACCTCTTAGTGACGCCTTAATATATGAGTGTTAAATTTCACTAAATCATAAATAGAAAACTTACGGTTCAACAAGTAACTAGATGAATTTATGAATAATTTTTAGTTTACTATAATAATATTTATGTTTTGAGCAACTAATTTATATGAACTCGAGTTCAATACTCTTCCTTTTCAAGTATCACTATTATTGTGTATACATACAAACATTATTATGTATATATAATTTTATTATTATAATGTGTATAGAAGTGTCATTGTTAATTTAAAAATTAAAAAAATTCTAAACAGTGATAATATATATACATAACAATAACAATATATATATATAATAGTAACACTTGAAAAATATAATTTTCACAGAAAAATTCAGCACGGAAGATATTAGGAGAAAAAAAAAGTTTGGACACGCGTTCTGTTATGCCTTATTAACTTGAAAGGAAAAAGTGTTCCAAATGGATCACGGATGTCAATTTCCTTTTTACTCCCTTTGAAATAAGAGGCTTTTCGGCAATCTAGGCTGAATTCAGTATAATTTTACGTTTATTATATTGAAAAAACAAAAAATTGTGTAAATGTGGTTCATGCTATAAACTCGGGTTAAATTTGACTCATACACAATAAATGAATCATATATTTTTTCTAGAGCGTGACCCCTCCCATGTCCACCAAAAAACCCACTGCGGCCACCCTCCTCGATGCCGCCGCGACCCCTCCACTCCCCACACCACGCCGCCGTGACTCATCCCCTTCCCTCCCCATGCCGCCGCAAAGGTCGCGCGAATTGGTCGACGTTTTCGATCACATTATATAATAGTTTTATAGCTATCACTGTTACTCAGAAAAACTATCACTGTCTCTATATGTTATCATAAATTTCACGGTTACTCATAAACTATCATTATTATATATAAAAACTATCACTGTTACTCAGAAAAATTATCACTGTTAGTCAAAAAAATTATCACTGTCACTATATGCTATAATAAGTTTTATTGTTACACATAAATTATCACTGTTACTCAGAAAAATTATCACTATTACTTAGAAAAACTATCACTGTTACTCAAAAAAATTATCACTGCTATATATATGAGTGTGGAATGACTGCGAGATGATGTGACGCGACGAGGCGTGGGCTAGAATGAGCGTCGCGACGGCGCGACGCGACGCGAGAGAGACCGAAGTGCACTGATATTAAAATTGATCATATTGAACTAAGGTTCATAGTATGAACTTGGTTCACAGGAGTGCTACTCTATTATATTTATTATTGGGTGGGTTCTATAGTGCATCCTGCATATCATAGTGTATTATAGAATTATACAACTTTTTATGTTGAAACATGTAACTTTTTACATTGAAGCGTGCAATTTATTTTTATATTAATTGTTACACAATTTAGTGTAAACAAATTATATATTATAATGTAACAAATTCCATAGTGTATACCGTGCACCTAGTACATACAAGATTTAGCCTTATTATTGTTGTATGTAAATATTATTATAAAATACTCCATATAAAGAAAGATAAAAACGTATATAAACTTGGTTCATGCTATGAACCTTATTTTTAATTCGACAAAGTTTTATGTGCAACTGGTGCACGAATTTAAGATATGTGCACTTGCTCCAATCCACCCATATATCCACAGAGCATATCGAATATATTCAATGGGTCAAGTATTTTTTTTAATGAGTCATTATGTTGCATGAGTGCACGGTGCACTTGGGTGCACAAGAGACTCACTCTTTTAATTTATGGGTATTTAAATTCATCCAAAATATGATACGAATCACATTTAATAAAATAAAATAGTATATTAAAATTAATTAAATGAATCAAATAATTTAAATTAATAGCATGGACTTGATTCATGAAAAACCAACCACATTGAAAACACCTCATAACTCCGAATTGACGCTTAAGTGTTAAGGTATGCAAAATATATTCCAAAAATTGTGTATATCCCCGGGGAACTGTAGAATATATTCCAAAATTTGGTCCATTTTTTTTGTGGGTTTTAGCTTTACACGTCAATTTCATAAAAGCTTAACTCGATCAGATAAATTAATAAAACAAAAACAAAAGTCGTCAAGAATTCAATTTTATCTTGACATTTGCTAAACATTTACAATCTTCGGATAAAAACTTGATTTCAACCTAAATTACCTGATTCAAGCCTAACAGCAACAGGTAGTCAAAGTAAATTTCAACGAAGACCTAATTAGTTAACTTATAACTAGGCAGAGTTAGAGTATCCAAAATTTTGGGAGAATAAAAGAGACTGCGATTAGAATGTTCACTCAATTACTTTCCAATGGACAAACTAAAAAAAGAGAAAAATACGAATGAAATCTTTTTTGGGTAAGGTTTTAACTCAAGATACATGAAACTCGTCGCTTTAAGCTAAAAACTCAACATGGGTAGCAATTATTTTATTTTTAAAAACGGTAATAATTTAAATTATATATAATATAATATAGAAAATTAAGGCGTAGAGACACCTGCGCCACTCCAGAACCCCAGAGAAAAAAATAGGTTTTCTGTGCACCATGAAATTCTAGTGTATTTCTTAATCATGCAGCTCATTTTCCAAAAACGTTCAATTTACACCGAAATATTTAACTTGCTTAGTGTAAAATAAGTTAAACGTTTTAGGAGAACAAGTTACACGTTTCAAAAGTGCTCATTTTTTCAAAATCTTTTAAAATTTCTCTTGAGTTGTAATGTACACTTGGCACAAATAAAACTTTGCCTAAATTAATTGATGAGTTTATGAAGTGTCATATAACAATGTTTTTTTAAGGAAATATATGAGGATATTACATTTCTCAAGATTAAGGGGAGTGTATTGGTTGTGGAATCTGTAGGATTTTTTTAGACTTTCAAAGTTTGGGAATATTCAATCCGGATTTGCAAAAGTCTTTAAAAATCCTGAGGTATTCAATACGGATTTTAAAAAGTCTTAAAAAATCTTTAGGTATTCAACAGTCTATGTATTTTAATACTCTATGAATTTTCTTTGATTCTCTTTCAAAAATATAAATAGATTTCACTCTCCAAAATCTCTTATAACAACCAGAGATTTCTACGTATTCTCTTATATAACTCTGAAGACGAAAGGTAAGAAGAAAAAAAACCTTCGTAATACTTTTCATTTAAACAAGTAATATTGTTCTATTTAAAAATTTATACTTTTCATCTAAACAAGTTATACTTTTCATTTAAACAAGTAATATTTTTTTATTTAAACAATTAATACTTTTCATTTAAACAAGTAATATTTTTCTATTTAAACAAATTATACTTTTCATCCAAACAAGTTATATTTTTCTTTTAAACAAGTAACACTTTTCTACTTAAACAAGTAATATTTTTCTATTTAAACAAGTAATATTTTTCTATTTAAACAAGTTATATTTTTCATCTAAACAAGTTATACTTTTCTTTTAAACAAGTAATACTTTTCTATTTAAACAAGTAATATTTTTCTATTTAAACAAGTAATACTTTTCATTTAAATAAGTAATACTTTTCTATTTAAACAAGTTATACTTTTCATCCAAACAAGTTATATTTTTCTTTTAAACAAGTAATACTTTTCTTTTAAACAAGTAATATTTTTCTACTTAAACAAGCAATATTTTTATATTTAAACAAGTAATACTTTTATATTTAAACAAGTTATATTTTTCATCTAAACAGGTTATACTTTTCTTTTAAACAAGTAATATTTTTCTATTTAAACAAGTAATACTTTTCATTTAAACAAGTAATACTTTTCTATTTAAACTATTTTTCTATTTAAACAAGTAATATTTTTCTATTTAAACAAGTTATACTTTTCATCTAAACAAGTTATACTTTTCTTTTAAACAAGTAGTACTTTTCTTTTAAACAAATAATACTTTTCTATTTAAACAAGTAATATTTTTCTATTTAAACAAGTAATACTTTTCATTTACACAAGCAATACTTTTCTATTTAAACAAGTTATACTTTTCTTTTAAACAAGTTATACTTTTCTTTTAAACAAGTATCTTACTTTTAAACAAGTAATATTTTTCTATTTATACAAGTAATACTTTTTTATTTAACACATGTAATATTTTTCTATTTTTCTATTTAAACTCTGCATGGAGTCTATGAATTTTCTAAATACCGGGCATTTAAATTTTAAAAAATATATAATTATGATTATTAAATATAACATAGCGGAGTATATATAGTATATTAAAATTATGACAAAATATTATGTGCACTATGCTCACCGTACATCATATTACTATTGTTTATAAGGATTAATTTTTTATTTATAAAATATTGATAGTAATTTTAGACTTTTAGTGTACACTAAAAATAATGCACATAATATTTTCTCTAAACCTTAATAATCAGTAAAATAGAGGCAAAGGGAAAGAAAGAAGTCAAAATCGTAATTTTAAACATTAATTAAGCGGCACTGAGTTAAAAAAGTCCATTCTTTCGGCCTAATGATAAAAGAGTGATTGAGATTAGGTGTAAAGTCGATTTTATTTTTTATTGCCATTCACGCTGCGAAAAAGAAAGTGAAAAAAGATTAATTGTTATTTGTTAATATCTCTGGGTTTTATTTTTGGAGAACCCACCACTAAAATATATCCAATAAATTACACATTTCAACCAATACAAAATGGTTTGTTTGGTTCTAAGAATGCTTTTCTGAAATCATTTTGCTAGCCACTCCTCACCCCTCATATTTTCCTTTATCCACCCCACCTCCCCCTTCTTCAATATCTTAATTAGGACCACAATATCCCCTTTAAATTAGGCATAACTTATGTGAATAATATTTTGATACATAATTATATATCTTCTTCTTTGATACACAAAAATTATATATTGATTTCTAACTTATTTTTCATGGCCGAATTTTGTATTTGTAATTGAAATGATAAAATATTTTTTAAGGAAGGGTATAATAGATAAGCTCATCTTCTATTATACCGTTCCTTAAAAGTCACTTTATCTTTCTTTTTTTTTTGAACAGTAAAGTGAGACTTTTATTAATCACTTCTTGTCCCTGGAATACAAGTTATAGTCCAGGGAACAAGCAAAACTCCAAGTACAGATGTGAATAATAAAATTTAGGCCATGACTATGTAGCCAGAAGAATAAAAACACTCCCTGCTCTAAAAACACAAGATTCTTATAGGAGTGTTCTAGGATTCTGTATCCACACACCAAAAGGGATTGCACACACCTTTTCCAATTTTACTGAAAGCCAAAACTAGATGCGTGTTTTTATTTCCACCCAGACCTTTTCAATATCGACGGTTGATCCGTTAAAAAGTGAGACTTTTCAGATATGTATATGACTTCATATAGTGTTTCCCTTTTTGAAACCAAGTGGAATATAAAGTGTCGATTGGGTTACAATGAGCCCGTAGAGATGAAGCCAAGTTTGTAGAGATAGAACATCGGAAGAATAGATGTGAGATAATACAAAAAAATACATCAAGGCCATGACATGCCGAAAAAAGGCCAAAAGAATAAAAATCTTTTGGTCGATCCTGTCCTTCCAAAAAACACAAGATCGGTGCGTAATTTTTATAGGAATGCCTTATCTCGATTCTGTATCCACACAGTGTCCAGAACTAAATTATATTCGGTTTGTATAATACAAGCCATTAGGTTTTTCCCACCTATCTTTGTCTTTCAGAAAACCTATTAACAACAATCATTAGTTGTGTAATCGATTATTTTATTTCCCGACTCACTAAGACCGGACCCTACCCTCATCCCCCAAGACCCCATGTTACTCACACATTCATTTTTTTGAGAACTCAATCTATATAATCTCCGAAATTTTTCCTTCAAACTACCATTTTCTATCCATCTATCTTCCAAAAACAATACACTTCTCCTGTTGTTGGGATATTTTGTTTTGATGAATTATGTAAAAACATTATCAACTTGTATTTTTGAAGCTAATCTACGATAACAAGTTGAGGGGGAAACGAAGAACAAATTGAGGGGGAACTCACGAAAATTTAAGATGATCGAGATGTCGAGCGAGACATCGATCGAGATCGAGATAATCTTAAAGTTTTGCGATGATCTGGTGACCGGGTTACAATGACCGATGTTCTTGACGACCGATCTGGTGAGATGACCGGATCTTTGATGATGTCGCCAAATGGTCGATCCGATTGTCTTGCGATTCGTAAATGGACAGAGATAGGACTGTAAATCGGACCAAAAAGACCAGATTTGAGATGGTCATACTCTAATCAAACGACCCGAATCGATAAGAATAAATTTTAAATCAAAAAAATACACACCAAAAGGTGGCCAATAAGAAGACAAACACATATTGA
Organism: Stenogyne calaminthoides; assembly: GCA_037126765.1. Taxonomy (NCBI): domain Eukaryota; kingdom Viridiplantae; phylum Streptophyta; class Magnoliopsida; order Lamiales; family Lamiaceae; genus Stenogyne; species Stenogyne calaminthoides. The sequence goes on along the minus strand of JBBCBC010000029.1, from coordinate 26,836,740 downwards.
TGTTTGCCGCAAGGAAAAGGCAAAAGGACAAAGAAAATCCGAAGTTATTAGTATGGATTTGAATATTATCTTTAATATTTAAATCCACACTATAAATACATTCACTATCTTCAAAAGAAGAGAATGGAGGATCTACAAACTGAAATTAAAGCCAAATATTCAAGCAACTCCATTCATAGAACCTGAGCAAGAAATACACACATATATTCAAAAGTATTCTATTTAGATCTAAGCACAAATGCTATATCCTAAGCTTAGAGAGATTTTCCAATCCTTAGCATTGAGGCTAAACAAATGTAAGGAAAAAATCTCAACCTAGTTGAAACCAAACAAACCTTACCCAAATCGGTTTGATAGGATAAGTTTGTAGGTGAGTGTGAACTCGGTAAACATCTAAAGCAATCCCTAAAAAGGGATTAGGTAATCCCGTGAGGAGATAAGTCCCGTTTGTGAACTCGACAAACATCTATAGGTGATCCGTGAGGGTGATAAGTCTCGTTTGAGTGTGAACTCGGTAAACATCTGTTGGTTAAGTTGGTGCCCCATGAAGGGAAGAAAGTGGATGTCCAGTTGTCCAGAACCACTATAAAAATTCCATGTTCTTATTTGCTTTCATATTAACTCGTCATACATACTTTAGCAAATCTGCATACAACACATTCAAAAAAAAATTAAGTCACCTCCCATTGAGATTTTACGAGTTTTTAAATCGGGTTTTCGGGACCAACAAGTGGTATCGAGAAAGTAGGGTTCAAACGTTCACTAGATTTTAATGTGAACACTCGAACGATCTTTTTGTTAAAACCCCATAAATTTTATAAAATTCATGGAGGTTGATAATCATCCCCATTTTTTTTAATGCATCAAATGTTCTTCATTATTTCCTTGTTTAATGTGCTTTTTCTCGTATATTTTTTTTTTTAGTTAGTTTTTGACATCACAGGGGAAATTGGGATATTTTTTTTTGAGAACTCAAAACATTATCTATTTTTATAATCTCTGATAAAAGTTGAGAACGAGAGAACAAATTGAGAGGAACAATCGAAGATGATCGAGATTCGATGAATTCTTGATCCTTCAAACTACCATTTTCTATCCATCTATCTCTCCAACTACTCTTTTTGAACTCCCTCCCCATACCCACACCTTCCGGATCACCGATCTTGGTGACAACTCACACACGTCTCTCCACCACCCTAAAATATGACCTCTATTCACGATTCTCCCTCTAATTTTATTAAGAGTTGAAATCGATTTTCCCCATCCCCCTCATTTAGAACAACTTTCAACAATCGGTAATATTTAAATCCCCCCATACTTAGATTTTTTCCCATTCCCTCCATTTTAATTCAAAAGTGTTCTACCCCAGATCTAAGCACAAATGCTATATATAAAATCCTTAGCATTGAGGCTAAAACAAATGTAAGGGAAAATCTCAACAAACAAACCTTACCCAAAAAGATAAGTTTGTGCTGAATGTCTAGCAATTTTGAAGGGAGGGAGCAATCCCGTGAGGAGATAATAAGTGTGGAATTTGTTATCTAATTTATGACGGTAAAATATCATGATTGAAGAGTGGATGTAAGAAAATTTTTATTATAGATACATACTTTAAAAAATAACAAATTTTTTTAGTTTTAAATCGGTTTTTGGGACCAATTGTCCAAAAATTCAAGATTCATTTTTTAAAAATGACCTCTATTGCAATTTATTTCGATTTTCCCATCCCCCTCATTTAGAACAACCAAACATTTAATTTTCCCCTTATTTTTTACTAATATAAAACTTGAATTAAGTCTTTTATTTAATGTGATAAGGAATTTGTTATCTAATTTATGACAAATACCATGATTGTTAAGAAAATTTCTATCTATAGATAAAAAAAATAAAATTTCTATCTATAGATAAAAAAATAAAATTTTGTATTTATCAGGTGCATTGTAAAAATTCAAGTTCATTTTTTAAAAAATGTGCAACTTATTTCACTGAAACATTTAACTTATTTACACTTGAATTATATTTAATGTGTAAGTTATTTATTAATATTTAAAGTGATATAAAATGACTTTTAATTGAGAGTATAATAGTCCTTTCTACTTTATTATTCAAGTAGATGATTTTTTTGTGGGTAAAAGTAATGACATGAGATATCTTGAGATGTTATAAGGGAATAGTTGAAAATGGTATAATTACTTTATTGCTTTTTATAGAAGAGGTAAACAAATATGAGACTAACCGTTTGAGAAAATGAGTAAAAAATCATATGAAAGAGGGAATATTAATTTATTAATTAATATTAATTATTTTGTATTTAATTATATTAGTTGTTTGATTAAACCGTACTAATTGTACACAATACAATGCACTCAAAAGATGCATGAAAATGCCACATGCCATCTGGTAACGTACACTTTTAATTTCATAAAAGATGCGACGATCAATCCTAATTAGGCTGGTACCTGACCATTTGTAGAGAAAAAATTCACTACCCATTTTTTTCCACTTACTTCATTATAAAAGATTGAATTTTCGTAGATAAATAAATAAATATATTCACTCTAAATGTGAGATCAAAATAAAAAACAACGAATGCGATATCATACTGTTTACATCGTGATAATATTATTATAAAGGTAAGTATTGTAAAGTGTACGTGAACATTATATCTGTGAATTAGATAATGTGCAATGCATATAATCTATTTGCGCATAAATCCATGCATGTATACAACCTCATGAATATATACAAATAAAATTGAAAAAAAAATATTTCGCTTTTTATATTTCATCAAGCTTAATTAATATGCATTAAATCACATTGAGTTTTTTTATTTGACCAATATTTTTCACTCAATTAAAGGAGGTAACGCTTTTATTAAATAAAATATACACTTGACAATTAAATTAACACAAATTTGTTTGTTTTGGGTTGAAGATGTCATAAGCCTAGAAACATCAAACTTTGAATATCCAAATGAAATTTAAATAACTTAGGATGCTGTCCCAACCGAAACAACCATATCCTTACAAATTTCACACCACGAAACATTAATTAAAAACAATTAGAAAGAGCATAAAGCGCCCCCTTTTCTTGGACGACTCACGGTAAAAGAAAGAATTATTTAATGAAAAAGCAAAAGGGCTTGCCTCTTATCAATTTTAAAGGTAATAAATATTTAATAAAATATTATATGCATTGTTAATTAAGATGTCATCGTCGTCTAAATTTTGTTTTTTAATTTTCCAGAAACGTTTGACATGTCATTGTTTCTCAATATTGTTACACTAATAAGTAATCTAATATATACATGTACCTATAATTGAAAGTTAAAAAATTCATCAACAACGTATTTAATTAGTCACGGGCTTAAGCGATTCAATCAACAAATTTGATAAAACGAAGGCAATTTTAATTTCAATCTCAGGCCCATTGCTTAATATTACCCACTTATAAGTTCAACACTACAAATTTCTTTTTTTCGATCAGTAAAAATTTATTCTATATACTTGGGCCAAAACGAGCCCGGAAATGGTTATTTACAAAGGTTTAGAAACCGAGAAAAGATCTAGGATTCACAAACCACTCTTTCAAAGAGAAATCTCCTATAACAGTAAATTTAGAAGAATATCAACTCCAGAATCGTCCTTAAATTTCGTCCAAAATCTTATCCACCGAAAAGGCTATCCTCTCAAAAATCTTCTCGTTCCTCCAATTCCAAATGACCCAAACCACACATATCCAAAGCCCGGAGGCTATTTTACTCCCTTCTTTCCTGGGAAAGATCCCCGAGTGAAGGAGAAGATGAGCATCTAAATGATTAATAAGAGCTACAGGAGTGTCAAGCCATTTGTAACAAGCATTCCATATATACCTTTGAGCTTTTCGGACAACCTAAAAAGAGGTGTATTGCAGTTTCCATCGAGGAGTCACAGAGAGGACAATTTGTAGATGTAGTATTTGGAATTATGTTTCTTCTTGCCAAGTTGTCAATAGTCGGAAGTCTATTCCAAAAAGTCTTCACGCCATCGTCGTTGCTTTAAGAGGGGCAACTTTATTCCAAACAGAGGTGAGGGCCGCCTTATTTGGTCCGAATCGGGCAGCAGCAGGCGGTTCCAGCGTCAAGAGGTCGTACGCCTACAAAATATTTTGATTAGGACATAAGGAAGGCACTTGGCGTAACAATACACAACCACACCCTACAAAATAAATTTCCTCCACTCCACTCGACTAAGAAGCTCAAATATCGCCTCTCATTTTCCTTTGATTGTGGAGCTGTTTTTGTTACCACTTTTTGTGTTAATTCATATACACTTTTTTTAATGGACAAATTGCAAATATAAAATTTATTTTTGTTACTAATTTAATTTTAAGGATTGAATTTTTGCTTTTCGAAGGCTAAATATCGAACTTTTAAACTGTTGCAAAAATGACCTAGGTCGAATTAATTAAAAAAATAGTCACATTCCAATTATGTAAACACACCCTTATTTTCCTACTAAATTTGCTCGAGGTCCTTCTTTTTAAACAATTTAAAAGTTCGGTATTTACCTGCAGAAGTCGAAAGTTCGATTCTTAGCAAAGATGTTTTTACAATTTGTCTTTTTTTATTTCTACAGTTTTTGTTGAAGATTCGTCTCATAAATCAGTCCAAGAAATGAAACTTCAAATTCGACTATAAATAAAAATAAACTCAAAGTTCACATAAAAAATATTATTGGTACTTAGATGATTTTGGTTACTGGGTGTCTCTCGGCTTACAAACATCGTTTCTTTATTTTTAGTATTTTTATAATTTGGTACGTAATATTCGATAGTTTTTATCAAACGGTGTCACGCTTCTAGCTAGTTTCTTTTTCGAAATATTTCAATTGAAATTATGGAACAAGAATATTGGGCCGTAAGTGGCCAGTTTAGGCCCAAATGTAGAATCTGGAACTTCGTTTAAGCCCATAGTTTAAGCGGGTCTTTAAAGCAAAAAGAGGCACCACACCAATAATAAGTAATCAGTTATGGACAAAATGATTTTTTTTTTATTACAATGAAATAATTACAAAACAAAATGATCATTTTGCATGAAAAGTAGGTTTTGTGAGTTTAAGTGACTTTTTTTTTTTAATATTACTGTTATGCATATAAAGTGTAACTTTTTATAATATTTAAAAAAAAAAAGTTCGAATGACTCGAGTTCATACAAATTTTTACCTTGCATGGATCAACTATTTGAACTGAAAAATCCTACAATAAACTTCACTCGCGTTAGCAACAAGCTTCTGAACTTTCCATACTGAAAATGTTTTCCACTTATTCCAATCTCGTTTATGTGACGTGTATAAATTCATGTACCTCCCTATATTACTAACAAAGAGTTTATTTTGCTTATATGTTGAATTTTAGTTTATTTTGTTTAGTACGCTGCTATTTAGCCAGATTCACCCCAAAATAATAAGGGTATTTTGGACATTTTGGATAGTGTATTGACTGTTTTGCCCTTAATAAAATCTTTTATAAATTAGTGGAGTCAATTGTCATTAAGGGTAAAATAGAAAAAACGTAAATTCACCTCGGGATGAATCACCCTTCTAAACATTATTGTTTTGTTTGTGTCATTTTTTTGTGTATTTATTGTCACATGTCTGACTTTTTAAGAATAAACTTCCACTTGATGCCTCATTATGGAGTCGATGTTTATGTGTGAGAGCGTGTGGCAATAGTATTGACAGTGAAAAATTATTATATTATGAAAAATAAAGTATGTGTTATTGAAAAAGAAAAATATGAGCGAGAATGTAAAAAAGAGTGTAAGTATCATATGTTAGAATTTTTGTGAATTTTAAAATCTAGCTTGCATAATTCTCCAAATAAAAAAAGTTTCTTGACAAATCCTCAAACTGGTCTACCAAGCTTGAACAAAACATACCCTTATATGTGAAATGACTCCATCAAAATACACTAAGGCTCTATTTGGATGGATGGATTTAGAAACCCATAGATTTTACACATAAATCATGCTCTACAATGGATTTACAAATACTTAGACGTGAAAGTTTAGGGAGGAGAGTGAAGGGAAAGAGGGGGAAGGGGTAGAGATGAAGGGATTTCACAAATGACTAGGTTTTGGTGAGGATTTGAAATCCATCCATTTTAAACTAACTTCTCAAATTTAAGTATTTGTAAATCCATTGGAGAATGATAATTTGTGTGTAAAATTCATGGATTTCCAAATCCACCATCCAAATGGAGCCTAAAAGTTAAATTGATGGAATAGAACTAGATCTGCATGTTAGAACACAAAACTTCCATACAATGATACAGATGCTCCTATATATTGTAAGAGGGCGTTTGGGTTACGGAATTGGATTGATTAGTTGTGGTAGGATTGATTTAAATCATGATATGTGTTTGTATTATAAGATTGGATTGAGGGATTATATTGAATACCTATTAAAATGTCATAAATACCCTTAAATTGAATTGAAATAACCACACTTCATTCTTGTGAATCTATTCAAACAATAGAAGGACAATTTGTAATATTATATTTGGGATATGTTCTATCTCACCTTTCACATGGTATTGACATATCCCTCCATGGAGGGATTTAATACATTTTCTACTCGGACTTGAAGTATATCATGTGCCCTCATCCCACAAACCAGGATAAGAGTGTTCATGATTATCTTGTCAAGCTTGCCTCCAGGATTCTCATACTGTTTTCCTTGATCAGTGGAGTGAACAAGGGACATAATGGGCACTATATCGTGTGTGTTATAACATTTGCTATATGTAAACAACAAACCCATCATGAATTTTAAAAGATTGCTAGTAAAGAGGGCATTCTCCAGCTAAATCATTACACAAGAAGTGAAACTTGCAAGTATTTATTCTTCATTTTGTATCATAGTGGCTAGGGCATTCTCTTATCTCATTTAAAGAAGGAAATAAAAGGATAACTTACTTTATTCTTCAATATATCAAGTAAAACTACTTACCAGAAAAGAAATGATTATGGACATCTATCTAATGCACAGACAATATGAAAGTTGTTTACTAATATTTTTAACAAGAGAAAAGATAAGCCCTTCATAATGTTAGATGCAAAAATTTACACACTGAGATAGTCCAGTAGATTATTTGATTTAATAGTGTTATAACATTATATTCTGAAAGTATTCATCTTTTCATTTATCAGTTCAATGAGATTGGGCAACAATAACATTAAATTCATACGGAGACATCATTATGTATCACAAACCATGCTTCTATTTCATAACAGAAGATATGAAACTATGAGATTGATTTATAAATACGGATACATCATTTGTATCACAGGACACTCTCCTATCTCATAACAGAACAGACTAAATTGTACAAAATTCATAGTTATAAAATAGCAAGATCGATCTTGAAACTCTAAATGTGGAAGCTTTCTTAAACATCAGCCATATCAAACTTACTGAATTTCTTACTAGTTATAAAGATCAAGAATACTTAAAAGTTTTTAGGATGGAACCAAAATGAATTTGGCAATTCTAACTGCAAACTATGATCAATTCACACTCCCGGATAATAGAGTATCAATAGACGTTATGTTACAATGTTTCAATCAAATCCAAAGAGTTTGTCTTATGTAAAACAGTTTTACCGTTCAACTGTTACCCAACTCTCACAGCTTCATAATAAAACAGATAATTCCTTTTAATGAAACAACTAATTCTATCAAACTAATTCCATCAAACTAATACCTTTTAATCAAACAACTAATTCTATTAAATTAATACCTTTTAATCAAACAACTAATACTGCTTAAAAATGAATACAATGTGCAAACCGGTTGCACAATGAAACTGGTTTAAATAAGGCTTCACCTGGTTTATTTCATGCTAAAAGCATAGTGACCAAGAAATATAAAGAGAAGGAAAGCTCTTATCTTATAAGCAACACAGAAAGGAACCAAACTGCTGCACGTCAAGAAAGACTTCAACTTCCAAAAAGAATCCCTGCAAAAGTGAAAAGATTACAAAATGTAAGAAAGGCTTGTATGTACCAGGTGAACCGTGCAGTTCAAGTGCATTTTTAAACAGTATCAGTTGTTTCACTGAATAGTATTAGTTGTTCCCACCTAGTGTACAGTTGCACCGTATAAGTGGTGTACAAGAGACTTACTCTACCAGTAATCAATGCAGTAAGTAAATCGAACTACACATCTAACAGTCACAATTCAGAAAACAAATTCAGCATCATTCAATATAACACCAGAAAACTACATAAACCAAATTCACAAATCAAGAATCAACAATTCACTTCTCATTGCATTCAAACAACCCCATATCAATTCACAACAATTACAACCCAAAAACACCTAAAACGAAACACAATCTCCAAACTACTTCTTTTTCCCCTTTGCAGATTTCCTCTTAGGAGGAAGCACAATCTCTCCTTTGAGAACCGGAATCTCCATAAATTGATCAAGCCCACTAAATTTCTTGCGAAATTTCGCAACCTGATCGGCGTCAACAAGATTTTTCGAACGCCCGCCGAGGTAAAACGGGTGATTTCCCGACCAAACATCGACCACATACTCTTTTTTCGTCCCACCGGTCGTCAAAACGAGCTCTCCATTGCAGTAAACCTTGGCATCGTCGTGGAATTGCGGGTGTATATCCTTCTTCCTGCAGCTCCACCGCATCTGATTGCTGCCCACTGCTGCTTTCACCTGTGAAATTCGAAAAAAATTGCAACAGAAAAACGGAATTCACTTTGAGAATGAGCAAAATATAGTGTTGAAATTGGGTTTTTGCTGATAGGGATTTGATTTACCGTGGCATCGAGAGAGGGTGAAGGAAGGGAGAGGTTTATGTGGAGGAAGGGATTGGAAAGAGCGAGCGCCATTTTTTGTTTGAGGATGAGAGATTGGGGTAACCAAAGATATATGGATAGGCATTTTAGAGTTCGTCTAAATTACAACAATATCCTTCATTCAAATAATTTGTGTTTTTCTATTCCTTTTTCATTTAGGCCGGTCCTATTCGATTTCTCTGTTTCATTTTTTGTATTTAATTGGTGTTCCATCCTTTCGGATCTTCAATATTTGAACACATAATATGATAGTTTGTTGAATGTTTTTTATTATTTCATTGTGTCATCGATCCATATTATGAAATACAAAGTGAAACGTCAGTTATAAAATATGTGATCTCATTCCGACAGGGTCTCGTATTGCACACACTAGATGCACTGTAATTCAAGTGTATTTTTTAAATATATAATTTATAATTTATTTATATTTAAATGTTTAGTAACACAAATTACATGTTTTAATGCTCAAACTGAATATGTCAATAATATACTTGAATTGCACAATGTATATGAGTTATACTCTATCTTTTAACTGTAATTGCATCTTCTATTTTTTAAATGCAAATCATTAATTACGGTAAAGTCTTGTATATTTCAGGTGCATCGTGTAACTTGTTCTTTTAACATGTTCAACTTATTTATACTAAAACGTTCAACTTGCAATATGTTGCACTGAAATTTGCAACATTTTAATTTAACAAATCATAAATTTCAGTGCAACAAGTTGTAAATTTCTAAAAATACTCTATGAAGTGCATGATGGACCTGATGAACAAGAGGCTCACTCCCTTTTATAATATAATTTATATCCTATAATTTTATAGTCCATTTTTACAAATCTTCTTTTGTAAAATTTGATCAATGTATACTTTGTCTTGAAAAAAATTTATGTGAGCCCGAATTTTACGTGAACTTGATTTTTTAGTATCACTGTTGTGTATAAAAATTATTATTAGTATGCATAAAAAATATTATTGTTATGTACAAAAAATATCACTGTTTAAAAAATATTTTATATTTTTAAAATCATGAAATTTTTATTTATAATTGTGATAGTTTTTACCCATAACATTGATAGAATTTATGTATAAACATAATTTATAGGAGAGTTACTCCATTGACTCTCTTGATTTGACCATGATTTTTTTGAGTGAAAACAATTAGATATCTATAATTGGATAATTAGCGTTATTATGTATTTCCTCTGTATCGATAAGATAATCTTCGTTTTCTATTTTCATGTGTCTCAAATTATAAAATTAATTATTTTTAAAATTATTTTTAGTGGACCAAAATAACCTTATACATGAATATACTATATAAGTAGATATATATATATATATATAAAGAGTGAATCTCATATGAATTCTGATGTATCATGTACTTATAGTGTATTTTAGAAATATGCAATTTGTTATACTGAAAAATATAACTTATTTATATTGAATAATATAACTATTATAAATAAATTGCATATTTCAGTATAACAAGTTACATATTTTTAAAATACACTATAAATACGGTACACCTAAATGCATACTAGACTTAACTATATATAAATTGGTAATTATAGATAAGAATATGAGATTATACATGCTCATGGTTCCTAAACTGCTTGCCCGATTTCGAACCAGGCGTTCCAAAAAATTCTTCTGGTGGAACTGAATCAACCGAACCGAACACTTGGTTCCTCCGGTTCCTCTTTTTTTTTTTAAAATATTTTTTTCCTTTTTTTTTTGTTTCTTAGTTTTTTAATCTAAAATCTGAAGAAATTTATATGAAGATGTCAAACTATTGTTATGGGAATTTAAATGAAAGATTACAATAGTTAAAACATACATAATTTTATAATTAGATAATTATAAATACATGATAATTATCTAATTGATACACCATCAAACATTAGTACAATATTAAAATACAACAATGCAAATTGGTAAATTTAATAGTAGGCTAGTAGTACACTACAAATGATTATAGTCATTAGATTGAGTTAAAAGAGATCTAAACCATTGAATTTTTTTTTTTTTTTAAATAAAAAAATAAGAAAACCGGAGGTTCGAACGGGGAATCGGCAGTTCTGGTTCCGAAAATGATGAAATCGAAACCGAACCGTATATCTTACGGTCTGAATCTTAAACTGTGAATCATTTGTGGACTCATCCTTCAGTTTATTAAAATATTGGATTTGCTTTAAATAAAGAAAGAGAGAAAAATCTAAGATTATGATATCTCTCTCTCGTCATAACAACTTTCTGCGCCAACTTTTTGCCAAGAGACAAAAAAAAAATTGTTTTATGGGGGTAGTAGGTGTGTATAGAGGGGTAATAAGTGTGTGTTGTAAGATTATAAGAGGAAAAAAGTGTGTCCAAAAATGAGTGTGCAAAGTGTTGTGGGACGGACAAAAAAAAAAGTATGTTAAGTGTTGTAGAATGGAGGGAGTACTATATATTAGTACGAGAGAGATCCACCATCTCTGAACCTTAAATTCCAAAGCAAATCTCGGGAGTTAAAAAATCTTCTAACCTAGTTATCATTAGTATTAAAATATTAAGATTCGATTTTCTTAAATAGGAAAATATCAAATTAGATTTTTTCTTTAAATCGAAAAAAATTAGATTAGGTATTAGATTTTTTTCATATAAAAAATAGAACTTTTGCCACGCTCTATATTCGGGGTTGTTCTATTTAACACTCTGATTATCATATTACACAATCTCACTAATTTTTCATTCAAGAATTTTGTTAGGCCATCAAACCTTAAACTCAATTACACTGTTCTTCTTTCTCCACGTGTGCACATTGACAACACAACACTACAGTCAACCGACTTTCAGATTTTCTATAAATCTTGGTTATTTTTATTAATCCCTTTTCAAGATTTTGCTGATCTTGATTTTTCTTGTCCCCGTTTGTTGCGACGTCGTTTTTGCAATCTGAATTTTCCTCGTTTTTAGCGCTTCACAACTGAGAAGTTTGAATGCGAAAGGTCACAACTTAATTTTTTTAGCAAAAAGTAGTCCAGCTTTTAAATTTTTATTTTTGTTTATTAGATCCCATTCCGTTTGTCAATTACAGAAGATGGATTGCTGTTGTGCCACCATTAAAGCTGCCACGATTCTAACCAAGTCAGAAAATTGTTTCTACGGAGAGAAAATCAGAGGCAGTTTGAATAAGAAGAATGTTTTTGGAATTAAGAATTTGGGTACAAAAGTTTCAAGAAATTTGAAACCCGGAGTTTCATTCTCTGTTCTTACTCGTGATATAAACAAAGAATTGGCTGCAAGTTGAATGACCCTAATTTTAGAATGTTCTTAAGTTGAAATGAAAATTGATTGAATGTAATTATTTCAGGCGTTTGAATCTTCATCGTTTTATGAAGATCATGCTAAAGCAGATCCATCAACGCTTGCTTCGATCATACTGGGTGGAGGCGCTGGGACCCGCCTTTTTCCACTCACAAGCAGAAGATCTAAACCAGCTGTAAGTAAAAAAAATCAATACTTTTTATAATTTGAAGTTTCAAATGAATTGTTCAGATCCAGTTATTAGTTTTTCTTGATTTTTTTGGTTTGTTTTTTGAATAGGTGCCAATTGGGGGGTGTTATAGGCTAATTGATGTTCCGATGAGCAACTGCATCAACAGTGGGATAAGAAAGATTTTCATTATGACTCAGTTCAACTCGTTCTCACTCAATAGACACCTTGCTCGAACCTATAACTTTGGAAACGGTCTCACTTTTGGGGATGGTTTTGTGGAGGTCAGAATTCTGCTGTTTGATTTGAGTTATAGTATTGAAATAGATGATCGGTATTAGTTTTTATTCTAAAAGGTATTAGTTGGTCAGTATTAGTTTTTATTCGAAAAGGTATTAATTTTTATTCTAAAAGGTATTAGTTGGCCAGAATTAGCTGTTTTCACTTAACAGTATTAGCTGTTGCGTTAAACAGTATTAGTTTGTGTGCAACTGGTGCACCCATGTGTTACTCTTCTATTTACCATCAAAGAATAATGTCACTTGATATTTGTTAGCTTTATTTTTTTCTGTTTTATGTGACATAAATTTTCTGAATAAAAATATGTTATGGACATAGGTTCTAGCTGCCACTCAGACACCAGGGGAAGCAGGGAAGAAGTGGTTTCAAGGAACGGCAGACGCCGTTCGGCAATTTATATGGGTTTTTGAAGTGAGTAATTGAACTTTTATTGATTACTTCGTAATCGATTTTAGAATCTTGCTAATTAGATGGATCTCTTTGTGTTTATAGGCTGCGAAAAATAAAAATATCGAGCACATAGTAATTTTGTCGGGTGACCATCTATACAGAATGAACTACATGGACTTTGTTCAGGTAAATAATCCAGGAATTTATTGAAAATATATCTTTGATTCATTAATTGTGTTCTTGGGACTTGATTATTGATGGACAATGTGTTTGCAGAAACATATAGATACAAATGCTGATATTACTGTTTCGTGTGTACCCATGGACGATAGGTACGTATTTGATTTGTCATTTTATTTTAAATGTGTCCATGATTTCACTAAACTTATTTCAATTTTTTCCCCTTAACGCAGTCGAGCCTCAGATTATGGGCTGATGAAGATTAACGAAACTGGCCGGATCATTCAATTTTCAGAGAAACCGAAGGGTTCAGATCTGAAATCTATGGTAAAATCAGTCTCCTCTGTTTTTGACCCAATTTTGACCTAAAAATTTCAACCAAATTGTTTTTTAATATTTTCCGTAAGTCAGAGAATAAAACGATCGAAAAGTATTAGTTCTTGTGGTTAAAAAGTGTCAGATCATATGATGAAAAGTATTAGTTGTATATTAAAAATATACTAATACTGTTCATACTACAAAGTATAAACTAATAATTTTCTTTTGAATGAAATAATACATTTCTTAATATAAACTAATACTTCTCATTATAAATTTCAGTATTTTTTGTGAATGAGTCAAACCTAGCATAGAAGTTTTTGCCCTTTTTATATATTCACTTATTCATTTCGTCATTCTTTTGTTCTATCTGCAGAGAGTTGACACGTCTATTCTTGGACTTTCTCGTCAAGAGGCGATAGACTTTCCCTACATTGCATCAATGGGCGTATACGTGTTCAGAACGGAGGTCCTACTACAGCTTCTTAAACAAACATATCCTTCTTGCAATGACTTTGGCTCTGAGATCATTCCTGCAGCTGTTAAAGACCACAACGTGCAGGTTTGGATTATCGTGCTTTCTTTATGTGAAATTACAATTTTGTCCTCTAAGCCGAGTTTCTTAATGCATGCATGTTTCAGGCATATTTATTTAGTGACTATTGGGAAGACATTGGAACCATAAAGTCATTCTTCGATGCCAACTTGGCCCTCACTGAGCAGGTCACCTCTCTTTCTCACATAAAAGTGATTCATTGTTTTAAATTTTAATTTTGAAATACAATTCTGAAATTTTATTGGCCCATGTTCTCATTTCAGCCTCCGAAGTTTGATTTTAACGACCCGAAGACTCCTTTCTATACGTCTCCAAGATTCTTGCCACCTACCAAAGTTGAAAAATGCAGGGTATGATAGTAATCTTTGATTATATTATCATTGTAGGGATTAACAGTTTCTTTTTTTAAGGCATGTCTAACGTTTACTATTGTTTCAGATAGTGGATGCAATAGTTTCCCATGGTTGCTTCTTGCAAGATTGTAGCGTTGAGCATTCCATTGTAGGTATAAGATCACGCTTAGACCACGGAGTCGAGCTTAAGGTGAATTATACATATCTTGAGTGCTAAAATCATTTGGCTTCTCTCTCTCTCTTTTTAACAAAATCTGTCTTTCAGGATACGATGATGATGGGTGCCGACTATTATCAAACAGAGTCTGAAATCGCATCTCTTCTTGCACAAGGAAAGGTTCCTATTGGTGTTGGACAAAATACCAAAATAAGGTAGGTTTTGAATGCAACTAATCCTTTTATGTAACTTTAGATATTTGCCTTATTAAGAGTCCCATTGTCGTTTCAAAATACTCGATATGAATCTAACTAAATGAAACAAGTATGTCTGATTGTGGGATTTAGAAGATTTTGAAATCCAATAGTGTAACGATGTGTGTTTGTTTTGAGGCTTTACAAAGTGTAGGATATATTTTATGCCAAATCAATGTGTTTTAAAATGTAGAAAAAAAAGTATTTGTAGGGGGTGAACACATTGAATTTTATAAGAAATGGATTCTAAAATTTCGAAGTAGAACCCGATATAGATTTCGAAATCCCAAATCTAGTTTTTAAATCTTAAATCAAACATGCCCTTATTGAACAGTAAAGAAGGCTTAATTTGCCTTCATAATCATAGATTTTCTGAATCAATTTTTCTGATGCTGTAAGTTTGAATATAAATTTCTCACCTTATTTGTGCTTTTCCCTGAAGCAATTGTATAATCGACAAGAATGCAAAGATCAGGAAGGACGTGATCATCGCAAACACAGACGTAAGTTCCATCCATCACACAAATTTAATTTAGATAGTACAATACTAGATCATCTAGTGATCAAATTTTTAAAAATTTTCAGAACGTCGAAGAAGCAGAGAGAGCCGACGAAGGCTTCTACATTAGATCTGGAATCACAGTCATATTGAAGAATTCCACCATTAAAGATGGCACAATCATATAAAAACAACCCCTGAAGCTGCCTTGTATGTAGAACTAGTTAACAAGTAGCTGAAAATAAATGTGACATTTCTGGTCCTACTAGGTTAACTATGACTAAGTACTAATCTCCAATACTTTTTGGGACTAAATTATCTAATTATCTTATCCATTACTTGGAAAGTGATCTTTAAACGTTTTTCCAATCTTGTTAAGCTTCTGTGATTGTTCTTGAATCATACTTGCTGTTGAGGGGCTTTCAGAGAATACGACCTCATATCCGTCTCGTAGATTGTCCATTCCTTGAGTTAGAAGTTGCCAGAAAAGTCCGCCTGCAGCTGCTCCGCCCCTTGAGGCAGACGAGTAGATTGCTGAATAAACGGCACTGAAGAGCTCGTCTCGTTTATGGGTGTCGTATCCAGGATCTTTCGATGATTTTCCGAACTCTGCAAAGAGAAGTGGCTTCTGGATTACAGTCTGTGCATCTTTGATATGGCTGTTGAGCCATTTGTCTAAGAAGAGAAGCTGATCATCGTCGTCTTGGCTTGTTAACCTGTTAATAGAATCCACTCAAAAATTCTCGCACGTGTGATTAGGGGTAGGAAAAATACCAAATTTTTTTTGCTATATCGCACTTATCTAATCGAAAATCACCTAAATTTTTCGATTTCTTTTTAATAAGAACGATCAATATTTTATATACCAAAATATAAAAAAGGTGGCATTTCAATATTTCAATTTAATATTTTGGTAAACTTGAAAGTTCATGCTTTTAGTATATCGAAAGTTTTGATACGATATTAATATGCAATTTTATATATCGAAATTTTTGTTACGGCACATGGTATGAGATAGTATTTTTTGTTAGTGTTTAATTTTACCATTGATCCGGATAGGAGTGAAGAGTGGCGAAGTCTATTTGGGGAATCTGATTGTTTAGTATAAAATCAGTTCCCACTTGAAAAGATGGATTCTTTTGTTTATGAGATTGTCCGTAGAAGCCTTCAAGTCCTGCTTCCAGCAAGTGATTATGGTCTATGGATTTAATGTAGGAACCCATCTCTGCTATCCAACCCTGCCAACAACAAACAAGTATGCTTTTTTTAGCTTGATAAAGCTGTTCACACTCCAATTTCCTCCTCTATGTGTTTTAAAACACTTAAAACAACTTTTAAAAGCATTTATTTTCAAAAGCTGTGAGAGAGAGCTTTGAAAATAAGTGTTTCTGAAAGCCGTTTTAAGTGTTTCAAATAACTTCATATCCTCAAAAGTACTCTTGCACTGTATTATAGTAGTAGCTTTTATTTCAAGTTCACTTTTTTCTATCTTGAAAACTGTATTCAAGGTATAGCTTTATTTGTTTCATTCAAATATATAATAAAAGGCTGAGTATTGTATGCATTCAGGTGCACCGTGCACTATGGTGTAATTTAGAGCAATGCAATTTGTTATATTAAAATATATCACGGTTCAATATAAATAAGTTATATCTTTCAATATAACAAACTGCGTAATTCTAAAATGCACGATGCAACCGGATGCACATGAGACTCACTCATAATAAAATTAGGAAAAAAGGAACTAAAAGTGAAAGATATAGTAACATTTTCAAGTATTTTTTATTTTCTTGAGTATGTTTGACCAAGTCTCGGTGTATTTAGAGTAAATTGGGGTTTGAATAGACCACTATATATTAATTTATGATAAAAATTTGGTATCATACATGAGACGGGGTACAACCTAATACAAATTACATTCATCCCTCAAAAAGTGTTAAAGCGTCAATACCCAATTTATGTCACGTCTCCTACAAGTGTGCCCCTACATTTATTCATTTCTAGTGAATAAGTGCAGCAAAGTAGGTTTGCACAAGAATCATAGGTTAAAGTGATGAAAATGAAGGTAACCTGTATAGTTGTGCCAGAAGGATCAGAGGGGCATCTTGGTTCATTCATAAGCTCCCATGCCATTATAGTGGGGTCATCTTTGTATGCAATCCCCGTGATACTGTTTTGTCTTGTGACAACAGCCTACAAATAATAATACCAACATACCAAATTTCAATGTCTCTTAAACACCACATTTTTCTTGAAATAGTACCATTTTCTGCACACACATACAACCCAAAAAACAAAAAAATGTAAATTCAAAGGACAGAGAAGTATAAACAGTGTTGCTTACTTTAATATGATTCTTGAAGTATCCTTTAACCACTGAGTTTGTGAAGAAATCATCATCAGAATATATGTTCTGCCCCTCATTTTGAGCCCATTTCACATACTGCATTTTCCCTCCAGAGTCATTATAGTTGTTCACAAGGCTTAGAATCAGTTTAATCCCATGTTTTCCAGCTTCATAGATCACAAAATCCAACCCCTGCAGTTAAAAAAAGTTCTTGATTCTGAAAATTCCCAGAAGAGAATTGAAGAAAACCCTTCGCTTTGTATTTCATAAAAACCAAACAACCACTATACTCATAATACTAGGAAGAGTGGGTCTTGCGTTAAGTAGTTTTGCCGTGCATCAATTTCACAACTAATACTTTATAGTAAAACAACTAATACCTTTTAGTGAAACAACTAATACTATCAAATTTTACAACCACTGTACTCATAATACTAGGAAGAGTGGGCCTTATGTTAACTAGTTTTACCGTGCATCAATTTTACAACTAATTCTTTATAGTAAAACAACTAATACCTTTTAGTGAAACAACTAATACACAAAATGCAAACCAGTTGCACAGTAAAACTGGTTTACACAAGACGTTGCCTACTAGGATATCAAAAATCCATCCTAATTATAACATATCTTCATCTTTACAAACCTGAAACATGAGCTGATTATAAGAGCCCGGAGAATACTGCAAAGGGGAATATCCAGCATCTCTAAAAGCCCAAGTTCTGGCAATTAAGAGGCTGTGATTTGCAGCTTGTTCAAAAGCAGAGGAAATGTTGTTTCTGTGAGATGGATCAGCTGCAACATACATCAACCAGTAGGCATTGAATCCATTTGCATAAAATGGGATTCCATTTAGCATGAAATGCTGCCCCTCTGTTGTCATGAATCCATCTTCTGCTATCACTTGCCTTTTTCCATGAATATTTAATAATATAAGCAGGAATATGATGAAGGGGTGGTTCATTTTTGTGCCTAGAGAGAGTTTGAATGATTCTTTAAAGTTGATGTGTTACTTTTATTATTTATTCTTTTTGTGAGAAAGAGACAACTCCCCCCCAAATGCAGTGTTGGCCTCGGTTATTCAAATAGAATCGAAGGATGGGTAATGAAGAACACTTGTGGGAGAACGTAACAACAAGATTCAATCCCTTAACAACCCCCCCCATAATATTTGGGAGAAAAATTTGTCTCACCAACAAGATTGGGGACTTCTCCCCAATCCCCATAACAAACCCCTAATGTTACTTTTATTTTTACTATGTGAATGTGGGTGTAGGACAGTCATAAAGTTTTGGATCCTGTGGTTTGTGATTTGGTTCGAGGGTGTAAAAGAAAAAGGTGAAATTGCATTTGCATGCCACATTTGTTTATTTTCTTCTTGTAATCATTCTTTTCCACATTATCATGTGTCCTTAGAAATAACTCCAAAGAGTTGACTTTTCTTTTTACCAACTCAAGACTACTTATTTTTTTAGAGTTTAAGCAAAAATCTCCAAAACGTTTTTGCACTAATTTTTGCATTAAAATAGAATATTCTATAAAGATTCTTTATTATTGAATTTTTTTATATTATTTATAATTATCTATATTTATTTATTTTTTACTATAAATTAAATTTAAATTTAAAGGACAAACTTTAAAAAATAAAATTTTGGATCCTGTTGTGATTTTTTTGATTTATTTTTCATTAATTGAATACAATAATAAAAATTAAGTAAAAAGGTGAAATTGCACACAAATTATTTGCATGCCAAATTATTCTAAATTTTGTTTATTTTCTTCTTGTCCCAAAAAAAAAAAATTCTTTTCCACATTATCATGTGTCCTTAGTGTGTGTCCTTATGGATCTAGTATTTTTCTTGAAACTCGTGATGAAATCTCCCACTTACCCATTTTTGAGTATTAAGTGTCATGTGACTAAATGTACTAAGGGCAAAGTAAGGTTTAAGCATGGGATGAAGAAGTTTTATATAAAAATTTATAAAATTGGTTAAGGAGTGTATCTTATATTAATAAATGGTATTAGTTATGATAATTGAATATTGTGATTTTTTACTATAAAAAATATTACTCATAACAATGACGGGTGTATCTTATATTACATCATAGAGTATTAATCATGGTAACTAAAGGGTCATGTCTATAAAAAGAAATCAATTTCACGATTAATAAGTTTCGCAACATACCAACTCGACCAATTATTATTCTAAGGTACAAATACTTTTTTATATTATTTTCAAGTACAAAATATACCAATAATAACCCCACTTTCATTGAATCTTTATTTTGACATTTAAAAAGCACACTCACATGCTTCTCTCTCCTAACATAGCTTCACCAATTCCCTCCCATCACTTATGTTTTAAAAAGTGGAAGCGGACATATGCTTTCGATTGAACCATGTTTCATCAAATTTAACCGATATCATGATTAATATCCTTTATTAATATAAGTCATGATTAATACCCTTTATTAATATAAGTCATATATATCATGAATCACTTATGTAAAACTCGTTCAAACTAATACTTTGCCATTATTGTTATATACTTCCTCCGTTTCATGAAGACTGCAACACTGAAAATGACACGCAAATCAAGGAAAAAGTGAAAAGTGGGTTTGAGTGTAATAAAGAAGGAGTATTGTGAGTAATTAAAAGTGAAGATATTGATTTTTAGTGAGTATTTTGGGAGTGTTGCATTAATGTTAGAACGTCCAAATAAGACAAGTGTTGCAGTAATCATGGGAGGGAAGGAAAGAGTATATGATTTTCACTGCATTCTATCAAAACACTAATAAGCAATACATATCTCACCTTCACTCTGTTTCTCAACTAGAAACCAATATGTGCATGTGTGAAGTAGCCATGCACGCCACGTTTTGCAAAGTGCAAAATCAACATTTCTAATAAAACTTCTCCCAAATTTCCACTCCTTCATGTAAAGAAAAACAACCAAAGTTTTGCCAAGAGACAACCTTGGAATTATTGATGAAACAAAGGATGATCTACATCAAATTATTAACAAAACCTAAAGAGACTACATCTATATATTCACTAAGAATTCTTCTTCCTTGTTGCATTCATATCAAAGAGCATCTTCATATAATAATCACACCTACTCCTATGATAATCAATCCACACACACAACTGCCTTATTGCTTCCCTTTTCTCCTCTTGAAGCCCCACCATTCCATCCTCTTTTTTCTTCATCATTTTCTCCATCTCCCTCATTTTATTCTCCCATCTCCACACCTTCTCCCTATACACCAATATCTCCCCCTCCTTCTCGTCGAGCTGACTCAGCAGCCCGTCCAAGTCCTCCTTCACGTGCACCAGCGCCTTGTTCTTCCTGCGGGCCCACTCCTTCGCAAACTTCAGCTCACACGACGCCTTCGATATCCTATTCAAGAAATTCGCGTTACATTCCTCCATCTTCAAAACCATCGAGTCCAGTGCGATAAGCATATCGCTTGCGACTATTGATATATCTTTGATGCTTCCGATATTCTCCTGCATCTCCTTCTTTTCTTGCTCGTGGATTTCTTTCGTCTTTCTGTACCACTCTTTGTTCTCCACGTGTAGCTGCTCCGCAACCCTGATCCTCCTGCTCAGAATTCGGCATTTGTCTTCGAATTGCTTCCGTAGCTCCGCTGCCATTTCGTCTATCTTTCGTTCCATTAACTGGAGGTTTGGTTTTGAGTCCAGGAACTTCGCCTTTTCGTTTTCTGACTTCAGTTTGTTTATCGAATCTCCCAGCTCCAGCAGTGTCTTTTGTTGATCGGCAATCTTGTTTGTTAACTCCGTGTTTCTTCGCTCCACTTTCGATTTGCTCTGTAAAATGTCCTGTTTCTCCTCCTCGGCTCGTTTTTTGTCGCTTTTAAGCTCATCCAACGCCGTCTCCAAATCGTTTCTCTCGTTCTGCAAAACTCCCACCTTGTTTTCAAGATTCTTCACCTTTTCAATCAACTCATTTTCACTAGACTTGTACATCTTTTCTTGATCTAAAACCTCTTTAACTCCCTCAGAAACAGATTTTTGTAGGTAAAATATCTTTTCTTCCAGCTCCCCCTTTTCGGCATTCGAAGATTTCACTTGACTTTCGAGTTCCAAAACACGGCCTTCTAATCTCGATTTCTTCTCCCTCATCTCAGCTTCTTGCTTGTCCCAACTTCGTTTAAACGAGGCAAGCGTTTCGATCTCAACCTTCAGCCGATCAACCTCAGCATCCCGGCTCGTTTTCTCATCGAATTCTTGGGGATGTGAACCTAAAGAGGAGGCAATTAAATCACTCACTTCACTAGAACTAGTCAATTTGTCCTTGAGAATAGTTGTATCTTCTAGAATATCCGAAGTTCCTAGACTTGCTTCGCTGCTTCTTTTAGGAATCGACTCGACTGGAGAGTAATAGGACTCTGAATCTGACTGGGAAGAAGAAGACTGGCCATCATCTTCATTGTTTTTCTTGACCTCGCCGCGTAAATCATCGTACATGGAGTAGAGTGATTCATAATGCTGGTGGAAATCTTCAATCAGGTGAATTATTTCAGACTTTTTCTTTAAGTTTCCATCTTTGTTGTCATTTATACCTTTTACTAGCTTTAGTATCTTCTTCACTTTATTCTCAACCTCTGCAACACAAGAAAGCTTCTCAGGTTCTTGCATGAACTCTCTCTTCTTGAAACTAATACTATTTTGTTTACGAACTAATACTGTTCAGCTTACGAAGTATCACACTTTCAAAAATGTTTGAGTTTACGTGTGATTCTTCCCAAATCCACTAAACTGTGATATTTCGTACGCTGAACAGTATTACCAAGTTCACCATTCCAAATTCATAAAAGTATTTTGACAAATAAGAATGCCTCGTTTCAAGTTTTCGGAAAGTTTACCTATTTTCGTGCGATTGAGTTGCTCTTCTTTCTCAGGATTAATGTGATTCCCAAAGGACTTCATTGGTCCCTCCTATGGATGCTTTCTTCTAGCTCCAGAATTACACACTTTTGCTTCTAAGTGAAGATAACAACTTCTATCTGGAAATTTGTAGTTTAGAATCATGCAATTTTGTAATCAAGAATCATATACAAATCTCCAACTAATCATCAGATACAAGTCATGGAAAAACATATAATTAATGAAATCAATCAAACATTTTTCTCATGAAGTAGTTATCAGTATACATTTACGCATATCCTTTGTTGATGTGTGTAAATTTATGCACTGTTCTACTATGAACAAGTTATCAATCAAATAAAAGTATAGATTATAGAATTATAAAACCTATTGAATCAGCAGAGAAAATCAATCTTGATATGAAAAATCACCGTTTTAACAATTGCTATAATAATCCGATCAACAAATAAATAAACGATTCGGAATCATTCAATTAATATGCAAATGGAAGTGATGTATATATATTTGTGAATCGTGAGAGAAAAAAAACATGGGAATGATAAATTTGATGTCAAATAAAAGAATGGATTTCATGCATTTATTTTTTAATGAATGCATTAACATTCACTTGTATAAACACCTAAAAAAAATTCAGTTAACAGAAATTACGTGCCTCAAGATTGCAGAGGTGTGAAGAATGTCAATCTGAATGAAGATCCAAATCCCATGGCAGAAATGAACAGAGCAGTTAATGAAATTAATTAATACTTCTACTTTTATGGTTATTTAAAACATAATTAATTAATTATATACTACTATAGTATATCATATGTACTACTGAATTTACATGGAGTCATCGTGATGCATTTTCCGTGTCCCTCTGAAGTTAGTTATACCTGATATAAGTGTGCAATTTTACATACACTTTGAATTTACATTAAATATCATGTATGACATGATAATGTTTTCATGGCTCAAAATTCATAAATGAATATCTTTATTTAGTTTTCTCATTCAATGAATGATAAAAAAATTTAAAAAATAAATAAATTACCCTCTCAAACAAACTCCTTACAAATATCTTTAAATTACATCTCATGTCACAAATAATTATACACAAAAAATATCTATTTTTTGTTTCATTCTCTAGAGATGATCAAATCACCCCCAACGAAAAGTAATTTTACCCTCTTTAGTACTAATAAACAATTCTTCCGTTAAAACTCATGTCATTTTGGCTTGATCAATAAAAAAACAGGACGGATGGAGTATCGGACGAGAGAAATACAAATAATATGTATCAAACCCACTAACCTAATTTAAAATGAATTTTTTTTTTTAACCTGGGTTCGCAAGTACTCTAATTTTCGAGTTACTGATACGCATACAAAATGTCACTATTTAGTATTTAAAAATTTGCTTAGTTTTTTACCAATGTAACTTTATATGCATAACAATGATATGCACAACGATGATAACTAGAAAAAAAACTCACATGAACTCAAGTCCACAAAATTTTACAAAAAATTCTTTCTACTAACTCACAAGAGAGTGTTTGATAGTATACTTGTGAACAAAAGAAAAAGAAAACATTGTTCCAATATATATTATTTGAGAAGTTTCTTTGTTCAGTAAAACACATTGAACAATTTCTGAAAGTAATTATGTTAAAGTTGCATTATCCAAAAACGGGATAATTTGAACTCTGCTAAATTCACTTATCTACATACTGTAGTTCAAAGATCACAAAAATTACAATTAGGCATCTAAAGTAAACTAGTCACAAACAACATATTTTCACTTCTCCCCAATCTATATCTACATGTTGGTAGTATTATTAAAAAAATTAACAAAATAAATAAATACGGGGGATAGCTATTTCCATCGCATCGTTGGTCACCTCTCATCTGAGTTGAATCTGTTCCATGCCGCCTGAGGTACAGACCAGGAGCATTGGGTCAGATACATTGAGATGCCAAACAAAGAAAGACGACGACTCATTGAAGAATCATGTAAGGCACATATCGATATAATGAAGGGTTAATTGCATAAAAACACACGACATTTTCATGTTTTTTTCAATTATAACGTGTGTTTAAAATATGCAATTCGATGCACTGACTTTTTAAATTTTGCAATTTCAGTCGGAAAATCTTTGAAAAAGTTACAAATAAATTCATGGAATTTTTTATTGTTTCAATTTACTCACGGCCTTTTATTTGTGTGCAATTTCATACACTGCCAAGTCAACAGGACTTGACGGAAAATAGTCGTGATAGAATTGCAACACCTTGAAAGATAGTGTTATTTTGCAATTTACCTTATAATGAATGGCAAATGAGGTGTAATATTATAAAGAAGAAAAGAAAAACAGAGTATATAAGAACGAAGCCACAACAAGGAAAAGGAGAAGAAACCCAAACAAGGAACCAAAAACCAGGCCTCGTTAAAACCTACTTATGTAAAACCAAACGGGAAAAACCAAAAGTAGGGAAAAAAAAAGTAAACATAAAAACTGAAATAAGCTCATGCACAGCACATGAATTTGTTCTATGTTAATGAAGATAATCTTAATTTGCAATGCCTCAATTAATTATGTCCTCGAGACTAAAAACATAAGATCAAGAGAAACTAACATACCTTGAGAAGATCAAAAACCTTTTCGCAGATGTATTTTTGCTGAACACTCGCTCCTCTCTGCTGCAACTTGTCAGGATGTAAGTAAAGAGTTGCCTTTCTGTAAGCTTTCTTTACAGCAGCAGTTGTTATGATCTCTGTCAGGGAAATAGGTTGCCAACCACACTCTGTCCCAAGGATCTGCATATGATAAAGAATAAAGACAAATTATGCTCGGTTAACTTGATCAGATACAGGCTATTTGGCCTCAAGATTAGAGAACCTGTACTTAAAACGGCTCAGTTAGGTATTCAAATCCTAATCTGGAATGATAAGCTAAAAAGCACCAAGTAATCATTTTGATAAAAAAAAGTGGGGTGGGGTGGGGAGGTGGGGGGAGCTCTCATGTAAGACAGCATAATCGAACAGGTTGTGTAAAATACAAATTATATGCATCTAACTAACCTAATTTAAAATTTTCTGTCTGACTAATAAATCAATGTTGCTAAAAGCATCAAGTAATTAATTAGACAGCAAAAAGGAGGAGGGTTGGGGGGGAGGCTTTGGGAGCCAATACATACATATTGCAAAGTTGAGAGAAGAGCACGCAAGTTCCCCTCTTTTCCTGTGGCCCACCTCTTGATATCAGCATCAAGAGATTCAGCAAGTCTCTGCAATAATACATGGACCCTTGTCAACACCACTAATTCAATTTTTTCAATATCACAAAAAACATTGGTTTGGAAATCATTGTAAATTTAAATGCAATATTACATTTCTCTCAGCCTGCTCTTTCTGGGCAAGAAGATCGCGCATATTCTTCTCTGCAAGGGCCTTTGCCTGAAAAGTAAAGTCAAAAGATAAGATTAAAAAATGCCTCTAGCTCTAGCTATCAGTTAAAAGATAAACGGAGAATAACATACTGCTCGTTCCATTATCCTCTGATGCCTTTCTAATCTTGCTTTACGCCTCTGTGCTGATTCAGTATTCGTTCCACTCTCCAGATCCTGCAGGAAATTTTTGATCCATCATCCTCAAAAATACAAGTGAACATTATCTTGTGGCAAGTAATAAAAATACGACTAAGAGGGTGTTTGACTGAGCTTATAAGCTCCTTAAAACAACTTATAAGCTCTCAAAAAGTGTGTAGAAAAAGATTTTTAACAACTTATAAGATCTTAAAATAAGCTCTTTATAGCTTATAAGCTCCAAAGAAAAAGAAAAAGAAAAAAAAAAGAGTTCCAACACCCCAACTTATTTTTCTAAAATCTTTTAAACTATACTTAACTGATAGATTCTTATGGAATTTTTTTTTAATTTAAATAAAAATACTTCCTCCGTCCCTTTCTTATTTGAACATTTGCTAAACAGTTTAACAACTGATAAGCTACTTATAAATTACATCTTATAAGCTCTTGAAACAACTTCTAAGATGTTAGAATTTATAAAATGTTTAAATAAGCTTAGTCAAACGGGCTCTAATACTCACCGAGGAAGAAAAACTGTGCTTGAGTACATTATTCCTGGAAGAAGCAGGATTTCGGTCAGCCTCCGTAGAAATTTTCTGAGACATTGCTTTCTCTAGAGCTCGCCCACGAGCCTCAGCAGTCGCTCTTTCTACTGCAGCTCGTTCAGCCCTCAGCTTGGCTTCTGTTGATGCCTTATCTACTGATCTTTTTACCAAATTAGCCTTCTCAACCTTCTCCTTTGCCTCTGCCATAACTCTCTGTCGAGCTTCAGCGGTTGCTCTCTCAACAGCAGCTCTTTCTGCCCTTTCTCGGGCTTCAGCAAATGCTCTCTCACGGGCCTCACGAATAGCCCGTTCCACAGCTATTCTGTCCTTTTCCCGCTCTCTTCCCCTCTTTATGGCTTCTATTCGTTGCTGTTGATCATTGCTGTCAGAATGTTGCTTACTTTCTTTGGCATCTCTCTCTTCTGTGGGGGAGGTTTCAGTAGAATTCTCCTTGTCATTTTCCATGTTTAGACCTTTATCCATTTCTTTGGGCTCACTATATGACTGAGGTAACCCTTTGCGAAGCTCCTCAACAAGTTCTTTTTCTTCAGAAAGCATGGCAGGTTCATCTTTTTGTTCATCCTTATCTGAGGTCCCGTCCATTGCATTTTCTGCAGAGTCTTCAGCTTCATTAGCAGAAGATCCATCTGTCCTTTCAGAGGTGGATGCAGATACAGATACTTCGTCACACTCTGATGCTTGTTCCAACACCTGTCTTACATCTGTAAAATCAAATTCTGCTGTTCTAATATCAGATTCAAGATCCTCAGGTAATTTTTCTCCATCGATTTTAGCAGCATCATGAACATCACAAGCCGTATATAATACATCATCGTCTTTTGGCAGGTTTTCTTCAGTATCTGCCTCCATCACACCCACTGTTTCCATCTTGGAATAAGAAGAAAGACCTTCAAAAGAATCATTCAGTTTGTTTTCAACAAAAACCTCTTCAGAAGTGCTGGCTGTTTCCATCTTGGAATGAGAAGAAACACCTTCAAAAGCATCATTCAGTTTGTTTTCAACGAAAATCTCTTCAGAGGCACTTCGGTGCAAGCTGTTGGTTACAGGAATTTCATAATCCTGCAGGTTGAAAAGCAGTTCTGCCTTATTCTCCTGGTCAATTTCAGAAATTGTTTTCTTTACTTGGGGAACAGTATCATTCTCTTCGAAGTTTTTCACAGTTTCGCAATGATCTTCTTCTTGATTGTTTGAGTCAACATTATAGGCTTCTCCAGTCTCACTAGTATCTTTAGTATTAGCCTCGTCAAAGGTGGTGCTAGCATCACTACTACTCAATTCAACAGCTTCATCGACATCATCTTCATAAGCACAATGGTTTGCTTCCATCATTATGGTCCCAGGCGCTTCATATTCACTAGTATTAATTGTTTTGTTTTCAAATTTATTATCCACAAGCTCATCAGTTACTTTTGGCTTGTCCGCATCACCAGTACAATCCTGTTTCTCATCGAAAATTTCTGGCTCGTCAACATTCTTTTCAACTTCTTCTATTTCTGGGGGTACACTGGGTTCCTTCTTGTTTATTTCCAGCATGGCTTCTTCAGTCAGCTGTTCTTTACTTTCAAACCATAGGTGACCCTCTTCAGGCCTCAACCCACTAATTTCTTCACCATAACACTTTGCATGTTGGTCATTCCTGACATTTTCAGATGTTTTCTCCGTCTTTTCTTGATCCGGACTTTCGTTCTTGATCAGGTTACATGATTCCTCAGGAACATTAACGTACTCTGATCTCAGCATTAAGTTTTCCACACTAAGCATTCCATCATGTTCTTCAAGTTGCTTCCCATGCTCTTCCTTATCATTTGAGTCCACACTCTTCTCCAACCCTTCTGTCATTTCAGATGTAGTGGAAGCTCTTTCCACCACGCTTTCATATCCTTTGGCATGACACAATTCATATTCCTCCACCAGTTTAGGAACAACTTCAGATTCTTCTGTATGATGAAGGGTTACCTTTCTCCTTTCAAAAATTCCTTTGCCTGTTTCCAGCTCCCCAAAGTTAGATGCGACTTCACACATTGGGGGAGTTGAGCTATTAGAGTTCCCTACCTTCTCAGGCTCCAAACCTCCAGTTGCACACTCGTCATTGGTTATTAATCCAGGATACTCTTTTCCATCTCTGTGTATTTCAGCTGCTTCAACCTTTTTCTCAAGCTTTTCTAATTTTACCTGGTCATCATTACAAAATCTGTCGCTCTGATTCAAAGTAAATAACTTACTCTTCCTTTCAAATGCCTCTCCTTGTTCTTTATCAGCTTCAACATTCTCACGTGCCCTTTCCACCTTATTAATGTGATTCAGTGGTGGAGTAAATTTCCTATTAATCCCAGCGAGTTCACTGAATATATGATCTAATTCATCATGTTTTCCCTTGGCACTGTTTTGTTTTGAATCACGGTAACCTTCCCTTTTCCTTTCCATTATCATTTTGGCTATTCTTATACTTTCTTGGGCCTGCTCTATGGCCTTCTTTAACGCAGCAGCAGACACAGCATCAGCTGAGTTTTCATCGAACTCCTCACCAAATAAAGGTGGTGAACATTCACCAGCTGTCTTTTGGGAACCATCATCTTTAGAAGCAAAACTTGATATCCTTGATTGCTCTGGAACCTTGTTACCACTAAGATTTGAAGGTGGGGGCACTTTGGGGAAGTGTGATTTGAGATTAACCTCATTCGTCTGTGATGGCTCACAACTTGATCCACCATTATTTTTGGCGGGTCCCACCTCAGCGCTAAAACTCCATGTGCGACTTACTTCATGTTTCAGAGAAGGTAGCTTGTCATCTTTTATCTTATCTGGCCAAGGAGTTCCATCAGCAAAATGAGTGACTTTAGGAACAGCATGGACCTGTGCTATGTGAGTTTCTGCATCTGGTGCTTCACTGTTTTTTTGCTTAGTCTTATTGAAGGATGCATTTAACTGCTGCATAACTCCATCAGCAGACTGATCAGAGGCCTCACCAGTGGGTCTTTTCGTCTTTCTTGAAGAATGCAGAGAACCTGATTCTTGAGGGCGTGCCTCTGCAGGAATCCTATAACAGATATTTAAAGGATTTAAAAGATGCAGCCAAAAAACTCTTCCTTTTAGTACATGCAGAAAAAAAAAATGCATTCAACAATTGGTAATAATTCAAATGCAAAAAATTAAATATGAAAAATCCCCTTACAAGGAAACCCACCAACCATTTATTTATTTACTTTAGAGTAGACTATGCAAAACATACTTCAATTTTTGCCATCTTTGGGTAACTATTTTAAATATCGGTGTCATGCACATGCACTCTTACAATATTTCTTTCTTTTCCATTACTGTATCAGCACTATATCAGGGGAAAACTCATTAACGAAAAAAATTATTTCAGTTTAGTTTTCTTACTACAGATTAAGAAGCCTTAGAATTGACTAACTACTAAGCCTTGTTCTCTACATGCCAAGGGCGAGAGTGCATCATCCCTTCCCTTTCATAGCTCTTTCGGTGTCCTTAGGATAGAAGCAGCTAGGACCATATGATAAATTATTCTTCATGAAATTTAGCATTTAAAAGATATAGTGTATGTATTAAATGAAAAGGATATCCACACATTTCTGAACGTAAGCCCAGTAACTTAACACTTACACCACTTTTGACTCTCTAACAAGTAACAACCTTATTATAGATGGGAGGGAGCCAAGAAACAAATTACTGTACAGAAAGTAAGTCATATGCAATTATTTACTCGTGTTTTTTTTTTATTAGCTTCCATTTATTAGATCGAGAGAAACAGATAACCTAGACAAGCTGCAAAGTAGCTACAAGAATTCAAGCATACTCCACGTGGAAAAATGCAATTCGTACATTCTTGCTTTGTCTATCAAGACAACGCTAGACTAGAACACCCTTTTTTTCCTTTTAAATCATTTCAACAAATGATATATGCACAAATTTAGAAATTAGATAACGTATAAAATCTTCAAATCATTACGAAGGCATAGTTTGGAATCTGTCATTAATTACATACTGCAAATAGAAGCAACAAAAAAGAAAGGAATGTATATGCTATCTTGATACACGACAAGCCGCAAATTAGCTACAAGAATCCAAGCATGTACCACGTGGGAAATGTGATTCATATATTCTGCATTCCTATAAAGACAATGCTATACTATAACACATTTTTCCCTCCCAGATCAAATCATCATAATGCGGGAAACAAATAAAAATCAGATATGTATAAATCTTCAACTTATTACGAAGATATAGGCATTGATCATATGCAGCAAACAGAAGCAACAGAAAGGAAAGACTGAATATGCAGCATCATTTTAAATATGTTAGTTGTAGATATGAAAATTATTATAACATTTAGAGCCTGCTTTCAAACTCAATTTCAACAGTTAGAATCACGTTTCTTTTAAGCAGGTGTGACCCAGCTTTTTCAAATAAAAAGTGATTCTTGTGTCCAAATAGCAATTGAAAACACCACCTTACTGCTAGTAGAAGAGATTTCATGGAAATTCAAATGTACTCAGCTCTGAGTTCAATGGATTTATCTACACATTCATTGAACATTTAAAACAACTAGATATGAATGATGAACACATTTACATTAGATGAATTGGGTATTAAATTCTCACATGGATAACAGTAATAGACGTTTGGAAGCTCAAGGCTTATTAATGCAGAAATATCACAACAATAAAATTGCTTATTTATTATTAAATTAATCCAAACACAACACCACAAAATTCAAATAGCACAACGGAAAAAAACGTGGAAAACAAACAAACCATAAGAAGTCCCCAATTCAACATCAAAAATTCATAATCCTTTCAGAAATGAAAGCAGACGACTCACCGCGGTTTGCTTTTCTTCGCGGAACGTTTACGCAACTCCTCAAACGGCACGAAAACATCGTCATTCCTAAACCCACCGAAAATGCTGGAGTAATCGAGCTTACTATAGTCGCGCGAATCGCCCGGCCCGATCCGATCGTCCAGCCAGGGGAAGTCAAGCACCGGAATAGAAGAAGATCCGGAGAAAATCTCGGAGTATTCATGAGCTTCCAACGACTTTCTCTCACCGGAATTAGCGAGCACAACGTCGTCGTACGGGCTCTTAAAGGAAAAAGACGATGAGAAGGCGTTAGCGGCGGAATGCTTTCTCCTGTGCGGACGCCTGGATAGCGAATCCATGGAAATGGAAGAAGAGAATGCTTTGTATGTGGAGAAGCTAGGGTTTATCAATTAATCTTTTTCGTGATTTGTATTTCATTTTTTTTTATGGCTTGTTGGTGTACGGTGAGGCGCTGTGTGCAGTGCAGAGTCAGACAAGACGAAGAAGACGAAAGAGAGAGAAAGGGAGTGAGGAAGGAAAAAATAATTAAGAAATGTTTATAAAGGAAGAGTGGGGGGATTATTTGGTGTGTCAGGTCTACGTGCGCCCGCTCACGTACAACTCGCTTTCTTTGTGTTTTGCCTCTTTCTCTTTTGATTCCCTTTTCCTAATTTCTATTAATAGAATTCACACACTTTTTTTTATAAAAGAAAATATTACATTTTAAAATATAAAGTACTTTTTGAAATATGGCTAAATTTTGTACTTTGAACCGGTGCATTATGCATTTTATAATATATTTTAAAATTATTTAATTTTTTATAATAAAATAAGCTACTTGTTTAGAGTCATGCAATTTTGTATTTTATATTTTAAAATCACTAAGCAGTGATACTTTGAATGTTAAATAGTGATATTTGTTTGTAAAAAGAATTTATGTAAGTTCTAGGTTCATAAAAGTTTGTGAGATTATATAAATTAACGTTTAAATATATTCAATAAAAATAACTAATATCTCAACGGGTTCGAGTTATTATTTATTTTTTCAAAAAATCTAATATCTAATCAACTAGTATATTTTATTTAAGACTTAATATAATTTAAAATACACTTGAAATATTTTCCTATACATTCATTGTTATTCATAAAAAAAAATTATTGATTAAAAATATAGAATATATTTTAAATAATAATAAATTTTATGCATAATAATGATATATTTTATACTCTCTCCGTCCACCAATCTTATACACAGTTTATTTTTACACTCGTTTTTGCAAACGAGTTTTGTATTAATAATTAAAATGATAAAGTGACTTTTAAGGAAGAGTATGTTAGATAAGTCCCCCACCTATCATACTCTTCATTAAAAATTATTTTATCATTTCAATTATTAATATAAAACTCGCTCACAAAAATATCTGTAAAAATCAATTGTGCATAAAATTGATGGACATATGGGATAAAGTGATACTTAAAAAAACCTAGTTCACCTAAAATTTTGTTATCTATCAATCATATATTGCCAACTTTTTTACACACATTTTATACTACTTTACATAATTTTCAATACAAAAACAATCGTATATTATAATAATCATTTTGAACATTCTATTTTACACTATCGAATACTACAAAATCTAGAGTCTCGAACATATAAATATTTAAGTACATTATTTTACTATTCATCAAATTCACCAACATAACCTAACACTATGTTTTACTCTATAAACACTATGTTTTACTCTATAGTTTCTAGTGTTTATAATAATTATTAATCCGTAATTGTTTTGATCACTTATATTTCTCCTCTTAAATATTAAAAGCATAAGTAAAAAAGAACCCTTACTAGTAATAAACAGGAACATGCATTATGTGCACGTACATCTTTTGTATATTTTCTTAAAATATTAATTATTGTATTTAAAATATTAATTTATTAATATTAATGAATTAACTAAAAAATACAATTAATTATTATTATATTAAAAAGTAATAGTAGTTGGTATAAGTTGAATCGTGCACAACTGTACAAATGTGTTAGTCAAAAAAAAAAAAGAACTCTTTGGCTTGAAATTAGATTTTTTTTTTCTTATATTGAGTATCATAAAAACAAATATGGCCCAGCTAGACCAGTGGTACTGGAAAACTGGCTCTAAATGATGTGAAATGTGGTGCCCTTTCTGAGAGTATTCAAATTATAATTAATCCAGTTTGCTTTATAATGCCAATACTATTTACAAATTCTTCCTTTTGTAACTATTGACCCGGTTTTGTTAAATTTCCATTTTTTAATAACATCAATTTAGTTATTTACAAATTGTCATTTTACCTGATTGTCAATATTCATTAACTTATGCCCCGTCTCATCATAAAACGGTCGGCCTCTAATTAGTTTACTCACTAACTTTATTTGAATTTTTCCTTCAAACCGATAATGAATTTCACAATGTCAGATTGTCACAGCATCTCATTTATATAAATATTCGTTTTTTAAATTTTAAAATTGCCTCTCATATACAAACTTGCCCTCCTCGTTTTCAACTAAGTGTGTGTTTTAAAACACTTAAAACAGCTTTCAAAAACACTTATTTTCAAAAGCTGTGAGAGGGAGCTTTAAAAATAAGTGCTTCTGAAAGCTGTTTTAAGTGTTTCAAAACACGCCCTAAATTTAGATCTAATTATTTATCAAATGCGTGCCTTTTCATCATCAATGAACAAATGGCGTTAACTAAATCATATGAAGTCCCCCACATTTCATGCATGATTACTGCAATCATACAAGTGTGCACATGGAAACAAAAGTTGGTGGATTATAGGATACCATACCGGAATTTTTTTCGATATACCGAAATTTTCTATATTTTCATACCGTTATCGTACCGAAATTCTCGGTACGGTATGAAAATTTCGATAAAATCAATATTTTTAGGTACGGTAAGTGCGATATATCGATATTTTCGGTATTTCATCCACCCCTACATGGATAAACACTATTATTATTTAAAAAAGACTTAACAATGATAGAGTTCTTATATTGATGTGTTTAAGGTGAGTGTTATTCTTCTTTGAGTAACACTCCTTTGAAACATGAACTCTATCACTGTTATATGTAAAAATTATCATTATTATGAATAAAAAAATTAATATTTAAATATAAAGTATTTTTTATATATGTAAAAATTATCATTATTATGAATAAAAAAATTAATATTTAAATATAAAGTATTTTTTAAACAGTAAGAGTTTTTATGCATAACAGTAATACCTAAAAAAAATTGAGTTCACCGTGAACTCGAGCTCACATAAAATTTCGTCTTATTTTACGTGACTTTGGATATCAAGTGACCATTTTAATTTTATGGTACATATATGAATCTAGCTCTAATTTTTTTTGAGTATTTTAATATAAAGAATTAGAGGGAGACTAGCATGAGACAGTCTCACAGTGAGACGAGATATAAATTGGACATTGATACTTTAACATTTTGGGAGAGATGGATGTGATTTGTGCTAAATTATACCCCGTAATGTCCCCGTCTCATGTATGAGACCGTCCCATATGATTTTTTGTCAAATAATTAATACAATCGGCCTTCCGTCTTCCCAAAAAAAATCACCAAATCTGTTTATACAAATTTTTTGCCCTTTTATAACGAAATGGTATCACATCACATGGGCTATGTTTAAATTTCCCATGAGCTTTCTTTCTGACTGGCCCAATGATCCGTCAAAATATGGGCCCACCCTACATCTAGCTTCTACTTGTCAAAAATCTCTTCCATCTTGGCTTGAAGAAAAAGAAAAGAAAACCCCCATCTCTCCTCTTCTGCTAAAATAGAGCGAGAGACGAACAGAGTGAGTGATACACGCAAATTGAATCCACAATCTACAACAATCAAGTCTATTGTAAATTCAAAATGTTCAGAAACCAGTACGACACCGACGTCACGACATGGTCGCCGGCGGGGAGGTTGTTTCAAGTAGAGTACGCCATGGAGGCGGTTAAGCAGGGCTCGGCGGCGATAGGGCTGAGATCGAAGACTCACGTGGTGCTCGCGTGCGTCAACAAGGCGAGTTCCGAGCTTTCTTCCCACCAGAAGAAGATCTTCAAGGTCGATGACCACATCGGCGTCGCTATCGCCGGACTCACTGCTGATGGGCGGGTGCTTTCGCGATATATGCGCAACGAGTGCATTAATTATTCGTATACGTACGAGTCACCGCTCCCCGTTGGCCGCCTTGTTGTTCAGCTTGCGGACAAGGCTCAGGTTTGATTTTGATTTTTGGTTAAAACCCTAAGTGTTTTAATTGTGTAATCCGTGCTAGTTTGATGATTTGTCTGATGTGTCACTGCATTGTGTGATTGAGAGGAAGGTTTAGGATTTAGGGCTTGTAGCGTGGGGGAATTATCGAATGTTTTAACGAAACTTTTGACTGTTGAAATGTTAAAATTAGTGTAATTGATAGTTGTGATTTTTGTAAGGGGTAATAGCATGAGAATTTCGCAATCTATGTGAAGAAATACTTTCTATGAGATTTTGTTTGTGAACTTTCAATCTCTTGACTGTATATTGAGAGATGAATGACACATTTAGCTTTTGGAACTGAGCTGTAGGGTTTTAGAGCAAGTGCAGAAGGAACTTTTTCATTAAGGTTTTCTTTAAAGGAATATGGGACTATATGATGAGACTAGAAGTTGAATCTTGGTTTTTGATAATTATCTTTTCTTGTTTTGGTGGAAAGAGTAAACTTGTCGAACTATTGTGCTACATATGACATAACATTGAAGTGTCCATATTGCAAGGGTATAATCTTACATTTCAATACTATACAGCATCTCTTTATTAAGCTTATTTCGGAAAGAAATTGTCCTCATAAGTTAATGCTAGAGTTTTCACTAAGAAATGAGGAAGGTCTGGAAGAAGTTTCCTTTGGTTCTTGGTGTTTGAAATGAATTATCTTATGATGGTACTGCGTCACTAAGTGCCAATACAACTGTCTCTATGTAAACTAAGAGGGTGTAGCCTTGAAAGATAGGGTACAATGTGGCATAAATTTGTCGTTCAGCTTCCCTGAAGGTAATCTAAGAAACTCTTTATATCATTTTGCAGACTTGTTTCACAGTATAACCAAACCAATGAAATCTTAGAAGCACAATTTTTTTTACACAGCCTAGTCAAATGTTCAAATCCAAACTTATGTGCTATTTATTGGGGATGCAGAGGAATTTGCTAAACTGAGCATGTTCTCCTTGTTGACAATTTTGTTTACACAGCCTAGTCAAATGTTCAAATCCAAACTTATGTGCTATTTATTGGGGATGCAGAGAAATTTGCTAAACTGATCATGTTCTCTTTGTTTGTTGTAATAAACGAAGGACATCAATTTACTGGGTTTGCATGGACTCCTCATCCATATATATTGTTACTATGGATATTTGGGTGACTGAATTATGATAGATTTTTATAGTGTCCCAGCGGTTACACATAGAAAAGAATTACTTCTGTACGCATTTTTATTAACTGCTTTCCTCTTGTTTTAGGGTTATCTGTGTTCTTTATTATTTGGATTTGGGATTGCGACCTAAACTAAGATGTGGATATGTTGAGTAGGCTTAAAAAGTTGGTTTTAATGTTGATAGCACGTGTGTCAGATTTTTGTTGATTCTGGTTATACCCAGTACATACATACATGTTAGATGATTGCAGTTATCCTTGCAATGTTTTGTCGTAACAATTAAAAAGTATAGTTCAAATACGAACATTCTTAAGTTCAGATGATTGGGTGCTCACCAACCAGACATCTTCTTATGAATCTAGTTATTTTCAAGGAAATCTATAAATGTAATCTCTTTTAAAATTTTGAATTTAAGTGGGCATGTAAAAAAATTCTTTTCTTTGGGATGGGTGAGGAGAGGTTATAAGATAGATCATTCCGTAGCTATCTACTTTGGAAAAGTTTGATGCTAGTAGATGCATTTCTTTGGGACGTAATATAGATGGAAATTGTCTTATTATTTATCTCTTTTGCATGGAGATTATGATGGCCTCGAATTTCACTATATTTTAAGCCTTCCAATGGATATCAACAAGTTTTTCTTGGTTTTCCTAGATTACATATAATGTGAACTTGCATATCTCTTTACTTTTTGGATGAAAAGGACGCTCCAAATTGTCTATTTGCAGGATGAAGGTTTCAGTTCATATTACTTTACATGTGGATCAACAGCGATCATTTTGTGGTTGCTTTGCTTAAAATCTTACATCTGTAGAATACTCACATATGCCAAATTATTTAATCATAGTTGCTAATTTACCAACTGATGATGACATCAAATTCGGCCTTAATTAATCTTCTGTTCTACTTCTCCATGAAAGTTACTGCTATATTTTGTATGTCTGACTTTACTGTTGAGGGCTTAGTAAATAGCTGTTTGTAGAAGAGTGTGAAAGGCTCTTTATATCTGCTACAAGTTTATATGAGGCTCTATAATTGTATTTACATGCTTTTTTTTTTTTTTTTTTGGGTCAAAGTCTTGTGTTTTTTGTGGCGTTCTGATTATCTGATTTCCTCCATTTATTTTGTCATGTTTCCTTGTGATCAAATATCTGTTTTGCTGGGATTTCTTGTATATGTCAAATAAAGCATATAAGTTAAGTAAGCTACCATCTAGTTACTGAAAGAATCACAGAGCAATCTTTCTCTGGTCTTTCTTTGTAGAGTAACACATGGGTGCACTAGTTGTATGGTACAACTGGTGCTCCACACAATTGGTGCATAACTAATACTGTTCATTTAATGAAAAAAATAATACTAATCAACTAATGCTTTTTAAAAATGCACTTGAGTTGCGTGGTGCAACTGGTGTATAGAACTATTTGTCTTTTCTCATATGTTGATTGAAAAAGCTTCATTATGTTGAATTATAGAATATATTTTCATAATTGATGTATCGCAGGTCTGCACTCAGCGCTCATGGAAACGGCCATATGGTGTTGGCCTGCTGGTGGGTGGTCTAGATGAATCTGGGGCCCACCTATATTACAACTGTCCAAGTGGCAACTACTTTGAGTATCAAGCATTCGCTATCGGGTCACGATCTCAGGCTGCAAAGACCTACTTAGAACGTAAGTTTGAGAGCTTTACCGACTCATCAAGAGAAGATCTGATCAAGGATGCACTCTTCGCACTGAGGGAGACGTTGCAAGGTGAAAAACTGACGAGCACGATTTGCACCATCGCCATACTGGGGGTGGGAGAGTCATTTCAGGTATTGGACCAAGAAACCGTGCAGAAACTGATCAATGAATTCGAGGTAGTAGGCGAGGAAGCACCCCCTGCTGAGGAGGCTGCTGCTGATGAACCGGCTGCAGCTGGTGGTGCGGGTGAGGAAAGCACGGCTGATCAAGGTGCGGCCCCGATGGATATTTAATGATGCTTTGATTTCTATTGTTGTCAAATGCTCAAACTCCCAATTTGCGACAATTTAAGTTTATCTTGTCGTCTTTGTATTTGTATTCTGATGCGGTTTATGAATGTTGGCAAGACATTGGATTTTGTTTATTTGCGTCATTACGATCTACACTATATATTTGAACACGTTCCTACGTTATCTGATGGACTTTTTTTTCAACATCAGTACATTGTCTGCATGTGATGATAATCACAAGATGTCTTTCTAAAAGAAATTTAAGCCAACTGAGAAGTTATGTTTTGTTTCAGGCAACATGGAACATATATCAATGCATTAGAAAAGAAAAAAAGAGAGTAAAAGTGAAAACGATTCCTTTCCCAAGCGGCGTAGAAAATCCTTAATTCCAAGTTGTAATTCAACAGTGCGTGTAAAATTTTGATTTCCTCCCAAATTTGTTCATTCTGCTCCATCCAGATCTGCATGCCTGCAACCTTTTACTTTTTCTTGCTATCTTGTTGAATTTTCTTAGTGCAAGAAAAATCTTGATGTTATTCTTAAATCAGTTTTCTTGCACTAATCATCATGATTTTTTTAAAAGGGAATGCAATTTATTTATATTGAAATATAATTTATTTTTTTAACTAACACTAGCATCATGCTTCAATATACAGAGGTTGTATATTTTAGTGCGACAAGTTGATTGTCCAAATACACTTGACATGTAAGACACCTACTCAATTTGGTATAATTAAAAGAGTAACACTCCTATAAACCAGGTTTATACAAGAATTTTATCATTGTTATGCAAAAAAATTATCACTATCAGTAACTTGGTTTCATACAAGTTTTTGTCTAATCAAATTATAAAAAAATAATACTCCCTCCGTCCCTATAAAATTTTTCCCAATTTTGGACACACATATTAAGAAAAAAAATGTAAAAAGTATAGTGTTGATGGGTAGTGTGGTAAATTTTTATGTACTGTAAATGAATTAATTTAATTGAGTGTATTTGTGTAGGCCCTGAAAGTAATAAAATTTGATGTAATTATGTGAATATATATATATATATATATTTTTTGTGGCATTTGAAAAAGGAAAGTGAACAAATTTTAAAGAGTTATACTTGTATGAGACGGTCTTTGAGATTTGTGGGGCATTTGAAAAAGGAAAGTGAACAAATTTTAAAGAGTTACACTTGTATGAGACGATCTCTGAGACATAATATAATTTGGACATGACGCATTAATATTTTAAAAAGAATGGGTGTTGTTGGTTTAATAATTTATACCACGTCTCTTTTGTCAATTTTATCCTGCCCAAGCCAGGAAAGCTCCGGCCCGCGTTCCAGTACGAGCAGAAGAGGATGTATATTTCTAGTGTCACAATTATAGGGGTTATAAATGGGTATGAAGACTAATTCTGGTACGATGTGGGATTATATCTATTAAATTAAAATTAATTACCATTTGGGAACAGAAGATGAGTTATGTTAGGGAGAAGACGATGTTGGTCTTTAAATTTGTTGGTCGGAAGTCGGAACTCCTCTATCCTTTGACAGGATCCAACAACGAGCATTTTCAATAGGAAACACCAAAATCTTTCCAGAGGAAAACTCAAGTGATGGAAGAAAGTGGTTGTACCAGTAGCATCATATGAATATTCATGTTACAGTATTTCAAAATTAAAGAAAATTACAAACAAGTATTAGCCCACATTAATAATCCCCTGTATTACTAATTGAGAGTTTTTTCTGCTGATGTCTCGTGTCCTCCTTCATTTGAATGATGTATCGCATTATTAGAAAGTCTCATCTAAATGTCATTATATATCAGACATATTACATTGGCG
Organism: Stenogyne calaminthoides; assembly: GCA_037126765.1. Classification (NCBI taxonomy): domain Eukaryota; kingdom Viridiplantae; phylum Streptophyta; class Magnoliopsida; order Lamiales; family Lamiaceae; genus Stenogyne; species Stenogyne calaminthoides. The sequence goes on along the minus strand of JBBCBC010000029.1, from coordinate 26,795,930 downwards.
TGATGATATTGGTTACATAAGATACATGAAATGATGTGTAAATAATATAATGATGATTGACTAAAAAAAATAAAAAATCAAACCAAGAAAAATTTTATAATAGGAAGATTCACTAAATTTGTTGTCATTTATTTTCTTTATTCAATATACTTTTTATTTTTTTAGAGGATTTATATTTATAACTATTTTAATAAAATGTGGTTGAATTTTTATAATTATCACAATAACCATTGAAAAATAATAATTTTATTAAATTTTAATGAAATGACTATTTATAAAATATCATGATTTGCCTATGTTATAACAATTTTCATATGATTTTTTTTTTTAAATTTATCAAATTCAAATGTATTAATTTCTACATCAAATATAATAAGTGTTATGATTGATATATGAATATATATCCCCTATATTAAATTTTTTTAAAAATATCACCATTTGGATGAATTATTAGAAAGTCTCATCTAAATGTCATTATATAAAAAATATACAAAAGATACATGAAAAATGATGTGTAAATAATATAATGAGGATTGACTAAAAAAAAAATCTTCATTTTAATCAAATCCACATACCTTTGATTTTTCATTTCCATTTTTTTATTTTAATATTTAAAAACATCCAAAGTCATCATTTTTGGCAAAATTCGTCTGATGTGTTCGTTGGAGGTCATCTGTCTTGCTGACGTGTAAATATTAAAATATAAAAATATCACCACCTTAAATTAGAAAACGCGGATATAAAAACATCGTGATTCACTATTTCTTCATTTTAGGCCACAATATTTTTTATTTTTTTTATTTTAATATTTACACATCAACAAGACAGACAAATCTAAAGATCACATCGCATTTAATTTTGTTTAAAAATGATGACTTAGGATTTTTAAATAATGAAAATATGTGCTAAATTTGGATGAAAAAAAATCAAAATTTGATGAAAAATCAAAAGTATAGGCTAAATTTGATTATTTATAATAGGAAGATTTACTAAATCTATTGTTATTTATTTTCTTTATTCAATATACTTTTTTTTTAGAGGATTTATATTTATAACTATTTTAATCAAAATGTGGTTGAATTTTATAATTATCATAAAAATAATGAAAAAAATAATTTTATTAAACTTTAATGAAATGACTATTTATAAAATATCATGAATTGTCTATGTTATAACAATTTCATATGAAAAAAATTAAAATTTATTATTTTCAAATATATAATTTTAACATCAAATATAATAAGTTTTATGATCAATATATAAATTTATATATATGTTATATTTAAAATTTCGCGTAGTACGCGGGTTCTAAACTAGTATATACTAAGGGGGTGTTTTGAAACACTTAAAACACACCCTAACTCTGTTCAGATCAGTTTTTACAGTTTACTTTTACACTCGTTTTTGCGAGCGTATTTTGTATTAGTAATTAAAAATATAAAGTAATTTTTAAGGAGATATATGATAAATAAACACCTTATGAAAATAAGTGTAAAAGTCAATTATGAAAACTGATATGGGACGAAATGGAGCGTTAGATAGGACAATCCACATCATACAATCTATTCACAACGACTCCTTTTAATTACCTGCCCACATTTGTTGGTTTCTATCAATCAATTTGAATGACCATTTAACGGATTTATGTATTATCTACAAAACTGAGTTTGGGATTTGGGAAATTTAGGGAACAAGATAACAGATTTAAGATTTGAGGTTTGAACCAAGGGGAGAAGAAAACGGAGGTGGGGTTTCCTGGATTTTTAGTTTCAATAACTTAACAGAAATTCCTTAAAAAAAAAAAACACTTAACAGAAATTATTTTATTATTATCAATTTACTTAACTTAACTTAACTTATAATTTTATTATTTAGTTTTTAAAATTATTTTTTTATTCTTAATTTCAATTTTTATTACTTTTTCCTTTTTTGTAACTTTGAATATTATTTGAGAATATTTTTATAATTTAACTAGTTCGTATACCCGCGTATTACGCGGGTTGAAATAATTTTGGTGTTATAAAAGAAATTCTAACATTTCATTTGTTTGTTATGAAAGACTTTGCAATTCGAAAAGATGAATTAATTTTTTTCTATTCAAAATTTGAAACATAATGTTGTTTGAAGTATTTTAAAGAGTTATGGTTAATCATATCTAAGTGTGATTTGGTACATTTTTTTTTTTCTAGATAAATATTTATTTTACAAAATCTCTAAAAAAATTATTTTCTTGAACAATTTTAAAGAGTTTTAACTAATTATATCTACAAAAGATTTGATATATAATTTTATCTTTAAAAAATTTAATTGTTATACAAATAAATTTATATATAAACATAAATATCATATCCTAATGCAAAAATGATGTACTTGAGATTTTTAATTTATGATTTACTGATTATGGGGGAAATTGTAAAATTATTTCAATATTATAAGCATAAAATAATATGATAGGCAAGAGATAAGTTAAAATAAAAAAAAGTAACAAAGTTATCTTTTTTTTTTCCCGCTTAACATGTGGAGGAAGATGTGATTTTTAGCAACTTGGTAATATTATGATATTTCGCTTGACGATTTGGACAAAAAGTTTGGACTAAAAAAGTCTATGTTAAGTTTATCAATGAGTTTGATGAAAAAAAAACTTAAATAAAAAAAATAAAAAGGACCAATATCAAAAGTGATAAAATTGGTCAATACAAAAAATTCATCTTCTCTTAAATAAATAATAGCAAATCTAGAACCAAATAAATAAAACATAACTCAAATATTTACCTCAATACGCCCATCAATATATACAAAAACGTGAATATTAATCATGAACAAATTAAAAAAAAAAAGTAAAACTAATTAAACACTCAAATTATTTACCTCAATATTTAAATGCAATTAAAAAAAGTGGTGAGAAACTAATTCATAGCTAAAATTACTTTTTCACAATACTCCTTACAATAAATCAAAACGTGAATAAAAAATTATGAACAAATTAGAAGAAACTCATTAACAACTAATTCAACACTCAAATTATTTACCTCAAATCTAAAAAAAACAATTCAAAATAATAATAAATTCTATAAAATTCTCAAATTATTTACCTCAATATTCCCATCAATATATACAAAACGTGAATATTAATCGCTATGAACAAATTAAAAAAAAACTTCTCTAAAACTAATTCAACACTCAAATTATTTATCTTAATATTTAAGTGTAATATAAAAAAAATCTCATCAGAAATAATTCAATTACAAAAAAAATTACTTAACCAATTCATAACTCAAATTACTTAACTCAATAACTAAATACAATATAAAATAATGAAAATCAAATTAAATAGAACAAATTAGAAGAAACTCATTAACAACTAATTCAACACTCAAATTACTTATCTCAATATTCCGTGCAATAAAAAAAACTCTTTACAATATATAAAATAATACACAAATGCTATAAATATTCATAATAAATTCATAACTCAAATTATTTACATCAATACTCCCTGTAATATATATAAAATGTGAATATTAATCGCTATGAACAAATTAAAAGAAACTACTACACAACTAATTCAACACTCAAATTACTTATCTCAATACTCCGTGTAATATAAAAAAAATCCTTGCAATATACTCAATAATTACACAATTACAAAAAAAATATTCATAACCAATTCATAACTCAAATTACTTAACTCAATACTCCCTACAATATAAAATAATAAAATCAAATTAAATAGAACATATTAGAAGAAACTCCTATAGAACTAATTCAACACTCAAATTACTTATCTCAATATTCCGTGCAATATAAAAAATCTCTTTGCAATATATAAAATAATTACGCAACTGCAATAAATATTCATAACTCAAATTACTTACATCAATACTCCCCGCAATATATACAAAACATGAATATTAATAATTATGAATATATTAGAAGAAACTCATTCACAATTAATTAAACACTCAAATTACTTACATTGATACTCTGTGCAATCTAATAAAAGTCCCTGCAATATACAAAATAATTACACAATTATAATATACATTCATAACGAATTCATAACTCAAATTGTTTACCTTAATATTCCCTGCAACATATACAATATATATTTATCAAATTTATTTATTTATTTTATGATTGTCACCTTATATTATGATTTTCATAGGATATGCTTTTGTTTAATTTTAGTATTAATTTGGACGGCTATTTTAATCATGTCGGCTACATATAAGATATCTACAAATATTTATTTATATGCAACTGCATAAGTGCATATAAGATACATGTAGGGATGTAAATATATATTTATAAATAAGCGTAGCATATCTTAATAAATAAATATGATAAAAACGAAAAATATTTAATTAGACAGATTACAAATTTAATTTAAATAACTTTTAATGAGAGTGCACGATTTTAAAACGAAATAATCTGGTTGAATTTTTGGGTTTTACACAGACTAACGTGGTTTCGCCACATAAGCTAAATCAGGTTTACTAATATATAGTATTAGATTATATTTGGATTAAGATGATTTAATTGCACTTTTAAATATTTTTGTATTTTTTAAATTCTGATTTTATAATTATTTTTCATTTTTCTAATTTTTTATTATTTGAATTTGGAGTCCATCCTAAATATTTGAGATTAAAGGCTCGGTTTGTTTGTTAGTTTATTTATTTGAATTTGGATAATTTAATTGTCATTTTGATTATTTTATATATTTTTAGTTTTTTTCTAATAAAAAATTGATTTGATAAATATTTAACATTTTTATTTATTTTATTAAATTCTTTTAATTGTATTTCATACAATTAGGTGTTGATGTGGTGCTTATGTGGCGCTGAGTTGGAGGACACATAAGCAATGTATTTGATGTCGGATTAAGGTGATGTTTGCAAACTCAATACAAGGGGTGAAAAACACTTATTTTTAAAGTTCTCTCTCACAACTTTTAATTTTTAGAAGTGCTTCTCATTATTTTGTACTTGTAGTGGTTGAAAACGCCCCCCAACATGTGAGAACCGGAGTTTTAGCCCGAATTATGTCTGACTTGGTCTCAATGGGCAGGGCCTGGAGAAAGTGTCCTAATTTTGCCACACCCCATCACTTTATAAGAATGTAAAACCTCATCCAGACTTTATGAAAATATGACATGTCATTCAAATTAATTACAAGATACACTTCATGAGAAAGTGACACTTCATTCAAAATACATTAAAATGTAAAGGCCAAAGGTAACGGAAGGAAATATGAGACTATTGGTTTATCTTAATGCATCCATCATAAACATGGTAAAATGTGTAAAAACACACAAAGACATTTTGATCCTTGACAAAGAAAATACAACAGCAAATATTGAGAACCAGAAAGAGAGTAACCCATACATTTTGCCAAAGTTAATCGAATGGGACACTAAGGCTCCATTTGGATAGAATCCATGGATTTCACACACAAATCATCACTTTACAATGAATTTACAAATACTTAGATTTGAGAGTCTAGTTTCAAATGGAGGGATTTCAAATCCTCTTCAAAACCTAGACATTTATGAAATCCCCTCATCTCTACCCATCCCCCCTCTCCCCCTTCACTCTCTTCCCTAAACTCTCACGTCTACGTATTTGTAAATCCATTGGAGAACATGATTTATGTGTAAAATCTATGGATTTTTAAATCCATCCATCCAAATGGAGCCTAAGATTATAAAGTACAATCTATTCCAACTACAATATTTACAAGTAGTGACGATTCGTTCTTTTCTATCTATCAAGTTACATTGATATTAAATACATGTTTAAGTCGGGTGTTCTTTTTGAAAATTCCATGAGATTACAACTAGTCCTCTGCATCGATGTGTGCCTCCAACATCAGTCTTTCGATGAACCACTAGTACTTCCACCAGACCTTTTACCAGGATACCTCTGATTCAATGTGCATAAAACATATGAAAGTCATTACATTTGATTTGATGTTAAGTAGTGAGAAAAATAGTGTAGATGTAAAAGAAGGAAAATGATAAATGCAACTGCTGAAACATTTCAAATTGAATGTATTAACTTAAAATAAGACAAAGGATGTCACCTGCTTCCCGTAGTTGAATGGGACATATCTATGTTTGATCATATGAGTAATTTGCCTCTTCATTGTGAGGAAAAACAGGAAAAACCAGTAGAAAAATAGAATGGGCCAGAATACTGGGACGTCAAATATAGAGATGAAGGTCATAAGGAAGGCAACACAAAAGGCTTTTGTAGTTGCATACCTGAAATAATAAGGCAATCGCGTAAGTAATAGTCTAATCAAACAAAAAGCAAAAAATGCATCAAAGTTAAGTATATATGAGCAACTGTACACAACGAATACTTTTCAGTAAAAAAAACTAATATTGTTCAGTGAAAACAACTAAAATGACCAACTAATACTGTTTGAAAATGCACTTGAGTTGCACCGTGCACCTAGTACATACAAGACAATGTCTCTCTATATACACACACAGACACACACATATATGTATAAAGCCACGTAGACAAATTTTTAAGATCCAAAAGACTAACTGTTTCCACCAAAATTCATTGGGTTGAGATATCTTTCTCAAGAAAAATCATCACAGTTCATCAAAATTTAGCTGTCCACTCCTATTAATTATTGCTCATACAAGAAGTTAACATCACGTTTCAATTATGTTGACTATTTAGCCAAGCGTTTATTGAGCAATCAAATTCAGGAAAAAAAACCATGTCCTTTTTATCTTAAAAACAGCTTGACTAAAATGAATGAAATAAATATATAACACTATGATTTCATATCATGAGGTCCAAAACCAAATGTAAATATTTTGAATGAGTGTGATACTGATTCAGTCTCAAAACGATCCTTCTTTAGTACGTTAAACAAAGCATTATTGCTGAAAACAAACCAAATGATGGGAAACCAAGCAGTCAAACAACATCAGAAACAAAGAAGCAAGATACTGTCTCCAATTCACACTCCTGTAAATTACGTAGCTCATTATAAGGCTGACAGAATACCTAAAATAGCACACATTGGACAGCACTTAAAAATTAGCAGCTATTACCTCAAGATTGTACGAAGATACATATGCAGCATCAAATAAGTCAATGCTAGACAAGCATAAAATTCAAAGCTAAAACGTACAAAAGAGAGTAAGAATTAGCATACAAAGACCATATTAATCTTACCAGAACTTGAATTCAGGAAGGCGACGAACGAAGGGTCTAAATTCATTAGTGTATGTAGTTGGGGTCCTTGGGGAAGAAGGCCCGTCTAACACTTCTAGCTCTGGATCAACCTTCGGAGACATAAACCCAATCAGCAAATTCAAGATGTAGATTCCCAGGCCATATGAAATTACATAAAACCCCTGCAAGAAATAAGCACGCAAGACGTAGATTGCTGCTGCAGCAAGTGTCACAAGCCACCTATTGAATATATTAGGAGCAGATCTATCTAAATAATTCTGAAAAGCCCTGGAAAAATCATTTCTCCACTTAGCTAATGGTGAAACCGGAACAGCATCATCACTCCCAACCTCTTCCATTATATACGCGGCTTAAAACTGCAGTAAAATTCAAAGTAACATAAATGAAAAATATGTTTTCACAAGTAAATTGACTTTGCACAACCACAACAACAATATTTAAAACGATGAATTGTTCTTATCACTGCCCAGAAGCACAAAAACAGCACAGCAAAGCATTAATGCGTTTTCAATTACCTAGTTATTCAAAATTTGATGAAATACTTTCTACAACTCCTATAATCAGGTTAATATTCTTTCTTTACTGTCACTGTTACTGTAATTGGCCCAATTACTCAAATTAATTCGAAAAAACGAAACTAAGACAGCAAGACCTCACAAAAATAAAGATAAGAAGGGTTCTTCAAGATCAGTTATGTCGTAATCAACAATTCATTCAAATATATCAATATGAAGTACAAAAATCAAATTTAGCGAGAGTGTAATCGGCATGAATACTGTAAATATAAGGGATGATACATACCTGTATGCACTGACACACGATAGTCGATAAAACGCCCCAAAGATGACACAACAAACCTCAATTCTTCGAGAGGAATAAAGTATGAATGAAGAAACTAGAAAGCAAAGAAATGAGACTCCAAACGGTTAATTTACTGCCTGGTGCGCCAATTTCCTCTTTTACTTACTCCTGCCATGGCTGTAAAAAAGTAATTTATTTTACGGTAAATTACGAAAAAAATATTTAGTCAAAATTTTGGTCTTGTAAAAAAGATTACGACTTTTTGTTTCATTGAATTGGAGAAGCAAAGTTACAAGCTATATTTGATATGGATTAGGTGAACGTACATTTATAATGCATTTTATAATATGTAATTTGTTATATTAAAAGATGTACTTTTTCCATTTTTAAATAACACGATAACGTATTTGCGATTTTTTTTTTGATTAAATGCAATAAATAATGTGTATATTTTTTAAAATAGCAAAATATTCAAAATTTACACACTCAAAATATCATTATAATTGATTTAAATAATACCAATAAAGTAAATTTTTTTAATTTTTGTGCTCGAATAGGGGTGTACGTTATCTTGGGACGGAGGAAATAATTTGTTTATACTGAATTGTACAATTATTAATATAAAAAAAATAATTGCACGATTTAATGTAAGTAAGTTGTATTTTTCAATATAACAAATTGCTTGATCATTAAAAAAAAAATAAAAAAATTGGTGGGAGTTTCTTAATTTTCTTTATAATAAAATTAATCCTAACAATTAAAAATGCCGAAAAAGGCCCTCCAACCCCGACGTCACAGTCCTATCGCACCCTCCGCACTCCGCCTAAAATTCCGTGCAGAAAACCCTCCATCTTCTCTCCCCCCAATCGGAGGCCCTTTTCATTTTAGCTAATTCAGAGCTCATATTATCAATTCAAGAGGAAAGATAATTTAATCGAAATGGGGACTTTAGGAAAAGCAGTGTACACTCTAGGGAATTTGATTCGTAAAAGTGGTCAAGCCGTAGATCGCCTGGGCTCCCTCGTTCAAGGAGGTCATTTTATCGAAGAACATGGTAAGTCTTTGTTTTCTTTTTGTTGAATAATTGGTTTTGCAGAAAATAAGGGCCAATGTTAGGATTGAAAGCAAACGGGGAATGTGCAGTGTTGTGTTGATCTTTTTCTTTGTTGGGAAATGTTATGTTTGAAAAACAATTGCTGGCTATGAATGATTTCCACTTGTGTAGAGAGTATGGGTAATGATGCCGTGAAAATATTTATGCTGTTCATAGGTGCGAATTTAATATGATATGGAAATCTATAATGATTGGGGTAAAGAGAAGAGAAGAGGAAATAGGAATTTAAGTTATTCTTGGTTTAACAATTGAAATTTAGAGATTAAAGAATTTATCTTAACGGAACAGAGAAGAGCAGTAAATAACGTAAGAGCCACAAAGTCTTGTGGTAGATGTCGACAGCAAACAAATAACCCTAAATGAATGATAAATTCTCATCTTGTCATTATGTTAAGATAGTACTAATGTTAAAGCTAATATCAACAAATTAGTTATGAATCGCCCTAAAAGTTGCTCTTGAATTTGTTATTTTCATGATGATACTAATAGCAAAGACATGTTTGAGCTACTGGTTCCCAAGGATCCCTTTCTCTCTCATCAACATCAATATTAGTGTGTTATGAAAATTATGAATCTAGCTTGACTTAAGCAGTTGTAAGATTCATATAGAACATCTGCATTTCATACTCTTTATTCTATTAATGTACCATTTGTCTCATAAAGAAAGCTAACTTCACATCACATGCCGAATTTCTCGGTGTATAGGTCCACATTGTTTATAATATCCAAGTTGCTATAGAAAAAGTTAATGGACTGCTAATCCTGATGATAAGGGTACAAGTTTTGCTGTTGGGACATTCTCTTAGAATAGGAGGAGAAATGGGGCAGGAATAAATGGTGTAGAGATGCTGTTGAAGAATAGATGGACAAGATGGTAATTGTTCATAAGCAATTTTTTGAGACATTTATTGATGGTCAAAACGCATAGATAATCACATTTACCATGTATACTGGTTACAATCAAAACACTCATATATGTGCATTTACATTTGGATCTTGCACATTTCTTACCCTACCTTAGCTATGATTCTATCTTCATATACCTCTTGCAAATTGCAAAACAAATTATGAATAGAATAATTGTGTGAATATCTTGTACAGTTGTACTTCCATAGGATGGCACTTGACTTTAGGAAATTAAATACGTAGTAAGGCTGGCATTATGTCACCTTTTGTTTTGGTAATAGTAAGATAGGAATTAAGTTTTTTCAGGCTAGCCTTATTGTTTTAGGTGCACAAAAAAGAAGAAGCTAATGTTGTTTAGCAATGGATGCCATGCTGTCTTAGACTTGTTGCCCACTACATATGAATGGCTTGTTTTCTCAGCCAAACATTTTTCTTCACTACAGACTATCTGCTTTGAATGGGAAAATGTGGATAGATGCCGATGCAAGGAGCACTTTGATCTTAATTATCTTCTGTATTGTTGTTTTTTACAGAAAGAAGAGAGGGGGCGAGTGGGAGGGTGGGTTAAACGTGTTATGTTCTTTGCCATATTAAAATATATTTGGTTTTGATAATTGATAACAACACATGATTGTCATTCCCATCAAGAATTTAAGTTTCCCCCGTGTATCTTAGAACATTTTTATATTATAGCCTCTTCTACCAATCAGCTTTTGGAAATCTGAGGTCCGACTGAGCATGAAGTACTACTTTGTGGTTTAAACAACTGCAGTTCATTATGATTACTGTTTTATAAAAACACCTTTAATATTCTGTTCCTCTTTGCTTGAATTTATATTCGTTCCTTTGGCCCTTTTCATCTCATAGGTATTCTTTATTTCCAGTTTCTAGGCATCAGACCCTGATGAACCTCCTTGATAAATCTCCTGTGGTGGATAAGGATTCATTTATTGCACCGAGTGCCTCTGTCATTGGTGATGTTCAGGTTGGACAAGGATCATCAATATGGTATGGGACTGTCCTTCGAGGTAAGTGCCTAATTAATAAATCACAATGATTGGTGATTGAATAATTTTATCTCCGTCAATTTTGATGATGAAAGTGAAATGCAGTTTTGCATTTCCTGTAGGCATGCAAAGTTTCAAAAGTTTCTGTTTCTTTATTATCTGCAACAGATTTTTCAATTAAATCCTGCTGCGAGGGCACAAGGCAACTTTCTATCTAATTTGGTTGTTAAATGAACGTTTCCATAAGAAAACCGTTATCTAGTTTGATCACTTCGGGGCAATCATGTCACAATTGTATCAAATCAATGGAAATTGTTTTTTAGAGAACACAATGTGATTAAAAGATTATTTTCGTTGACAGTACAAATACTTGTCCTTCAATATTATACTACTGAAGTTTGTGTCTAGTGTGTTAAAATTTGTTTAAACTATTTATATAAGTGTGACTTTAGGACTTATCTAAATAGTGAAGTACACTGCTTGCTACAAGTGTACTCTTAAACAGTTGGCCTTTCCGGGTTGATATAATTTAAGGTTTAGGTGCACCTGTGATAAAGTGATCAACCCTTATATTTTATCTGTTTCTGCCTTGAATAAAGCGAAGTTCACTCCCTTTTCTTGTTCCAAGTTCTGTTTTTATCATCAGCACGCAATTCAAATATAGTACGTCTTTTATCTCCCAGTTCCCAATTTCAAAGTGCCATTATGGCATATTTAGAATAGTTCACTCTAATATGAGTACAAAAAGTCTGCATCTGTATTCTAGTTTTTCGAGGACTAGTGGCCTGGTTAAGCCTTTCTGGGAAATAATATTTTGAAAAGATAATATATTTATAAAGAAAAAGTAAAAATAGCACTTTTGTGATTGAAATTGAATTCAAATAATTTGCCTCTTTCTTGGACACAGGTGATGTGAACAGCATCTATGTTGGATCTGGAACTAATATACAGGATAATTCCCTGGTGCATGTGGCAAAAACTAATATAAGCGGGAATGTACTGCCAACTATTATTGGAGATAATGTCACCATAGGTGAGTTCTATCTTTGTGTAATTCTTTTCAGATGTGAGATGTAAATATTTACGTAATTAGTATATCGGATCTTCATCCTGAAATCTATTTGCATTAACTTAAAATTTGAACAAACAGGTCATAGTGCAGTTGTGCATGGATGCACAATTGAGGATGAGGCATTTGTTGGAATGGGAGCTATCCTTCTGGATGGTGTGGTTGTTGAAAAACATGCCATGGTTGCTGCAGGATCCCTTGTGAGACAGAATACAAGGATTCCTTCTGGGGAGGTATGCCTTTCGATTTTCATATTCCTATATTTGATTTGGGATTTAGTGGATTTTGAAATCTAGTGGTTTTCAAAATCCTGATAAATAGTGGTAGTTCGTGTTTGTTTTTATTTTTGAGTAGAGTGGGGTTTAGTTTTATGTCAAATCTATGTATAAGAGTGATGTTGTATTATTTTGTTAATTGTAATTGTAATGACTGAATAATTGTCTAATAATCAATATGCTCTATTGGAAGTTGTAAAAGTGGGAAAAAATGTGTGAAAAGTGATAAATAAAAGAAGATGGGAATTTAAAAATAAAAACTCATACTCCCTCCGTCTCGGAAGACTCTGCGCCAACTTTTCGGCGCAGAGATTAAAAAAAGTTGTTTTATAGGGGGTAGTAAGTGTGTATGGGGGGTAATAAGTGTGTGTTTTAAGGTAATAAGTGGAGAAGAGTGTGTCCATTTTTGGGTGTGCAATGGGACAGACCAAAAAAGAAAGTGCTAAGTCTTCTGGGACGGAGGGAGTATTTGCAATAGTAGGTCATTGGAGAGAGAGCGACGGAGAAAAAAGGTGGTATTGTAGGGGTTATAGGCATTTGTAGGAGCAAAAACATTGGGTTTTCAAAAACCCGAATTTTAAAATCTCAAAGTAAAACAGTATTTAGATTTCAAAATCCCAAATCGGTTTTCAAATCCCAAATCAAATATACCATTGCTTTTGAATTCCAGTATTTTGTTTTGATGCTAGCTGTCATGAAAGTGTATCCACTGTATATATATTCTTTATAAATAATGAGATTGTCTGTTACATTGTTATTCTCATCTAATCTTTCCTGATTACTTTTTATCTTGGTTTAATAGCTGCAAATAAAGTGATATTGAGACTAGAATTGAGATCAAATCTCTTGATTTATCAATCTCTAGTCTAGCCACCTGCATGCATTTAAGTACTGTAGATGACTACATTACTCAGATGTTTAATACTTCTTGCTTGTGGCTTTGTTTTAAGAATAGAAATCCTATATTTTCTTTTTCAATTTCAAATGTCCTTTGAAGTTTGTTTTGATTTTACACATTCTCCCCATCATTTATTTTGGTAATACATCAGGAATCTTATTTGTCCATGGGGATACTCATACTCTGGAAGGTCACTATGATGTATTTTTGATATGCCCTAAATATTATTTACCGTAATTGTACATTTTCCAATTAAAGTGCCCTTTTCTTAGATTCAATGAAAAAGTAAGAATGATTACAATTTCATTTTTTGGATCCCTTTATAGATTTTGAAATACGGTCTTATGGAATTGATACTCATTTAAACATTACTATAGAATAGTGGAACTGTATGTTTAAAACTATGGAGCATATTTACAGTGAAATTTTAGGGAAATAAATGTTAGAAAATGCTCGACAGATTCAACCAATACCCCACTTCACAAATATATCAGCTCCCCCAATGTGATGAATAAAGGCAATCTTTGCATAGTGAGAGTGGATTATGAGGTAGCTCAGACACTAGGCTGGGTCCTAGTTTTTTTATTCGAGCAACACTTGGGTGCCCCATTTGCACCGTGCAACGGGTGAGCCGGTGAACAACTAAAATTGTTTAATGAAAACAATTACTAATATTTTTCAGTGAAAACAACTAATACTGACTAACTAATACCTTTAAGTAAAACAACCAATGCCATTTAAAAATGCACTTGAGTTGTATTGGCCTGCTTATTCTAGGACGATTATTATGGAGGACTGGTACAGTGAGTTGATGATGATGATAAAATGGGTTGTTTTTCTTTGTGATGAAATGATGAGAAGAAATAAAGCAATTGGTTTACATTTGCAATTTTATGCCCTTTTGTCTTCAACTTAAAGTGTGAAAACAATTACATCACTTGGAGCTCGTGCATTACAGGTTTGGGCAGGCAACCCAGCCAAGTTCCTCAGGAAACTAACTGACGAAGAGATCACATTCATCATCCAATCAGCCACCAACTACGTCAACCTTGCAAAGGTGCACCATGCTGAAAATGTCAAGTCCTTTGATGAGATCCAGTTCGAAAAGATGCTGCGCAAGAAGTTTGCTCGCCGTGATGAGGAGTATGACTCTATGCTCGGTGTTGTTCGTGAAACCCCACCAGAACTCGTTCTTCCAGAAAACATCTTACCCGAGGATAATAAAACCCAAAAGCCTTTCCCATGAGAGGAAAATCTTGCCTTTTCTGTTGTTACTCTTTTGCCCTTATCAATAAGGGGTTCGTTGTTTTGTGACGAATAAAAGTTGAGAACTTGTTGGGGTGGATTTATTCAACCATGATACTGGACACGACAGCAAGGAAGTATATAATCTTGCTTCCCTTGTATTTGAAATGCCTAGTTGTAATGAATCTGGAGATTAATATTTATTTTAACACATGATGAATTTTGTTATTGGAGTTTATGTTTCTTCAGTAATCTCATTTTTTGGACTATCCTGTAAAATCAAATATCTGCTAGCAACCCAACAGAAGTTTTGTTTCTTTAGTTGATTGGTTAAACAGAGAGCATTTGCAGTACTTAACAAGAATTGCAATTGAAATGGACCAAGGTTCACACTCCCAGTAAAATGTAAGGTAGGCCCCATACTGCAGCCTTTGTATTCCTCCAAACCTGTGGCTTGCTGAAAGCATTAAATTGAAACACAATCAAGCCACAAGTTCTCAATCTTGCTCATTTGAGGCACATTCAACGTATTTAAATGAGATACTTTTGCGTGAGACCGTTTCACGATGAGTCGGATGTAATTTGGACATTGACATTTTAATACTTTAGAAGGGGTGAGAGTTAATTGTGTTAAGTTGTACTTCTCATACGAGTTTTTGTCTATTTAAATAGACCACATAGTCCAAAGTGGAAACAGTGGGGCCCCTTTTGTCAGAATTGAGAGTCTACAAAGTAGCAACAATAACATAAATCATAGAGTACGACATGGTCCATGTGAAATTTGAAGATGATGAATCTAGATTCCTCAGCATGACTTTCATTTACTTGCAATATATATTTTTTTTGTTTGAGAGAGTTGAAAAAATTCCCTACCGTATTGTTGTTGGCCCCTCAGCTGTTGGATTGTAAATTGAGGAAGTGACCAACAAAATTCAATTCTCGAGATAAACCTCTGATGAGAGAGGCCTATAAGATTCAGCCCTCGTGATAAATCTCAGAAAAATCTGATCAGACGGATATCGAACTTGCATTGTTAAATATTTCTCTTACATCACCACATACCTTACCACTCATGATCCTAATACTTTGGATTTTTTGAAACTCAACTCTTATTTGCATTATTGTTAGTGGGGGAGAATCTTTGAAAGCATGCAGAGTGCAGATATGATTGGGTTCACTATTTGTTTATTCAAGGGTCAAAAATTAGCCACTCTCCCGTGATTTCAGCCGAGCAAGATAAATTTTCATTTTATTATATTATTTATAAGATAATAAGAATGACAATAATTGTGATTTGTGAGGCTCCTCCAATCATGTTTCACGCCCACCCAACCCTTTATGCACTTTTAGCCGTATCTTCCTTTGGACTTATGTATCCTTTGCTGCTCATACTTTAAAAAAAAAAAAAAATTAAATCAGTAAAGATTCTATGTTCTTGCATAAGATATTCTACTGAATATATATATATATATATATATATATATAGTATTTTATTTTTAATTCTTATATTTTTAAAATGTATATTACGTGTATAAACTATAAAGTGGATATGTCTTGAAAATTATGAAATAACTAGCTAGTAGATAAAGCAATACCTTTTGCAAATTATTTTAGGAGGAAAGGAAATTAATAAAAGAAATTAAAGCAAAAGTATAACATAGTTTATAAAGAAAACAAACAAGTGTGATTGAAAAGATACTCGAATCATAATCATGTCAGTGACGTTGTTTTCGTATGGATTTCACATGCAGTAAAAATAAGGACGGCAATATTCCTCCCTTCATAAAAACAAAATGACAACTTTTATATAAAAATATGACCCCGTTGATCAGAATGAAACACAAAATGAAAATTGTATAAATTTTGTGTGGGTCAAATTGAATCAATTCAGAGTCTTGTATGCAATATTTGCATGTTTTAATAAAACACCTGTTCAGGAATGAAAAATTGCACCACGTTAAATTTGAATTCAGTTAAAAAAAATTATAAATACTTTTATGTAAGCTTTTATGGACCTCAGATTTGTGCAAATCAAGCTACACCAAATTTGATTTAATCTATTTGGATTAATTAAAAATAGATTCCCCTGAAATTATTTTTTTTATTTGCATATTTTAGGGTGGTACGTATAACTTTACCCAAATTAAGACCTACTTATAAAAACAGTAAGTAGATGCATGTTCTCGTCAAAATTTGCAAAACTAATCCAAATTAACTTGTCAATAGTGACGTTTCGGGCAAGAAAATTAATTTTATTAAGAAAATGGTCAATAATTATCTCTACTAATTTATTATTTGTTGGAAGAAATGGGAAAGTGAAAAGGAACAAATGAGAAACTGTAGAAAGACAGGCTTTGTTTCTTGAATTTTAAATTGCATATATCGAATATTGTCTTTTTGTTATTTGGATTTCTTCCGAAACTTCCTCGATTTTTCAGTGGCTGAGTAGATTACACCTTAGCACTCACTCTTCTTTATTTAACAAATTTAATTTTGTGACTCATATTGGACAAAAGTGAAAAGTGTGTACTTCATTTTTTTTGGCCTCCTACAACATAATTTCAATAACTTATGTAAAATCTAGAATCGTAATAAATCCTGAATAAATCTTGTCACTGTGATATTTAAAATTTTCCAATGTGATTAATCTTAACTGGAATTGTCTGTCTAGATTTTTGACGTGGGCATATAGATTGATTAGATATGAATCGAGTATTGATTCAATCATTACAAATAAAATGAGAGTGAGATTTGAGTGAGACGATATTACGGCGAGATGAATTATAATTTATACATGACGTTTAAATATTTAAAAAAATGTGAATATTGATTTGTGCTAGTTTGTAATACAAATTTTTACCATAAAATTTACAAACACGTGATTTATGTTTCAAATATCAATTTGATGTACTAATTACTTATCCAATATGATGTTGTTTATGACTTTATTGTATTTATTTTAATATGAAATTTATAAGTTATTATTTTAGAATTTTATAAATGTATATTCATTTTATTTTTTAATATAATATAGGTAATTTTTTTTAAAAATAAGCAGGGATCGTTTTAACGTTTAGACCCGGAATCCACATTGTCCAATCAATTGAATCGCCAATTAGTGTCCAATTCGATTTAGTTGTCGGTGCGATTATGAAAACAATATGTTCGCGACCACTATATATTAGTATTAACTTATTATTTATAGTACATTCAATTCCTCAATAAAGTTGGACTAAATTTTTTGCTTCATATATAGCCAACTTCACCATATATTATTAATTCATTCGTTAAATGAGATTCAAGACTTTTTTGAGGTTTTGGGAAGTGATATATTCTGGGATTCATCTAAGCACGTTTGACTTTGAACCTTTCCCCATGATAATGATCAACTGGTTTCTTTCACGTTACGCTTTAATTTGGTAATAATATAATTGTGCAACTTTTAAGTCAATATTATTGAACATACGTATATTTCATATAAGACAAAAATAGTAATCCCTCTTCCCACTAATTTTATGCTTGATGTGGTGGATATATATATTAAAAAAAATAGATAAAATAAATAAAGTAAAGGTATTACTATATTTTATAAAATAAAGTGATTTATAAATAAATGAAATGAAAATCTGAAACGACATTTTAAGTAATTAAATGATGGTTGAAGGATAAAAATAAAGTAATTTTTTTTTTTCATAAAATGAGTGTGCATAAAATTGATGAGCGGACGAATAATGCAAATGTGCAAAACATTGGTGGACGGAGGGAGTAGTAATAATCTATATTTTGAAGTATTACTTTCAAAACACAAAAGTATTATCGTATCAGTGTGACTATGTGAGATGTGCTCAGAAGAGATCCAATCCAATACATTGAACTTGGTTGGAAAGATTTACAAAAATAGAATACAAGTACAATAATTATTTGAATCAAATTTGATGCTTGACTTCACATTTCGTTGAAAACATGTAGATAAGATATAGGAGATGAATGCGTTTAGTTAAGGAATTGCTCCTTTTGCGTGTTATAATAAAACATTTCCATTAATTATCCAGTGAACTTTTAATGGAACATCAATTTGCTACTTTGAGTAATGAACTATATGCCCACAAGAAACACCTGCATTTTTTAAAGTCATGTATATTGTAAGATAAAGTCATCCATGCACTAGGTGCACCATGTCATTCAAGCGTAATTTTTAATAGTACACGGTTTCCACCACATATATTTTGCCCTTTTATGAATGTTGTGATGTGTTATGTGTATTCACATAACTCAGATTTTTGTTTTTCCTTGTTTCTGGTGTGAATAATAAGTAAGAGAGCAGAGAGATTGAAATTTTGAATAATTCCCGTTCATCGTTATTGTAACAGAGAGATCAAATCTCATCCCTTTATTCTACCGTGGAAGTTAATAAAAATGTTCAAAAAAAAAAAATTGTTTAAATCTGAGGGGACCTAATTTTTAATTAATTTTTTTTAAAGTTTTTTTTTTTTTTTTAGGCAAAAATCAATTAGACCAATCAATTACAAATTAAATATTTTGGGAAATAATGTAGAACGGATAATTAATGCCGAACACAAAGGAAAAATTTCTTATGCTTTTGAATTTCCATTGAAAAAAATAAGTAAAATTTATGGGTAAAATAATAATTCTATTTAGCTTGAAATTTGAAATAGATCAGAGTTGCTCGATATTATTAAAAATATAAAAATATTATGGATTTTATTTATTATAAATTTTAATAATTAATATTAAATTAATTATTATAATAATAATTTTATATTTTCAAATATATTAAATTGATACATAGAACTAGCAAATGAAAGGTAAGTTAATGTTTGAAACATTTTTTAAAAAATAGGGTAGGTCTCAAATAGGTCTCAACTATTAGAGGATTTAAAATCCGCAAGACAACCGATTTGACCCTATCCTACTCAATTTATTTAAACTAAGAGAGATTGAAATTTTGAATTTTTTCATCGTTATTGTAACAGAGAGATCAAATCTCATCCCTTTATTCTACCGTTTTAAAATGTTTTTTAAATCTGAGGGGACCCAATCTCTTCCCTTTTTTTTTTTAACTTAGACTTGTAGCATTATTTTGGGAAATAATGTAGAACGGACGATTTCTGCCGAACACAAAGGAAAAAGTTCTTATGCTTGCAAAAAATAATTTATGGGTAACTTAATTCTATCTAGCTTGAAATTTGAAATAGATCAGAGTTGCTCGATACCAAAAATATAAAATGTGTGGATTTTATTTATTATAAACTAATAATTAATATTAAATTAATTATTATTATAATAATTACTTTCAATATACATATTGATACATAGAACTAGCAAATGAAAGGTGAGCTTTTAGAGTCAAGAGGGAATTTTAATTTAGAATCCGCCAAGACTCGCTCTATCCTACCCAATTTATTTAAATTCGGGTTATATTTTTTTTTTTTTTTTTTTGATTTTCTTTTTAACTTTACAAGTTTTAGATTTTTTTTTAAAATTTTAAATACACAACCGAGTGGTTCATTGTTCTTCAAAAAATAGGTCTTGTTCATGAGGTCGATCTGTTCCTTTGACATGGTGAGTTGAATTAAGCTTTTATCGCTATTAATTTGCATGTGAATTGTTTTGGTGACAATTTTATATATTTCTTCTTATAATCAATCTGTTCCTTTGACATGGTGAGTTTATTAAGCTTTTATCGCTATTAATTTGCATGTGAATTGTTTTGGTGGCAATTTTATATATTTCTTCTTATAATCAATATTACGGAAAGAAAGAATATATTATCCGGAAAAAAGAATATATTAAATAATAACAAAAAAAAAAAAAAATGGGCTTCAAGGCTTGACCCGCCAAAATAACGGGTCAGCCCATTACCTGTCGCCGAATGCTTGATTGTGGGTCAGCCCACCTGCCGGCCCATGTTGAGACCTGTAGCCATCAAGTATCTAACTATAGCCCATTATCCCATTAAATATATAATACTAGTATTAATTATTAAATAGATCATCAAAGTCAGTAGTAGCGGTTATAAATAGATGGCCAAGGAAAAAAAATTGAGGGGAGCAGCGGAAAGGGGCGGCACTCACTCATCACTGTAGCATTACATACAACACAAACTACTCCATTAATTCGCCCCCCTTCCCTCTCGATTACCCCCAATGGGTGTTGAAATTCTCACCAAAATCAGGGACCAAAATTCCGGCGAGGCGGCGCCGCTGATACTCGGCCTGCAGCCTGCCGCTCTGGTTGACCACGTGGCAACGGTTGATTGGTCCCTACTCTCGCAGATCGCTGGCGAGGCCGGTGGCTCCTTCCCTGTAATTCCTCCCTTTCTTTCCTTTTCTGGTGGCGCGTTTTTATTACTTTTCACTATTTTTATTCCAATTGTGGGTTTTGATTGGGCTTTTGCGATAATTGTTGTTACTCGGAACCAAATGTGGAGTTGGAATTTTGTTTTTCATTTAGGTTTCTGTTTGCTCCATATGCTTCTGATTAATGTAGAGTTGGAATCTGTTTCGTGTTTGTTTTGAATTGTGCATCTCTGATCTCGAGGGTTATTGCATTTACATGTTATCTATAGCTCAATGGTTTGTGTTTTATGTTCTAATTTCAGAGTGGAGGTTCTGTAATTGTATTCTCTGATTTACTGAAATTCATTAGAAATCATCGATTTTCATTGGAGTGTGATGATTGTACTTGTGTATTGACTGTATATAGGTTGAGCCTGAGGAGTTGAAGTTCATTTTGAGGGAGGTTAATGCTCATATCGTTACTTCACCCCAAAACGCTTTGTTGAAAACGATAGCTGGTGGTAGTGTTGCGAATACAATTCGAGGTCTAGCTGCTGGTTTTGGGATTACCTGTGGAATAATTGGGGCATGTGGAGATGATGATGAAGGAAACTTGTTTATAGATAACATGAGCTCCTACAAAGTTGATCTCTCGAGATTGAGACTGAAAACTGGGCACACAGCTCAGGTAGTCTCCCCATTGATTCGGAGACCTACTTTGTATAATTTGACAACAGGTGGTTCATTTATGCAATTTGTAACTTGTGATGCAGTGTGTTTGCTTAGTTGATGAAGTGGGCAATCGTACGATGCGTCCATGTCTCTCTAGTGCCGTGAAAGTTCAGGTTTGTATGTTTGTTACAATGACGTTCAAGAAATTATATATGTTCTTAGTTCAAACTTGAATATGATAATCCTAAGCTTTCTCTCATCAGGCAAATGATTTGACCACATCGGATTTGAGAGGTTCCAAGGTAAACTAGAACTTTGCAAACATGCTCATCTCTTCTCATTTTATTTGTTGTTTGTCTTTTTGCTGTTGGAAACATGGTTATATGACTACTTTGACCTTTCACAAAATTTTCAAACATTTCCTTTTTCTTTTTGTTCTTCATGCTTCTGATAACTTGCTTTTTCTTGTCAATTCTTGTTAAACCCTGTGGTACTGAAGTGGCTCGTGATGAGATACGGGATCTTTAATATAGAAGTAATTCAGGCAGCCATTAAGATTGCCAAGCAAGTAGGTGTTTGCGTTTCACTCGATCTGGCCAGTTTTGAGGTATAGCACCTTTCGCAAGCTTAAAGTTTTTGTCCTGTTGAAACATTATGGAGAAATGTAAAGTTGTCTCTCTTCTGTAGATGGTGAGGAAGTTCAAGCCACAACTTTTGCAGTTATTGGAATCTGGAAGCATTGACCTTTGCTTTGCTAATGAGGACGAAGCTGGGGAACTCGTAAGGTGAGCTTTATTGTTTTTAAAATCCATGCAACAATGTTGAAAACAGAGAGAATCTTATTTTAGTCTATTGTGGGTTTGGTGGAGGATTATAATTGAAAGAGTATCTCAATAAATAATATGAATCATTTCATTTAATTCACAGTGATGAAGAGAATTCAGATCCTGAATCTGCTCTTAAATTTCTGGCCAAATACTGCCAATGGACTGTGGTGACATTAGGCGCAAAGGGATGCATTGCAATGCACGGAAAAGAGGTACGTATAGTACCCTTTTGAAATAGCTATCAACACAAAAATCATGAAAGATTATTTAGATGCGGATTGTTAGCGTTAAAATCCATTTTGGTCCCGTAACTTTGTCTTTTCCGCAAAAAGTCCCCAAAAAGCTAAGTTTTTCAATTTTAATTACTGAACTCCTTAATTGGTCCAGTTTTGGTCATAAAGTCGTTGTACGTCGTCTTTTTGGGACATGTTTTTGGCACGTGAGGTGTAAAATTAGTTCCTAAACTTTTTCCTTTCCTCAAAAGGTCGTGCCACAAAACTACATCATACTTCAAATTCCATAGACTTTGGGACCAAGATCGGACAAATTAAGAAATTATGAGATTAAATTGAAGAAACTTAACTTTTTCAGAACCTTCTGCGAAAAGGCAAAATTATGGACCAAAAATAGATTTTAACTCCGGATTGTTACTAAATAGGCCACTAGGAGAAGTCTTTATATCTCATTTTTGTTATCACTACGAATTCAACATATCATAGGTTGTACGAGTTCCAGCAATTGGGGAGTCGAAGGCAGTTGATGCAACTGGTGCGGGCGATCTCTTTGCTAGTGGGTTTTTATACGGATTGGTCAAGGGATTATCGTTGGAAGATTGCTGCAAGATCGGGTCTTGTAGCGGTGGCTCTGTCATTCGTTCTCTTGGTGGTGAGGTGACGCCGGAGAACTGGCAGTGGATGTATAAACAAATGCACACGAAAGGACTTGCTATCCCTCTACATCTGTAATTTCATGACCCTCATTTTTTTTCTTCCCAATGTGGAGTTGCATTTGATTTTATTAGCCTGCAACTACAATCTTTATTAACCTTTGCATGTTTCAGTTTATTTACCTTGCATTATCATTTCTCTTGCATTATTGAAAGCTTTCTGATTTAGACTATAGTCAATTTTTTGTTGCAATATTATGTTTAGTTACTCTTTATATCATCATTTACTCGAGGAAAATATAATTGAACAAAAAATAAATATAAAATACTTAATAATTAGAGAAAGTCTTGTGTGAAATATTGCACATTAGTGTTATGTGCAATACAACATAAATAAGATAAAAATGGTCAAAATTCGCCGGTCAACAGGGGCAGGCCTGGTCGGGCACGGGCATTAGGCTTCAGGTTGGCGAGATCGAATATGTATTTATAGAAGAATATCTTTATCAAATATGTGTTGTAGCTTAGTGGTTCAGATTCATTGTTAATGAATTTGGTCGTGGGTTCAATTCCTACTGAACACATAATTATTATTTTGTGTATTACTACATCTATGTATAAGTGTTACTACATTGTTATATTGAAAAAACTTCATATCCTACGTCACACGTAATAAAATATATTGTAACACATAAATATTCATAAAGTAATATGGGTCACAAGGTAACACATTATTGTTCATATGGTAACACATGAGTATTCACATAGTATTACCACGATTTATGAACAGTGTTACATATTATTAAAAAAACATGTGTTACTACATGAACAAAAAGTGTTACCACATGAACAAAACCAGTACAAGCGCGAAAAGAAATCTCTTGATGTGTTACTACATGAACAAAATAAGTGTTACCATATGAGCAAAAGAGTGTTACCACATGAACAAAACAAATACAAAGCGGAAAAGAAATCTCCAGTCTAAAATTACATGTTTAAAGAACAACTTGATGTGTTACTACATGAACAAAAGGAGTGTTACCATATGAGCAAAAGAGTGTTACTACATTACAAAAACCAGTAAAAACGCGAAAAAATCATCAGTCTAAAATTACAAATTTACAGAATAGCTTGAAAATAGTGCAGAAGGATCTGAATTTCAGCACACACTTTGTGTTGAGGGGTGATTCAAACACCACACACATATTCTCCTTTCTTCTCGCAGAATCCACGTCAAAAACTAAATTGAACAACCTGATTTTATTCAGTGATCGGAGCGAATTGAAGAAAATTAAATTGGACAAGAAATTAAGGCACGAACGAAGAAAAAGAACCCGTGAGATCCGCCAACAATCTGAAGAGAAGAGAAAGAAAAAGAAACCTAACAGCGCCTGTGCCGCACGACGCGAAGAAGATGAAGAAAGCCCATTAGCCCACCAGCAATCTGCCCTAACCCGTCCTCTTGACCCGTGAGAAAAAAAATTAAAAAAAAACTCAATTGCACATATCACTTGTATGCAATATTGCATACAAATTTTTGTCTAATAATTAATAGATATTCTAAACACACCTTAAAGAATAGATTGCACTTTCTTATAGTATATGCTGCAATCGATCAATTTTATATAGTATAAGTTGTCAGAACAAGTAAATTTAAATTATATAGATTGCATATTGATACATGTTGCAACTTGATATTTACTATATATTTTTTATGAGCTATAGTCTTTTATCAATGTATAACATGTATAATTTTTTAATTAATTTGCAATATATATATTTAACATGTATAATTTTTTAATCAATTTGCAATATATATATATATATATTTCTGATGTGCACTAATAAATATAAAAAATTCATAATAAAGAATGAAATGAATAATTATGAATGTAAAATTTTAATAATATAATGTTCAACTTATAAGTATATAAAAAGTCATACTCAAAATAAACATACATAAATAATAATTCGATTATTTGGTTATTTGAACTACTAAATACTAATCGACCCAAAAATCGAAACATCATTGACTCGGTTAACTTGATTATTTTTATTAAAACTTATTGAACTTGTAGGCTGTAATTAGTGGTTGGTTTGTAACATTGTGTATATTTCTCATCTTGGGCCTGGATTTTTCAGGATTTATATTGAGCCGGTTTTGTTTTCATGGGCCCCCGTTCATTTGGTCCTTTTTTTAGGCTGCATCTTTCAATGTGCAAAAGCCCAATTTGTTTGGGCTTTTATTTTTTATTTGTTTTAAATTTTTAATGCTTTTCACATTGGATTGAGTTGTCGTCCCTCGTAGTTATAATTGTGAAGCAGTTGCACTATAAAAATATTTTACATGAGAGCATCCACAACGGGTCATTTAATGAGTTATCCAATGAATGGATGGATGAAATTTACAATTTAAACCATTGTGACATTTTATTGGACAGGAGAGAGAAGCAAATTCATTCAATGCATTGGACAAGAGAGAGAAATTATTGTGGCAGCTTTTGTCATTTTTTCTTTCTTTTTAATTCTAAATATCATTATTTAATAAAATTTTGATAGTATATAAGGGCCCACAAGAATATATATGGATGGATGAACCATTGTGAAGGTGAGTGTTTGGGATGGAAAGAAGAGAAAATTCGGATGAAAGTTGATCATTTTCGGTGCTAATCGAAAATTTTAGTCGGGTCAAATTGAAATATAAATTTGGTTCAATTCATTTGGTATTAGGTATAGGTATTGGTTTCGAAAATTAAATTTTTTTATATTTAATTTCGATTTCTATTTCTAAAATAAACTATTGTAAAATTGAAAAATAAACCGAATAGAACAATATATATTATATATATAATTTATAAATCTTAATACATTTTATTAAAGAGTTGGTAAGCTGTGAATTTTGTTCACCGTGAAACTATTTTTTTTTTACAAGCAAACTCTTTAGTAATATAAGTCATACATTTTAGTAATATAAATCACACTCTTCAGTTATTACCTACGACACTCTTTGTTATAATATAAATTACACTCTTTATTTTTATGAGTAATACTCTTTATAGTAAAACGTCACACCCTTTACAATAAAAAGTCACACTCTTTAGTAATATAAGTCACACTCCTTAACCAGTTTCACCATAAAACTTGTTCACACAATACTTTTTCTTTACTAAAATGATCACAATGGAGTATAAGAAGGAATCTTCCCCCATATGATTTATACATCATCTCGACTTAGAATGATCACTCCCTAGTCCCTACCATGGAACAAATATCTTATTCCATATTAGTGTTTCATTTCGTATTTTACTACTTTTATTACATTTTAATTCGTTATGATTAAAATTAATTAATGATATTCAAATAATCATTAATGACTCATACCATATTATAACAAGATAAAAAATGAGTAGGTCTCCTGTGAAATTTATTGTGGTTTCATATTTGACAAAAACTTGTGTGAACCTGAGTTCACCGTGAACTCGATTTTTTTAGTATCATTGTTATGTATAAAAACTATCACTGTTATGCAAAAAAACTATTACTGTTACATACAAAAACTATTATTGTTAAAATATGCGTTATATTTTAAACAGTGAAAGTTTTTATGCATAGCAGTGATAGTTTTTATACATAACAATGATGGAGTTCATGTATAGACCTGGTTTATAGGAGTCTTCATATTTACATACATGACCCTTCATTTATCACGGCTAATACCCTTTTGTAATATAAGTCACACTCTTCAATTATCACTGGTAATATTCCTCTTGTATTATAAGTTACACTCTTCAGTGTTATGAGTAATACCCTTTATGAAATAAAAAGACGTACCCTCCACTTATCACAACTAATACCATTTAATAATATAAATTACACCCTTAATTAATTTAATATATTCTTTTGTGAAATTTGTTCACATCATACTTAGCCAAGTATCAAAATTAAATGGGTAATCTAAATTGACCGGCCCAAAGGTGACTAAAATTAGAAATAACGAAATTAATTAAAGAAGGTGCATTAGACATTGACTTGGCAAAAGAGATTCCAGATGGATACCAACTACCAAGGCAAATAAACTCAACATTTGGTGCAACAACTTCTAACAACCGAACAAAACTGCTAAAAAAGTCCCTACAACTATAAATATAAATTGGCGTGCTTAAGGCAGTAACATATACCTATTTAATTACACATAAAAAAAGAAGTATATAACAATTATCAAATATTAATAATAGTAAAATAAATAAACATAGCTACTTCCCAACGAGCACTTAATTTGATTTTATATTTTTTTACAGCTCATTTATGTGATTGGTTCAAAATGGCCAGCTAAGTAATAATATTAATAGGCCTTACCAACTTCAAAAATATATAAAAAGCCTTAACCATTTGAATGGCTGCCAAATTGTTTTTTGAGCAATGAGTGAAAGAATTTATGTTGTGATTTTATTTTTCTGGGCTCTTCTCACAATTGTCACTCCCACACTCGTTCGATTATCTTCTTCTGCTAATCTTTATAAGAGATTAGATAATATTGGTATGTATATATTTATTTATTTATATATGGGGTTCTTTAATTATATATTAGCATTTTAATTTTCATTTTCTATCTCAATTTTGAGTTTTCGCAGGTGAAGGAAGGGAATTGGTTAAGTTATTATTGTCAAGAAGGGCACTTGTTGCAGCAATAGATTCACCGGCACCAGCACCGGCGGCATTTCCGGCGGAGAATATGCAGTTTCAGATGGGTCCGGGAGTTACTATGACCGGAATTGAGCCGGAAAAAAATCAGCATGCACGATTCTAAGTTAATTTTCAATTTCGTCCTACAACTTAGTACTTGTCCACAAAAGGTCCTAAAAATTTTGGGATTTTTTATTTAGTCACGTGACTTATCAATTGGTCCAACTTTAGTACTATTTTCGCTGGAAAATCAGAAACGATGTCGTATAATTTCACTTTTTTGCACCGTATGACACCGTTCCCAATTTTACAGCGTAAATAGGACCAAATCGAAGTAATTTGTACGTTTTGTACTAAATTGAAATTTTCAAAAAAATTTAAGACCTTTTGCGAAAATGTTCAAAGTTGTGGGACGAAATTGAATTTTAACTTGAGAATTCTTGTAGAGTTGTATTTCCAAGAGGGTAGAGCGAGAGGATGCAGATAGTCCTGTTGTGATTGTAAATAAATACATTCTTTCATTAATTGATTTTGACAAAAATGTTCACAGAAGAGCATTACAGAAATATAAATTTAAAAGAAAAAAACAGTTTTCTTTTGTTTTGTCTCATCTGATTCTTCAGATTAGCTGTTTGGTCGTTATTATATTTAACAAAGATGCTAATGTTGAATGCACAAATGCCAAATGAAATTCTTGGGCCACTTAAAATTACGGGCCGGATATTCGATGCCCCAAAACTTATTTTAACACAGTTCGATTCTGTATTTCAATTTATAATATATTCCACAAGCGTTCCATCCAATTGAATCTTAAATAAATGGATCTAAAGTATAACGATCTATTTTGTTATTTCACGTGTCAATCAATTATACTATAAAATACAAAGTGAAAAAAAAAAAAAATATGATTTCATTCGATTTTAACCGCAAGAGACGGATGCACATGTACCTTGATGGGGCACGTGCCCATTTTTTTTTTCAGTATTATTTTCATTTTTATAGTATGTATCGTAAATTATAATTAGTAATATTAGTTATATTGTAGAATTCTTTTATTAATACTTTTATATTATGAAATTTATAATTAGTAGCATTAGTTATATTATGTAAATTTTTATTAGTATTAGGTATATTATAGTTTTTTAGTATTATTCTTATTTGCATAAAGCACTTGCATTAACTTTTTTCAGTTGCCCCTACTACAATTTGAAAGGTATTTTTTGTAATATTAATATCATAAACAAATGTCTAAGAAATTGGAAGGGAGATCAATAGATGAATGAAAGAAATATTTGATAGTGTGAATAATGAGTCAAATCATTCAAAATGTTTAAGTCTATAAAACTCAGAGGTTTGTATTGAAATAGACTTAAGTTGTAAGTTGTTATATAGGAAGAATTTATGAATATATATTTTATTTGTATCTAGTTTTGTCTAACCATTAAAGAATTCTGAAACTGTCCTGCTAATAGGCATGGATAGTTCTTATTCTAAACGAGTTTGAGAAAAAAAAAAAAATCCTTACCCCAAGTACCATTAAATTATACTTTCTATTTTAGACATTATACCAATTTTTTTTTAAAAAAATTAATACACGTTGTTGTGCATTTTAATCTTTATTTATAATTTTTTGTTCAAAAAAATCTTTATGTATAATTTTTAATGGCTATACCAGTAAGTTATTTAATTTTGTTTAGTACTTTTAGCTAACACAAACATATTAAACATCTTCTTGTGAATTAATTAATTGTTAATGAGTAGGTACCCATTTAGATACACAAATACACACAAAGTCATACAAAAATTGTATGTCAATATTATATAATAATTTTATGGTTATATATAAATCATGTACATCAAGAAAATAAAATATGAATCATTACTAAAACAAAAGTTGGATCTACACTTTTGTCATTATTTGTTGCACTAGTTGATGATCATTCACATAGAATTCCATAGTATGAGTATCCTTCAAAGTGAAGCTTATATTTATATTTCCCCTTTTTCTTATGTAAGTAAGTATTATTATGGTAAAGAAAAAGGCATCCATATGTCACAAATTTGACTAGTTGCATCAACTTTTGTTTCTATTTATTGTCCATCATCATGATAAGTGGGGGTTTTAAATAATGTAGGGGCACCTTAGGAAGTTGGCACGTATCTATTTGGCACTACATGCATGATTACAATTGACATGTAGCTAACTTTTAATTGTGCATGCTACATATTGTACGAGGACATAAATGTAAACATGTAACCAAATTTTGGTTCATCTCTTCAACTTTCAATCACAAATCATTTCATAACTTTAACTCAAATAAATTTAATTTCATAATTTTTTTGTCATTAATTTAATTTCAATAATTTTGATAATATTTAATTTTAATCTCAAATCGATCGTAAGACTCGAAACAACGTCATTTTGCCATCAATTTTAAGTGTGTTGACAAATTCTTGCCGTCAATTATAGTTTTAATTTAAATCTTTTAATTTTTTTAATTATATATCTAAAATTTCAGCTATTTAAAAATAAAAAATAAAAATACACGTGAATGAAACAACACAACATCCACATGAAAATCTCAAATTGAAACAGTAAAACGACGTTCTTTCGATCGGTTTGGGGCTAAAATTGGACATTGTCAAAGCTACTGAAATTAAATCGACAATAAAAAATTATGAAAGTAAATCTATTTGAGGTATGAGATCATCTGTGATTCAAATTCCAATACATGATGCATATATGTAACAATTTTATCTTTTCATCAATGAGGATCGAACATTACTTGTTCAACGCAGGAGTAATACCAATAAATTATTAGTTTATACCATGATTCGATGTCCATAATACAATATATATATATAATACTATATATTAGTAAACCTGATTTAGCTTATGTATTTAAAACCACTTTAGTCTGCGTAAAACTCAATTCAATCAGATTATTTCGTTTTAAAATCGTGCACTCTCATTAAAAGTTATTTAAATTAAATTTGTAATCTATCTAATTAAATATTTTTCGTTTTTATCATATTTATTTATTAAGATATGCTACGCTTATTTATAAATATATATTTACATCCCTACATGTATCTTATATGCACTTATGCAGTTGCATATAAATAAATATTTGTAGATATCTTATATGTAGCCGACATGATTAAAATAGCACGTCCAAATTAATACTAAAATTAAACAAAAGCATATCCTATGAAAATCATAATATAAGGTGACAATCATAAAATAAATAAATAAATTTGATAAATATATATTGTATATGTTGCAGGGAATATTGAGGTAAACAATTTGAGTTATGAATTCGTTATGAATGTATATTATAATTGTGTAATTATTTTGTATATTGCAGGGAGTTTTATTATACTGCACAGAGTATTAATGTAAGTAATTTGAGTGTTTAATTAATTGTGAATGAGTTTCTTCTAATATATTCATAATTATTAATATTCACGTTTTGTATATATTGCGGGGAGTATTGAGGTAAGTAATTTGAATTATGAATTCGTTTTCAATTTTTTAAATTTTTTAATCTGATTTTGTGTTGTATATTTTATTTAATATCGCATAGAGGTAAGTAATTTGAGTTATGAATTGGTTATGAATGTTCATTGTAGTTGTGTTATTATTTTATATATTGCAAGGAGTTTTTCTTATATTGCACGGAGTATTGAGATAAGTAATTTGAGTGTTGAATTATTTCTAAAGGAATTTCTTATAATCTGTTCCATTTAATTTGATTTTATTATTTTATATTGCAGGGAGTATTGAGTTAAGTGATTTGAATTATGAATTGGTTATGAATGTATTTTGCAATTGTGTAATTATTTGTATATATTGCGAGGATTTTTTTTTTTATATTGCACGGAATATTGAGATAAGTAATTTGAGTGTTGAATTAGTTGTGTAGTAGTTTCTTTTAATTTGTTCATAGCGATTAATATTCACATTTTATATATATTACAGGGAGTATTGATGTAAGTAATTTGAGTTATGAATTGGTTATGAATATTTATTGCAGTTGCGTAATTATTTTATATATTGCAAAGAGATTTTTTATATTGCACGTAATATTGAGATAAGTAATTTGAGTGTTGAATTAGTTCTAGAGGAGTTTCTTCTAATATGTTCTATTTAATTTGATTTTATTATTTTATATTGTAGGGAGTATTGAGGTAAATAATTTGAGTTATGAATTGGTTATGAATGTTTTTTTTTTGTAATTGTGTAATTATTGAGTATATTGCAGAGATTTTTTTTTATATTACACGGAGTGTTGAGATAAGTAATTTGATTGTTGAATTAGTTGTGCAGTAGTTTCTTTTAATATGTTCATAGCGATTAATATTCACGTTTTGTATATATTGCAGGGAATATTGAGGTAAATAATTTGAGTTATGAATTTATTATGAATGTTTATAGCATTTGTGTATTATTTTGTATATTGTAGGGAGTTTTTTTTTATTGCACGGAGTATTGAGGTAAGTAATTTGAGTGTTGAATTAGTTGTTAATGAGTTTCTTCTAATTTGTTCATAGCTATTAATATTCACGTTTTGTATTTATTGCAAGGAGTATTGTGAAAAGTAATTTTAGCTATGAATCCGTTTGCAGGGAGTTTTTTTTATATTGCACGAAATATTGAGGTAAATAATTTGAGTGTTGAATTAGTTTTAGAGAAGTTATTTTTTAATTTGTTCATAGCGATTAATATTCACTTTTTGTATATATTGATGGGCGTATTGAGGTAAATAATTTGAGTTATGAATTTATTATGAATGTTCATTCTAGATTTGCTCTGTTGAAGTGACAGACACTTGACTTCAGATGAATAATTTTTGTATTGATAGCATAGAAAGTCTTTCAGGCAACTGTTGACCTCTCGCCACTTTAATGACTGTATTGGAATTTTGTCTTTATTTGCTTCACTTTTTTTTCATCAAACTCATTGATATAGCAATAACATCAGCTACAAATATTTGTTATGTTGTTTATTTGGTCACAATATATTATTTATTTAAGAGAAGATGTTTTTCCAGACTACCAATTTTATCACTTTTGATATTGGTCCTTTTGATTTATTTTATTTAAGTTTTAGATCACAGTAACTTATAGACTTTTTGTCCAAATCGTCAAGCGAAATATCATAATATTACCAAGTTGCTAAAAATCATATCTTCCTCCACATGTTAAGCGGAAAAAAAAAATAACTTTGTTACTTTTTTTATTTTAACTTATCTTTTGCCTATCATATTATTTTCTGCTTATAATATTGAAATAATTTTACAATTTCCTCCATAATCAGTAAATCATAAATTAAAAATCTCAAGTACATCATTTTTGCATGAGGATATGATATTTATGTTTATATATAAATTTATTTGTATAACAATTAAATTTTTTAAAGATAAAATTATATATCAAATCTTCCGTAGATATGATTAGTTAAAACTCTTTAAAATTGTTCAAGAAAATAATTTTTTTAGAGATTTTGTAAAATAAATATTTATCTGAAAAAAAAATATGTACCAAATCACACTTAGATATGATTAACCATAACTCTTTAAAATACTTCAAACAACATTATTTTTCAAAATTTGAAATAATATTTTTTTTTCATTCACAATAGAAAAAAATTAATTCATCTTTTCGAATTGCAAAGTCTTTCATAACAAACAAATGAAATGTTAGAATTTCTTTTATAACACCAAAATTATTTCAACCCTGCGTAATACGCGGGTATACGAACTATATATATATATATATATATAATTAGTACATAAATTGATTATTGATGTTCAAATATAGAAGATGAATTTTGTCATCTTTATCCAAACAATACCGTTACCAAACTAACCACGTTAGAATAATCACGAGTACAGTTGCACACATTTCATTCATATGTTCACCATCATTTACAACAGGGGCGGAGCCAGGATTGAATCGAAAGGGGGGCCAAAAATTAAATAGTTACTAATTTTATAAAGCTATTATAAAATTTATTCGCTCAACTAATATTATAATATCAAGATACATTTGCGTGAGATAGTCGCACGATAAGATAAAACATAATTTGAGCACGACACTTTAATATTTTGAAGAGGTGTGTGTTAATTTATACTGATTTGTACCTCATCTTGAGATCGTTTCATACAAATTTTTGTCCAGTATCAAAATTAGTAATAAGATCATCAAAATATGCATCATTAATACATTCATGTATTGAATCTCAAAATATTTCTCTTATATCTAAAATTATATACACGTGAATTATATTTACTTCTTTTAGCCATTCAATTTCTATTATATATTTGCAATGAATAAATAAAAAGATAACATGGAAAAAAAAATGTATCATGACACTTAAATAAATTAAAATAACAAACAAATTAATAACTGAAACTAATTATAAATGAAAACAATAACTAGCAATTTCTCCTTTGCAAACATGCGTCTTTTATATACATATATATAATAGAAGGAAATTTTGAAAATGTTGAGGGGGGCCATGGCCCCTCCAACAATACATGTGGCTCCGCCACTTAATTGAAGGGTGCGTCCTTCATTGCTCTAAGTTATAAATTTTGTTTACTATTACTTTAAGGTACAATTGCATTTATATATACATAGTCAAATCTGCACATTCAACTATATAATATGCAAATTCAATTACGTAATGCAAGTAAAAGAAAATTTGTACTATAAAATAATAGTCTCTCAACTTTGTACTTTAAAGTGATGATCTTAACTGAATATGATAGAATCACATATATAATTACCATATATTTAATTAATATTGGTTTTAAAATATATAGAATATGGATAATTTTTGTGCATAATATATATGAATTATGGATATAGTTCATATATAGATTAATAAATAGAATATATTTTATATCTTACATGATACAATGTGGAATAAATTTTGAGCATACACTTTTTTAATAGAGATAATTTTTGTGCATAATATATATATATATATATATATATATATATATATATATATATATATATATATATATATATAACTAATTTATACACTAACAGTATCAATTATTATTTACAAAAGCCCCAACCACAAATATTATTTTAGAAGAGCCTAAAATAAAATAAAACATGGAATTTAGCATTTATATTACAAACATAGACACTTTCACTCGATTTCTCTCTTTCTCAAAGTTTTCGAGAACCAAACCCCTCCCTCCACCGCCTGAAAACACCTTCAACCTAGCTCCATAGGTAATTGAACTCCCCCCCCCTCTCAATGTATAACAACGTATTTCTTGATTTCTTCTCAATTGTAGTTCGTGAATCAACGTCTACAGCTAGCTTTTCTATTCAGATCGGACTTGGAAATTCACCTAACTTTTGAGAGATTCTTAGATCCTATTTGATTCGCGGGATTGATTGGGATAGACCAAGATTAGAATTTTAATCCCACTAATCTACCGTTTGGTTTGGGGATGAGGGTCATGATATGCTTCAAGCCCGGATAGAAAATGTATAAAATTTCTCCATGAAATTATATATATGTCAATTACATGTGAAAAGTGGGATAGAACATATCCCATGTGCAATACTACAAATTGTCCTTTTATTGTTTGAATTAAGTGTGTGTTTCAATTAAATTTAAGGATATTTATGACATTTTAATAGGTATCACATCTAATCGTTCACTCTAATCCTACAATCCAAACGCATATCTTGATTCAAACAAATCTAGTCCAATCAATTCAATCTTACTCAATCCAACTCAATCCTATCACACATAATCAATCCAGTCTCGTGAATCAAACATCCCCTTACTGTATATAAACAGTACCTTCACCATCCCGGATTAACTTACACCGTTTGAGCGGCACACAAAATAAGGAAGTGGAGCAATGAGTAGAACTGTGATGGGTAATTTTGTAAACTTTTATATATAAAGTAAATAAATAGATTGAAGTGTGTATATGTGTGAGCCCAAAAATAATACATTTTGTGTAATATTGTGAAGATGAATTTATGAAGAACTTTCTATTATTAGAGTGTTCAAGTTATTTTGGGACGTTCGAATAAAGGAAATGTGCAAATTACTATGTTACAGATGGTACAGAGGGAGTAAATATTATTCGGCGATTATATTATTATTCTTTGAAGTTGTGTAACCATACCATAAACAGAACAAAGATCTTTCAAAATCCTAAAAATATGTGTAGGTCTCGAACGGGTTTAGTGAGGGCAGAAGTCTAGAGGAGGGTGAATAGACTTCAAAACTTTTGTCACAGATCGGGTGTGTGAGGCGTTAACTTCGATCAGAGTGTGAGTGAATCGGTTTGGTCGATAACCAACTTACTAATAAATCAAGGCAGATTAGTTGAGAACTATCGGTTTAACGATGTGTGCGGAAGCTTAAGTTTTACCCGTGAAAAACCGGTTTTTATAAATCGATTCCAAAGTTAGTGTTTTTAACGGGGTTGGATGAAGTGTCAAGCTTGATCGATCGAAGCTTTGGTGCTGGCCGATCTCAACTTAGAATATGTATGCACTTTAAAGGTTGTGTGCAATTGTGTAGAGCGATTAATCAAAGCAATAAAGGCACACAAGATTTATAGTGGTTCGGACAAACCCGGTCCTACGCCCACTCTTCCCTATCACAAGGGCACCAACTTAACCAACCGAACTTAGTTTTATGTGTTAGTTCAACACAAGACACCGACAGATATTTAAGGAGTTCTCACTCAACCGATCCTGTAAATCGTAACTAGAAACCCTAGTCTCGAAAACTTGCTAAACAACTTAACCTAACTTGGGTTTGGATAAGATTGTTTTGGTTCCAACTATGAAATTTTTTTTCTAGTGTTTAAGGTACCTATCGGCCTAGATGAAAAGATTTCTATGCTAAGAACTTATGGGATGAACACTTAATAAAATAATCTTCTTGATCGTGTTCTTCGTGCGGAATCGATAATTGCTTGAGCTTCTTGATTGTTCGGTGTTTTAGTGTTTCACTCAAGTGTGATCCCATATTTATAGACCTTGAAATCAAAGAGCCGTTGGAGAGCAATTTGAATTTCGTATATTATATTAGGTAGGTTTTGCAGGATTGATGTGGCGTCTTGAGGCGGCATGGCCGAAAAAGCATGATCTTGTATTTTATAGCCGTTAGAGAGAGCAAAGATCAAATCCCTTAATTGTCGGGCTCCGATCATACGATGTCTTGTTCTTATTGGTTAGCGAGACGACTTTTCAATGTTTGTTCTTCCAACTAAGGTTGACATTCTTCTTGTTCGGATCATAGGCGTATGATTAGGTGAAACATTAGTTTTCACTGGAGAGTGACCGATCGGTCGAATCGATCATCTACGATGGAGTCTTCGGTGCGGTTGACTTAGCTTCAACTAGCGGACTCGGTACCGATGTAGGTCTTCGGGTCCGATCTTCCTCGAAGTCATCCGATCTTCAAGCATTTCGAGTTTGAGCTTTATGACTTGGTGAGATATCGACTAGATCGGATCGATCCGATCTTCAGTACTTCTCTAGCATTCGGCGCCTCGATGATATCACGTTCTTTGGATTTTCAGATTCGACTTATACATATTGAGGTTCCCTCAATATGTGACCTATCTATTACATCGGTTGTTCTATCTGAAGAATTATCAATCGGTATTATATAAACGGTAATATAAACATCGGTCATACCAATGTGTCCATTGGTCCTATTACATGTGTTTTCGAACTTTTATCAAAACTATAAATTTCCCAACAATTTCCCTTTTTGATAAAACCAAAACACCGAGAAACCAAACACAGTTGATAAATATAGAGCAAAGAAAAAAGCACATAATCGAAGACAATGAGATTTTGTCTTAGGATCGTAAAATAAACTTTTCTCATTAGATATCGGTTACATGTTACATCGTAAAAGTTTGAATTTAAAAACGGTGATCCCGAGAAGTCTTCCGATTCTTCACTCTTTAGGCTTGTATCCTTCCTCGCATCTCTTTGATCTTGAGGTACGTTGAAGATCCGATATAGTTTCCATTTGACATCATTGGTCTGGCGAGGATCGATTATATGCGTTTTGCTCGGGATGTCAAAGTAGAATCTCTGAAATGCCGATCTGTCAAATGAACCATCTGTCTTCGAGTAATCCACGAGATCATACTCTTGGCGAGATATTTTTACATTGATAAGTTTGGCCTCATTTTCCGGATACTTGTAAAAACTGGATATTTATTTTCTAACCGGTTGAGGAATTCATCATCCGGAGATTCTTCTCGTGGAACAAGATTAAGCACAAAAGCATCCGAAGCCATTCACTTCGATCTTGTTCCATTCCTCAAACCTCTTAGCATGTGCGGCGATTTTTTGGAATGATCTCATCAACTCTTGCTTGCGGTGAGGTTACCGTACGATTTTCGGCCTTTCCTTTCTTCGCTCTCGATCCGAATTTTTTCTTGATTTTACGCCTCTGTCAATTTTTACGCCTTTCTTTTCTTCTTTTTTCGGGCCTCTTCAAAGAACTCCTCTTTGGGCGATTTTCGGCGATTCTTTATCGACCAGATGTCGGCTTATTTGTGCTTCTTGTGACTATTTTAGTCCGAGTAGTCGATCTGAGTTGTGATGTCCCAAAGACCCGCAACAAACCTACCTTTTGTAATGTCGAAAGATGCCGCAATAGCCTACCTTTCTTTCCTTTGATTTTTCAATCTTTTCGAGAGACTTCATTAGCAAAGAGATCCAGATGGTCTAGTCTTTGTCCATAGTTTCTTGATCTGAATTAGATCTTTCGTTGTTCGATCATGTCGATTGGTTTTCTCCGAATCCTTCCCCTTTTTTGGTTTGATCAAAAGTTACCGTGGAGGTGGGAAGTTAGGGAACCAAAATCGACCGATATTGCCTCGTTGAGATCCGCAATGATAAGCCCGAACTGGAGCGGTTAGAAGTTGAACCTTCGAGATCGGCTTTCGATAGATTCGATGGCGTAAGAAAATGTAAAGATCGGTTTGTCAAGTTTGTCTTCTGTCAAATCGAGCTTTTCAAAGGGTGAGCATCGGAAAAGAAACTTGTTGTTGATCCACCTGAATCGACTTGTCATCCACGAATTTTATAAGATCGCAGATACGGTGGTCACAGATTTGGGAGAACCCGATCTTTGATCACGTAACTGGGAAATAGCCAATTCTCTTTGATCTGTTATTTCTTTGAGGCCAATCGCCTCGATCGCCTATCACTCCTCAATTTCTTCTTCGGAGATCTTTGAAACATGATCGATCTCCACGAAGTTGATCAACAGTTATATGTGATGTTGGAATGTTTTGCGTCCTTGATCGATTTAGATTGTTTGTGCCTCCGGTGGTTGGTCATGAATCGACAAAGTAGTTCCACTATCATCGGCTCTCTCAGATCCTTCATTGTAGCATCTACTTGAGGAGCTTCTTGATCTCGGTTCGCCTTGTTCGGTCAATCCTTCTGTGGATCGAGCTTTGATAGATTCATTAGTTATATTTCGGTGGTGATCCTACGTTAGCGATTTCCTCATATCGAAATCAAAATCTGCAAACTCATCAACACCGCCCATTTGCTCAATAATCATTATAAAATCCGAGAAGCTTTTTAATCCGAGATCTCTCGGTGAGGATCTCCATAACTTGTTCTCTAATAGCGGGATGGGCGACTAGTTACGATACATCTCATCAATTTCTCGTTCGATTTGCATTACATTATTTTCCCCTGTGATGGTCTTTTTTGATGATCTAGACTCGAGGAATTATGCATCTGGGGATTAAGGTTGATGAGATGTGGAGGGTTCGTGGTGGTGCTTGAGTAGGTGGAAGTTGTATGCGACAGTTTCGACAAGAGGTTACGTGGCGGGAGGCGATTGGCGCTCGGTTCCACAACGGGTAAGGTTCGGGATTCGCGAATTCTGCGGGTTCAGTTCGCGAGATGTAGTTCGAGTTCGTGGATCGATGTAGTTTCGTGTTAGCGCAAGGGTGGAAAAGTAGAGAGACATGCTCGTGACCCGTTAGTCTCGAGTGGTGAATCATTTCATTTTGGAGGAGAAGAAGATCGTTCGTTCAGTGCTTCTTCCTCGTAATGAACTCGGGCGGCTCTCATCTTGAGAAGCGCTCTTTTGATTTTTTCACCGATTTTTGTGGTGCAACAGACCGATCTGGCGCTTCTTTTTTCTTCATCGACTCTTCTTCTAAGATCGTGAGTCATGGAGGCTTGCTTCGCTTCTTGACCTCTTTTCCCGGACCTTCACCATTTTCTTTTTTTTCTTCTTGGGGCTTGGTGTAGATGAAGTTGCTTCCTTGCTTTTTTCCTTCTTAGTCTTTGGGGGAGTTGGCGCGATATCATCGTATGGTGGCCCAAATATGGCTAAAGTGGTGGAGAGGAATGCCTTGTAGGGCTTCATTCCATTCATTCCCATCCGGCATTTGGCATTTTGTCTTGTAGGATAACCGCAACCTTGTTGAGATTTTCGATCCTCTTCTTCGAGATAGACCGCCTCCACTCATCAACTCCAAATTTATCATGTTCTTGGAGTAGAATGGCCTTTAGGAACCCATGCCAATTGATGTTCTTGGCTTCATCAATTATTGCGACCATGCCGCATCTGTTTGGTGATGTAAGAGCATCGGAAATTTGAATGAAATACCCATAATTGTTTTTTGACAAAATATCAAACAACAATCGGTATTTCCTCTTGAGCATCATTCGAGAAAACCCGGCGATGATGTTTGTCACCTCTCGATGAGCTCGTTTCGATCAACTCATCTTGATTCTCCTCAGAAGGAAGAGCGAGAATTTTTCCTTTGGTAGGTCAACAGACGAAGTTATATCCTCATTCGTCGACCGATCTCTTCTCCGTGGATCGCCGAAAAAGTAGTTCTTCTCCGGAGCATCTCAGATCCACCTTTAAATTCCTTAAGAATTCGAGGGGTTTACATCTTTGATCATTGGATTGCAAAGTGAGCAAAGACAATATTTCTCAAGTCCCTTTCTTCATAATTTTTCTACTTCCATTGATTAGGATCCTTTGTCACCCCAAATTGTACGAACTTGTCCTCGACAATCCTTAATGTCGATTTCAAGATAGTTGCACATTATTTTACCCATACCGTGAGTGATCATCTACGATAAGATAGATTCGGTTAAAATTGTGCATAAATACTAAGAATATCACATATACGAAACCAAGAAACAATAAAACATAATCTGAGGATATCGGCGATTGACAAAATCTTTAAGATCAATGGTTTTAAGCGAATGATTCATCAAATTATCGAAATTACCGGATTTCATTTTTTGATTTGAAACTTAAGAAAAACACTTTGAATCGCAAAAAGAAGTAATCTGGAGAGTTTTCAGAAAATAAAACGCAAGTTTGTGATTTGGAAAACTCTGGTAGGGTTTTTGATGAACCTTATAAAGATGAGGAGGGAAAAAGACAAGATTGAAGATCAACCGTTTGAAAAGATTAGACGATCCAGATTAAGCGGTTTTGATCGAATGGTTGGGGGAAAACGCGTTTAAAAACTTTTGGATTTAAAAGCCCATTTTGTAGCAATTAATACATGTACCCCACGTCCGCATTAAATGATTTGCAGGGGATACGTCACACAGGTAATGCGTACAGTAAGGCAACTAAAAACAGATAAAATCCGATGAATAAGTAAATAACAAGGGAAAAGAAAGGCGTATCTGATTGACTGATATAGTAATCAGTCAATACCACTTGAAGTTGATTCCACTTGTTGATCTTAGTTTTGCCTAAACCTTATAATTTCCCAAATTATTTCTTTTCAACCGACCTGTTTCATTTTGTCCGATTTCCTTATGATCCTCCTCGATCAGTTGAAGTTCCCCCTTCAACTGATATTTCTGTTTTCTCATAGACTGATATATCTGATTTGTTGAGGTTTCAAGTTCAACTGATCTTCCTTATCTGATCAGTTTCGTATGTAATCAGATTTTGGTTGACCTAATCTGATTCTTCTCAGATCAAGCCAATTCTTGGGATAAGTGTTACCGCCAAAACTTAGTCTAGAATAGTAGTCTCTATTCCCTAAGTTGGCGCGATTTGACATGCGTAATTATCGTCTGTATATCTTGATATGTCAATCCGCCGTAAAATTTATCCAATTATCGGTCGCGTGATTTCTACATTTGTCCTTGTGATGCAAATTTCTAAAAGGCTTTTTGAAATCAAATTTGCATTTGCACCCCTCTTGGGCCTCTATAAATTGGACCATTGTTTTTACACAACATAACCCATTCACCATACTTATCTTTCTTTGTAAAAACATGCATTCTGGTGAACCCTTATTTCCGGTGAAACTTTCGGCAAACACCTTTACCCATTTTTCAATGATTTCAGCTTCTCAAATCAACCCTGTGTGTCCCTTTATCCCGCTTTTTAAATGTCGTCATCAAAGATTTCACATACAATTGTTGCTAAGCTCTTTACCACCACGGCGGCGGATCTCAGTTGTCAAATCGGAAGACACTTCTCCTAACCGTATGCACCTTGTGTGTCTATCGTTATGACGTAACAAAGATCAACAGACTCGGTCGATATAAAACATGAGTTTGATATACGGTCTTGATCGGACAACGGTGATCTTCAGTATATCAACTCAATTTTTTTCATCGACACATGTGCCCATAAGGTCTTTGAACCAATTTCTTGGCACATGTGCTCCATTTAACAAATTTGGAGAGTCCATTGACTTCAGTCTAAGGGCTCCGGCTTATAAATCCTATCAAGGTGTTGGAGAATGAGTTCTGCACAGATCTATTCGGGTGAATATTTAAATACAAATTTAATTCATTAATTATTACTAGCATGAATTAATCCTATATTAATTCAAATAATAATTGCAACAACATATCATGCATATAAAAAGCCACGTAAAACCCACGCACGGAATCTACGGGTTTACGGAACGCATTCTCGGGATGGCGTTGACTTTGGTCGGACGGACTAACCAAAAGGACTTCCCAAGTATTCCCTTAGCCCTTGCTCGACAATCCGTGGAAGGATACTCATGAACAATTAACAAAAGGAAAAAATAAACTTTGTTGCACCACTTATGTGGATTTGCTAATATTTCCAGCACATGGAATTGTACTTGGGAATGAACTAATCATCCCCTATATATAGGAGAGGAGGAGCACGAAAATTTAGTGAATTTTCAATGTGGGAAAAAACTTTTCTTGGTCACCAAGAAATCTTGAATATATCCCATATATTCTTTTTCCCATAATTAAAATATTCCACAAAAATCCACCTCCTCTTTCTTTATGGAATTTTCGAAAAAATGAGTGTGCAAGAATCCAAGATTTGGATCTTCTTGAATTTATGAGATATTCTTGTATTTCAAGAAATACATATCTTCCATAATATCTTTTCAAGAAAATCAAGAAAATCTTTCTTGCCCTCTATTTTCCAAAAATTTCGAAAATACTTAATGAATAACCAAGTGAGAGATTTCTTGAATTTAATGAGATAATCTTGTATTCCAAGAATACATATCTTCATTCCATAACAAAATTCAAAGAAAATCTTTTCTCCCTTTTTATCCATAATT
Organism: Stenogyne calaminthoides; assembly: GCA_037126765.1. Taxonomy (NCBI): domain Eukaryota; kingdom Viridiplantae; phylum Streptophyta; class Magnoliopsida; order Lamiales; family Lamiaceae; genus Stenogyne; species Stenogyne calaminthoides. The sequence continues at coordinate 26,752,429 of JBBCBC010000029.1, read as the reverse complement.
TTCGAAAATAATGAGAAAAATATAAGCAACAATATTTATTTTATTTTAATCACATTTTCAGGTTATTGGACTATATGTTGGGCTACTCAGGGGGCCTTTAGGAGAATTAAGATTGGACCTTCTAATGAATCTTGAATATCTAATATTGAGCCACAATATAATTCAAGCCCATAAATATTAATTAATCTCACTACATAATTAATATTGACTATCCATCTTAACCCATATTACAAATCAATATGGCTCCGGTCATTATTTCGTATTTAAGATTATCTAGCCCATTAATTAATTCAAGCCACCCAAATAGCTTTCCATTAATTAATATCTTTTGTCCTTGGTCAAGAGCGGTTCAACATTATTATCCATACCGAAAAAACAAATTCCACTTGCAAGATTTAGTATGATAAAGCTTATGAACCTCCCAGGGGGCAAATCAAGCAAGCGTATTTGCACACGATTCTTCAGATTAAATCTTAGCAATCACATGTGACCAATAATATTGCCCAAGATAAAAAGTATTGAATCTCTCTCGATTCGCTACCCATGATAAGTCAAAGCAATAGTTACCGATCCCACGTGATCCTATTTAAGGGACGAAGGTTAAGAAACAACGATCAACCGAGGTCTAATTCTTCCTTGTTCGATTCTCAAGAATTTATCCTCCTCAGAGGTCCTATTCAAAGACATCACCATGCACTAGTGTAATCTCTTGGTCAAGACAAACCAATCCCGAGCCTTACACCTCAACCTTTCGCGATGGTTGTTCATTTCCATCTAGGTCGTGAATGGCGTATTTTTTTAGTTACAAGGACCATTAATTTAATCTTTCGTGATCGGGTAGCACTAAATTAACTACGATGTAACACATATCTGAATTATTGAACAGTTATGCAAAGAAATATATATAACATTCAATCATATTTAAAGCATCGATGATAAACAATTTATTTCAATAAATAAGTCCGAAATTCGGGCCGATTATACAAAGTAAAAAGCATACTTTTCAAAGATAATCCCCAACAATCTCCCACTTATACTCAAAGTCCGCTTTTAAGTATATACTACAACACGCCTCGAGTAGTCCGTGACATCTAATGTCACCTACACCTAACCTAATAATTTCTCCCACTTATACTTAAAGCAGTTGGCAACGGTCTTGACACCCATTCCACTCACATGTCTCTCGAATGTATTCAGAGGCGACTTTGTGAATGGATCTCGCTAGGGTCGCCCTCGACGCTATCTTTTGCCACATCTATATCTCCTCTCTTAACGATTTCTCGATAAGATGTCTTTCCTTTAATGTGTTTGTTTGACTCGTGGACTCTTGGTTCTCTTGAATTTGTAATCGCTCCTAGCGAGATATTGCTAGACGATTGAGAACACCATCCAAGTCCTCTAAGAAGATCTAGAGCCCAAATCGGTTCTTTTTTTTCGCTTCACTGGCGCCTACTTACCCGACTTCCATGGTTGAGTCAAGTGATGCATTTTGCTTCACACTCGGCCCATTTGATGGCTACACTTCCCAAATGTAAACACACTAACCGAGGCGAGATAATTTGGAATCTATATTTGATTGGAAACCGAGTCCATGGCCGATGGGGATTGGAGTATCGATCGATAAATCAACATTCTATCCCGAAGTTCTCTTGAGATACTTCGTAATGTTTTTAAATGTAAATCCCAACGCGCTTTCCTTGGGCTACTTTGATATCTTGCTACCATGCCTACGGCAGCGTATATCCGGTCTCGTGACACAAAGAATGCATACATAAGGTTTCCGACAAACCGGGAAGCACAAGGAATACCTTTCATGTCATCTATCTCCTTTTCGTCTTAGGGAACATTTTCTTGGATAGATGGATTCCAAGTCTGAAAGGTACGAATCCTTTCTTGGAATCTTGCATGCTGAATCGTTTCAAAAACCAGTGTCAATGTATGAATACTTGCGATAACCCGATCATCCTTTTCTTGTGATCTCGAGTAATCTTGATCCCAAGGATGTGCCCGGCTTTCCCTAAGTCTTTCATATCAAACTGCTTTTGAAACGCCATGCCCTTACGTCTGACCACATCTTCACATCGTTTCCGATGATCACAATGTCATCTACGTATAGTACTAAGAATACCAATGCAGTTCCGAAACGCTTTTTATACACACAACTTTCAAACTCGTTTTGATCAAACCCATAAGACTTTATTACATGATCAAAACTTTGGTTCCAAGCTCTGGATGCCTGTTTGAGTCCGTAAATGGACCTCTTGAGCTTACAAACTATGTGTTCTTAGCCTGTTTCAATGAAAACATGGGGTTGTCAGATATAGATCTCTTTATCAAGACTTAGTTAAGGAAAGTCGTCTTGACATCTATTTGCCGGACTTCAAAGTTGAGATCTTGTGACAATCGATAAGAGAATACTGGATGGACTTAAGATGGCTAGAAAAGAAAAAAGTTTCCTCATAATCGATCTCTTTCTTTTCGAAAGTATAACCTTTCGCCATTAGTCTTGCTTTAAAGGTTTCAACCTTCCCGTCCGGTCCTCTTTTCCTCTTATATACCCACTTTCATCCAATGGGTTTGACCCCATTAAGTGGTTCGACTAGCTCCCACACTCTATTATGAAACATAGAACCCATATCGTCTTTCATTGCTGTTTGCCAAGAATTTGCATCCATATCTTGGAGTGCCTCGTCATATGTCTATAGGTCTAATTCTGGGGAATCAAGTCCGAGGACTCTCATATTCCCATGAATCTCTCGGGTCGTCTAACAACCCTCCCACTATAACGAGGTCTGCCAGAAAATGTATCGTTTGGTATATCATCTAAATCTTTCAAGACCGAGGTTTGCCCTCTAAGCTCATTTAAGGTAATCTCACTACGGGTTTTCTTTGGTTCTATAGTTTTTCTTCCAAAATCTAAAATGGGTGCGGATGTCCACCTTTTGATCTTCGGAACTATAGAACATTCACCCTTTGTTCCTCGGGGTATCCTACAAAACGACCTTTAATTTCGATCGAGGATCCAATTTTAGGTTTTCCTTTGTCCAACACGTGGGCCGACACCCCAAAGTTCTCATGTGTATCTTACTAGACTTGCGCCCTTGGGTCCACAATTCTTTGGGGTTCGGGAACTGATTTGGATAGCACCAAGTTCAGAATGTAAGTCATTTGTTTTCCAAGGCATGACCCTTTAGCGACTCGGGAAGATCCGTATAACTCATCATTGATCTAACAATTTCAAAAAGAATTATGTTGCTTCGCTCTGCGCAAACCCCATTTTGTTGAGGGGTTAAGGGTGCAATAATTTGGGATACAATCCTTCATTAGATAAGTAGTTCAAAAACTCATTCTTTGAGGTATTCGCCTCCATGATCGATCGTAGAGACTTGATACGTTTTTCCATATGATTCTCGCTGAGCCTTAAATTCTTTAGAATTTCTCAAAGGTCTCAGATTCTTCATAAGGAAAATGTACCTTGAGTAATCATCAATAAAATTACTCATAACCTCCCTCTTGCTTTAGTTAACATTGAACTACGACACATCTATGTGAACGATCTCTAACACTTCTTTAGCCCCATTCCTTGGCTCAAATGCCATCTTGGTCATATTACCCTCCAAACATGATTCTCGGGTTGGATCCGATTCAACTTGGAGGCGCTCCAAAGGAACCATCCTTCACCAACCTTTGGATCCTCTTTGGATTTATATGACCTAATCTTAGATGCCAAAAAGTGTCTCGTTCACGTCGATGAACGCTTTTTCTAAAACAGCTTGATGTGTTATAGGATACATTTTCGTGAGTGGTGTGCAAAATTAATTAATTGCATAGAGATTTTCCATCAATGTCCCGTAACATATACACTCATCATTTCAAAAATGATGTCATTCTTATTAGAAGAAACTTAGTGTCCTTTAATCGAATTTTAGAAACCGAAAGTGAATTCTTTTCTAAAATTGGAACACAAAGATAATCTCAAAAAAAACTTTATCTTCAAAAGATAGGTGCACTTCTCCCATCGCTTTTAATCGCTACTCATGTAGCATTGCAATGTCTCGCTACTTGCGTAGTATTGCAATAATCGTTACTACCGTGAAGCATTGCAATATCTCGCCACTTTACGTAGCATTGCAATGTCTTCTACTTTAAATAACGTTGCCCGATTGTGATGAGGATCTCACTCCCACTACGCTTGGGATCATTTAGAACCCATGAAGCCAACATGATTAGTGGATCTCGTGATCAACTACCCATGAATGAGAAGTATCGCCGCTAAACAAGTTTCAACAACTAAGTGTGTGAGAATTACCTTCCTTTCCGTCCCTTTTGGGGTTGGAACAGCAAAACCTCCATTGTCTCTCTCTCACCGCAGCCTTAAGCACTTCCTCTTTGGATTTTCCTCGACTCAACAAGCATTCTCATCTTACCATTGCCCTTGGCAATAGTTGAGTTTTATTGCTTATGGCCTTTGGTTTCTCTTCTTTATCTTGCCTACCCTTGGCCTAGAAGATGAAGACGGACCACTTGCCGTCATAGCTTGAGTTTGGTGCCTTATCATCATTTTCGCCGAGTCCAAAAGTTTGCAACAAATTATTAGCGAGGCCAAAATGCTCAAAAAACCTTCGGGGGCAGAGAATGAAGTACCAAATTCATCCGAGTCTCCAGATCATAATCTCTGACTCGAGAATCTCAAGTTTGTTCAGATGGGCCATCTATTTTGAGGACGAATCCCTTACGGTTTTTCCTCCACCATTTTTCGGCCGATTTACATCTCATGAAGGTGATCCGACGAGTCCTGCGTGTTTTGACTCGTCGGTTGGCTCATCCGATTTTTGTGTGTCAAAATCCACTTGTGCTTTTTGTGCGATTAAGACAATTATAATTTTCCAATCAATATAGTTTCCATACATATTGTATTGACTTTTAAGTATAATAACGATTGGATTAAAAAGTAACGACATCTTTGAAATCGAAATAAACAACTATATGCCATAAAGACAAGTATATCACAAGGTTCGATCACATTCATCATATTTAAAAATCTCAAAAAAAAATATGAACATGCATCACCAACATCTCAAAAAAACAGGTTTAAATAAGCCACGTGGGGTAGGTCATTATTTAAACACATTCAAGCAGTTACAAACAAAAAGAATTTACAAACCTTTAATATCCAGATTAATAGTTGGTTCTCACTTGACCAATATAAAATTGACAAGGACTTGGGAAGTATATGCATATCAATTTTATACCTAAGTAATAACCATGATTAAATACTGAGATTACTATTTCGCTTTTGATCGAGCCTCGTGGGAGGGTCATCGCCGCTACTAGTAATAACCCACAATCATCCGTTTGGAATTCATTCATGTGAAACCTATCTTTTGACCGTCCCCGTAGGGGAATTTCTCCAAAAGAATTCACAAATAAATAAATCATGGAGGTCAAAATTAATTCAATTTTATTATCAGGAATAAAATTGTCAATTAATTATTTAAACATACTTAGTAATTTTGAAGTTGAGATTTTTCCATTTGGCAACCCTCATGCAAAACACATTTAAACAAATTAAATAAAGCATAAGATAAGCGCAAATAAATCAAGCAAAAAAGTAAAAAAATAAACATATTGGGCACAAATTATCCAATTGTCATGGTTTGATTTTTTTGGCTTGATCTTGAAGAAAACACGCCTCGAATTTCTCCCACTCGTTAAATTCCAAAAAATACTTGCCTCGAACCCGCCACGCCAATTTTCTTGGCAATGGATGCACGCTCAAGATCCCACGGCCGCTTGCCCAGATGCCTTAGGCTGCAAGACTGCCTGGCAAAGCACGCTGGGCCTTGATCTTTCTAAGACGCTTCTAAGCAGAGTTTAGGGTCAGGGTCCTCAGGCGACGCGACTGGTCAAGACGATCAAGCAAGCATTCGCCTTCGCCAGCCATGACATCGACTACCATGTTTTCACAAGGCCAAGGGCCGTCTTTCGGGCTACAAGCCGAGCATTGAGCACGACCGAGCAGGCTCAGATCTCATCGCTCGGCAGGCCTGCTCGCCCATATTTACAATACATTACAATAGCGCCCGCCTTACTCCTGGTTCGATTTTGTCCTTTAATTCTTCATCTCTTCGTTCTCGATCCAGCCATAATTTATTTTAAAAAATAAATAACCCAGATCTAGACTAGTCTATTACATTGATCAAATCAAACAAATCCTAGTCTACTCGTGGATTTTTCTCACGAGGCAAAAACAAATCCGAGCTAATCTAATTAAAAAATCACGGTTTATATGCATGCAAAATAAAACATTAAAATCCATGACAATTGGATACCAAAAAACAGATCTAAGATTTCTACTATCCAATTTCAAATTTAATGTCCGTGAATTAAATTACAATTTAAAAAATTCAGAGCAAACAATTGGCTCGATACCGCTTGTTGGGGAATGAGTTGCACAGATCTATTCGGGGTGAATATTTAAATACAAATTTAATTCATTAATTATTACTAGCATGAATTAATCCTATATTAATTCAAATAATAATTGCAACAACATATCATGCATATAAAAAGCCACGTAAAACCACGCGACGCGGAATCTACGGGTTTACGTGAACGCACCTCTCGGGATGGCAGTGACTTTGGTCGGACGGACTAACCAAAAGGACTTCCCAAGTATTCTCTTAGCCCTTGCTCGACAATCCGGTGGAAGGATACTCGCGAACAATTAACAAAAGGAAAAAATAAACTTTGTTGCACCACTTATGTGGATTTGCTAATATTTCCAGCACATGGAATTGTACTTGGGAATGAACTAATCATCCCCTATATATAGGAGAGGAGGAGCACGAAAATTTAGTGAATTTTCAATGTGGGAAAAAACTTTTCTTGGTCACCAAGAAATCTTGAATATATCCCATATATATTCTTTTTCCCATAATTAAAATATTCCAAAAAAATCCACCTCCTCTTTCTTTATGGAATTTTCGAAAAAATGAGTGTGCAAGAATCCAAGATTTGGATCTTCTTGAATTTATGAGATATTCTTGTATTTCAAGAAATACATATCTTCCATAATATCTTTTCAAGAAAATCAAGAAAATCTTTCTTGCCCTCTATTTTCCAAAAAAATTCGAAAATACTTAATGAATAACCAAGTGGGAGATTTCTTGAATTTAATGAGATAATCTTGTATTCCAAGAATACATATCTTCATTCCATAACAAAATTCAAAGAAAATCTTTCTCCCTCTTTTATCCATAATTTTCGAAAATAATGAGGAAATATAAGCAACAATATTTATTTTATTTTAATCACCTTTTCAGTTATTGGACTATATGTTGGGCTACTCAGGGGGCCTTTAGGAGAATTAAGATTGGACCTTCTAATGGATCTTGAATATCTAATATTGAGCCACAATATAATTCAAGCCCATAAATATTAATTAATCCCACTACATAATTAATATTGCACTATCCATCTTAACCCATATTACAGTTAATATGGCTCCCGGTCATTATTTCCCGTGTTTAAGATTATCTAGCCCATTAATTAATTCAAGCCACTGAAATAGCTTTCCATTAATTAATATCTTTTGTCCTTGGTCAAGGAACGGTTCAACATTATTATCCATACCGGAAACAAATTCCACTTGCAAGATTTAGTATGATAAAGCTTTATGAACCTCCTAAGGGGCAAATCAAGCAAGCGCATTTTGCACACGATTCTTCTTCAGATAAATCTTAAGAATCACATGTGACCAATAATATTGCCCAAGATAAAAAGTATTGAATCTCTCTGATTCGCTACCCATGATAAGTCAAAGCAATAGTTACCGATCCCACGTGATCCTATTTAAGGGACGAAGGTTAAGAAACAACGATCCACTGAGGTCTAATTCTTCTTTGTTCGGGATTCAAGAATTTATCCTCAGTAGGTCCTATTCAAAAGATCACCATGCACTAGTGTAATCTCTTGGTCAAGACAAACCAATCTCGAGCCTTTACACCTCAACCTTTCGCGATGGTTGTTCATTTCCATCTAGGTCGTGAATGGCGTACTTTTTTAGTTACAAGGGATCGTTAATTTAATCTTCGTGATCGGGTATCACTAAATTAACTACAAACAGTAACACGCATTTAATTATTGAACAGTTATGCAAAGAAATATATATAACATTCAATCATATTTAAAGCATCGGTGATAAACAATTTATTTCATAAATAAGTGCGAAATTGATTTCGATTATACAAAGTAAAAAGCATACTTTTCAAGATAATCCCCAACAAAGGCCTCTCTAGCTCCATTGGTTTTAGCTTGGAGAGGCTTTAGGATTATTTTAAAGCCTTTTCACCCTTGTTAAGTGGGGGAAAATGAGAGCATCGATTTAAAATCTCTCTCTCCCGCACTTCTTGGGTTAGGATGAGGGTTTAGGGTTATAGGTTTAGGGTTTTCGGTTATGACTTATGTAATCGACCTAAGGGTCCTTTCTACTTGTAACTTGTAATGTAATCGACCTTCGGTCTTTATCAATGAAAAGTTCTATTATTCCATTGTTGTGTAAATTCTCTCGCTTTCTTATGCGATCAGAGGCTTTTAATCGTGAATCTTGCTTGTTGAATATCGCCTAAATCGACTTACAAAGGTGTAAAATAACCCAACCGACGAATCAGATATTCCTTTTAAATTGTGTGTTTCCTTTAATCGATAAACCTTAAATCGATCAGTTCCTTTAACGATAACTCGAAATCGACGATTTTCACATCATTCCTCGACTGAACTTCCGATCGGCTTGAGATACCAAACTCAACCGATTCCTTTTCACTGGTTAGTCTCTTTAACCACCGGGTTCTCGAGAACAATCCATCAATCATTTTAGGTGCTTTTTTCTCCAAGATCCAGAAGCCCTAGCTCATTACACAATTCTTCGAATCTAATCTCATTTAGTGGCTTGGTTAGAATATCACTTTTCAGAAATCATTGTGAATCTTTTCCATTCGATATTCTTTTTTTCAACATGATCTCTTATAAAATGGTGTCGACATCCACATGCTTGCATCTTGTATGTAGAACAGATTCGAGTGATTGCAATAAGACTATTATTTATCACAGAATATAGGTACATTCTTAGCTACGATGTTATAATCCTCACCGGCCGACTAAGCCAGAGCAGCTTGGGGAGCAACAATTTTCCTGCAGCCCATATATTCGCTTCAAGTAGTAGATGTCGCGAATCGATGTCCGCTTTTGAAAACCACGAGATCAGTTCACTTCCTAAAACCGACATGTTCCCGAGGTTGACTTCTGTCAATCTTGCAACCTCCATAATCGTAATCGTAATACCCACTAAGCTCTAGATTATCATCGATGGGTAAAATAAACCAAGGTTTATCGTCCCCTTCAGATACTTAAGAATCCGCTATCGCTTCTAGGTGGCTTTTGCATCGATTTGCCGAATCGCACATACACCTATTGCAAAGGTGATATCCGGTCCGGCTGTCAAAGTGCAGCAGAGAGATCCAATGAGAGCCCTATATTCTTTTCGACGATTTGTTTTTCGACCATCCTCATCCGGATCCATCTTGAATCCAGATCATCATAGGAATTTTGGCTTCCTTGCAATTTTGAACTCCAAACTTAACCAATAAATTCTAGTGTACTTCGCTTGGCAGATGAATATTCCTTCTGCACTTTGCTTCACCTGGAGACCCAGAAAGTAATTCATCTGTCCCATCATGGACATCTCGAACTTCCCTTGCATCAGTTTGCTGAATCTTTCACATAGACTCTTGTTAGGAGATCCGAAGATGATGTCGTCCACGTAGATCTGAACCATCAGAATATCTTCTCCATCTTCTATTCTGAATAAGGTTCTGTCCACTGTTCCTTTAGTGAACCCACTGTCGATCAAGAACTGAGAGAGTGTATCATACCAAGCTCGAGGAGCTTGTTTCAGGCCATAAAGAGCTTTTAAGAAAGCGGTACACTTGGTTGTTCTTTTCGAAGCCTGGAGGTTGTTCGACATAAACTTCCTCTGCTAGTACCCCGTTTAAAAATGCACTCTTTACGTCCATCTGATACACAGTGAACCCTCTGTGGGAAGCATATGCCAGAAACAGCCGAATGGCTTCTAGGCGAGCGACTGGTGCAAAGGTCTCGTCATAATCAATTCCTTCTGATTGTGAGTACCCCTTAGCAACAAGTCTTGCCTTATTTCTAGTGATGACATTTTTTTTCATCTCTTTGTTCTTGAAAACCCACTTCGTGCCAATTACGTCTTGATGATTTGGCATCTGCCTAGGTTCCCAAACTTGATTTCTGCCGAATCATTTCCAGCTCTTCTGCGCATGGCTAGAATCCAACTTTGCGTCTTGTAGAGCTTCCTCTATTGTTGTTGGTTCCTTCATAGACAAATAACAACAATACATGGCACTTTCACCAATCTGATGTCTAGTTTTAACTTTATCAGATGGGTCTCCGATGATCAGATCAGTTGGATGACTGGTTATCCAGGTCCTTCTGTTCTGATTTGCGTCGGTTTGGAGAACATCATCCATTTCTGATAAAGGTTCATTACTAGTGACTGGGAGTGGTGCAGAATTATGATCCACTTGATAAGAACATGTCTCAGCTGATGTTGGACTCATCATGTGTCGATGTACTGCTCGTGGGAACAGGTGTTCCCACGAACCGGATGGTTCGATTGATATCTCGCCTATGTCGAACCCTTCTTCACCGTTTTTTTAGTACCTTAGGATCCGAATGATCCGGTGAATCACCTAGATCTGGAATGTATCTTCGTTACGGTTTTCGATTCTTTTTTCCTTGATCATTAGCTGATCCATTTTCTGAGCATCAGGTACTTGTTGATCAGGTACATCTTGTTCTGAGGCAGATTTCTCTTGTTCAGAAGATGTTTCATCAAAGACTACATGGGGTGTTTCTTCCACAAGTAGGGTTCGTCTGTTGTAAACCCTGAAAGCCTTGCTAGATGAGGAATATCCTAAGATATACCCTCATCTGACTTGGCCTCAAAAGTCTTCAACTGACTCTTCCCATTGTTGTGTATGAAACACTTACACACTAAAAAACATGGAAGTAAGAGACACGAGGTTTTTTCGTCCTTCCACAGTTCATAGGGTGTTTTGTAGTGAGCCTTAGTGTAAGACATCTATTCCGAGTATGGCATGCAAGGTTGATTGATTTACGCGTAAACGGCTTGGTATTGCATGTTCACTAACATCGCATGCGGCGAGCCTTTCTTTGAGAGTTCTGCTCCTCCGCTCGCTACTCCATTTTGTTGTGGCGTCCTTTGCGGTGATGTTTCATGTCAGATACCAAACTTAGAGCAAAAATCAAGAATAAAAGAGTTCGTAAATTTTGCACCTTTATCCGATCTCGATTTTTACTATTAATCGACACCCTTCTCATTTTGTAATCTTTTTTAGCAGCTTTCGGTATCTTCGTTGTCGCCTCATTCTTCTTATGTAAGAATATAACCCGTAAACTTGGAATAGTCATCCACGATTACCAGAGTATATTTCAGATCCGTTGAGATCGACTGGTGTAATCGGGTCCAAATAGATCCATATGAAGCAAACAAGAAGATCTCTTTTGGATCTTCGGGAATTCCCTTGAATGAAGCTTTTGATTGTTTTTCCTTCCGACATGCAAAGACATGTCCGATCCTTTGAAAATACTTCATTCGGAAGTCCTTCCACTAGAGACATCCTTGCTATCTTATTAAGAGTTTTAAAGTTCAGATGGCTCATTCTTTTGTGCCAGAGCCAACTGCTACTTTTGGAACTCTTGACAATCAGGCATGCATTTTTTGGGCAACTGTTCCAATCGGTGTGTAGATCGTCCCCTTTCCTTGAACTAGTTAGCAAAATCTATTGAGTGGCTCGATTCTTGATAGTGCATTGGTCGTCGAGAACTCAACCTTTGAATCCGTTGTCGCAGAATTGTGAAACCGATAGTAGGTTGTGCTTCAGGACCTTCGACATAATGAGACTCAGGTTATTTGTACATCATCATTCTCTAAGGTTCCGAATCCTTTGGTATAACCAAAGTTATCATCACCGAAGAGTACACGCGGCCTTTTTCGTTTCTATATAAGAGCCGAGGAGATGTTTGCTTCAATCATGTGCCTTGAGCATCCACTATCGATGTACCGGATAGTTCTTGCACACCTCCTTTGTTGGCCGGATCCACGCGATCCTGCAGCCCAAATCGGGCTTTTAGGTACCCTTTTGGATTGGGTCCCGAGGGGTTAGGATTGGTTTTGGGGATCCATACAAACGAAAGCACTTCTATTGTGACGGGTTAGATCGAAGGCCCGATTTGTCTCCCCATACCTATCAACATAATCATACGCCTCTTTATATCTTTTTCGATTAGTATGATTATTAGTGTGAACCTTGGGTGACTTAGAAGACTTGGGATTTATCTTTTTGTTTGTCTTAACTTTTCATCCAAAGGTGGTTCGTGCCGGCTGACCCCAGATTGACGATTATAGGGGTAGGTACGATCGCTACCATCAAAAGATTCATATATTTTTCGCCATAGGTGGTTTTTTGGTTTTACATCTAAGCATGCTTATTAGGGCGGTGACCTTGATTGGGTCTCGATTGACTTCCCTTTACAGTTGTCTTTTTTCGATTTCGATCTGTTGATCGAGTTGAGGTCTCTTCGTAAGAACCGGGTTCTTCTTCGTTGATTCTCGATCGATGCTTTTACCATTGGGGTCCATTTCATTTCCCCTCCGTTAGGCACCGCCTTTACCCGCTCAACCGGTTTTTTTTCCTTATTAGATACATGTTTGGCTTTTTGGTGTATCTTTTGTTAAACTCAAATCGATTACATCTTTTTGAGATGAATCGGTAGCTTTTTTGGCGGATGTGGAAGGGTTTTCATACCCAAGTCCCTTCTTGTTAATCGTTGTTCTAAAAATAGGTGTTCATGTCTTGAACGGTTTTAGATGATTTTGTAAAAACCTCTATTTTCTTACGCAGATTATCCTCTCAAGATTTTAGACTTTCATCTTTTTAATGTTTCATCGAATTTTGCTTGTAGGATTTTGAAGTCATCACTTGCATTTGTTAATTGCCGGTGATCTTTGATCTCTTTTGTCTGATCGAAGCTTTAACTTTCAGAATTTTAAATTCCTCCCGGTTTTCCGACGGCGGTTTCAAACCGATTTAAGTTGAGAGGCTTTTATCGAGATCATTCTCTTTAGCAAGCCGATTATTTCGGTCCTCGACTTATCATTTTCAAACTTCCACTATTGCATAAGTGTCTCATTGCATTGGAGAGATCCTCAAGCAATTGCTCGGAGTAGAGTCACAGTCAATCTCCCAAATGGGTGTGCTAATGATAGCGGTGTAAAGCGAACAAAGCAGTTTTGGAGGTTACCTCAGATTGGTCCTCCTGGCCATCAAAGTGAGATCTCATCATCATCCAAGAGAATATTAGATCTTCATTTCCATAGAAGTCAACAAAGATGGCGTCGGACATAAATCTTCTCAAGAGGAGAGTATCCAGAGTCCTCAGAGGCAGATCTAATCGTCAATTCTGACGATGTCAAGAACCATGACTTTTACGTCTCCTATACCGTTGCTCTCTTACATTTCCTCTTTTCTTCCTTTCTCTTGGCGTGGTCCGGGGGTCTACAGGTTGTAGTGACTCGCTTCTCACAATTGAAGCACACTCCTTGATCCACGGAACCTTTTCTTCCGGGTGAATCACTCCGCCCTCAGTATGATCTATCGGTGATTTTTCCTTCGATAGTAGTCCCGGCTTCTTACGGCTCGATTGGTTATCTCTTCTCTCATCATTTAGATTATCTCTTTTCCTTTCATCTCCGGATCTCTCCGATCATCGATACGGTTCTTCGGAGATCATTTGTTGCGATCTCCTATCTCTTCTCGCTTATGTTGATAATCTTTATAGAATCTTGATACTTACCCAGTTGAGTATTTGATTTCTCTAGTTTCTCGTAAGCAGAGCGATCATTGTTCACCGACTTATGATGTTTCAATGGGCTCATTGGTCTTCAATCTATTTCTTTGGTTGCCTTAAAAGCAATCGATTTGGAAGTTTCGAGGCTTATTGGGCACCTCATCTTCATCTCGCTTGTCCTCTCTCAATTAAATCGAACTCGTGAGCTTTAAGGCTCAAGAACAAGCTACTTGGCTTCATTTTTGAAATGTCTTGGCAATCCTTGATTACCGTGGACCTTCATGTCCCATTTTCTTGGTGAGAGACCTTAAAATTTTGTAGTTGATATCTTTATCGACATCTCTACCAAGTTCTCAAAGCTTGTTTATTGACATAGTAATCCTTCCATCGAGTTCGTTGATGGTTTCGTTGGGCAAAGATCTTCAATTTTTCGAACTTTACCGGTTCGCCCGCAGACGTTTGTCTTTTTATCCTGGTCATTTCCTCAAGATATTTCAAACCGAGTATCCCACATTGCTTTCGCAGATTTGAGATACTTAATCTTTTCCTTGGTGACCTTATCCATTGTTTTCATGATAATATGCCTTGCGATAGTATTCAGAGTATGCGATTTTTTTCCTCTGCATCCATCAAGGCCGGGCTTTTTTCGCATAAGACTTCCGGGGCAAAGTTTGGATCTCCTCCAACCTGCGGGGTTGTCGTAATATATGACGATGGGTCCTCTTTCGATGACTTCCATCATTACGCCACCGATCGAACCTAGATGGTTGGACATATATATGGCCCAATCTGCATACTCATCGATTGAGAACTTGGCAGAGATCATGATATATACCCGAGGTGTTATCCATGCCGAGTGTTTTTGGAAAATGAATGAGTTTTAAGAAGGTTTTTCAAGATCGGGTTCAATCGACCACAAAGATTCTTCCTCAAGAATCGATGATACACAAAGTCGGGTCAAGAGAACCAACCGCTCACGATACCACTTGTAGGTCCCGAACGGGTTTAGTGAGGGCAGAAGTCTAGAGGGAGGGGTGAATAGACTTGAAAAACTTTTTTGCGCAGATCGTGTGAGGGCGATTAGCCCGATCGAGAGCGAAAGTGAATCGATTTAATGATAACCAACTTACTAATCTTTCAAGGCGATTAGTTCGGTGAATATCGGTTTAACTCGATGTAAAAGCGGAAGCTTAAGTTTTACCCGTGAAAACCGGTTTTTATAAATCGATTCCAAAGTTAGTGTTTTAACCGGTTGATCAAGTGTCGAGCTTGATCGATCGAAGCTTGGTGCTAGCCGATCTCAACTTAGAATATGTATCGCTTTTAAAGGTTGTGTGCAAATTGTGTAGACAGATTAATCAAAGCGGTAAAGGCACACAACATTTATAGTGGTTCGGACAAACCAGTCCTACGCCCACTCTTTCCCTATCACAAGGGCACCAACTTAACCAATCGAAACTTAGTTTTATGTGTTAGTTCAACACAAGATAATCGACGGATATTTAAGGAGTTCTCACTCAACCGATCCCGTAAATCGTAACTAGAAACCCTATCGAAATCTTGCTAAACAACTTAACCTAACTTGGGTTTGGATAAGATTGTTTTGGTTCCAACTATGAAATCTTTTCTAGTGTTTAAGGTAGCCTATCAGCTAGATGAAAAGATTTCTATGCTAAGAACTTATGGGATGAACACTTAATAAAATAATCTTCTTGATCGTGTTCTTCGTGCGGAAATCGATAATTGCTTGAGCTTCTTGATTGTTCGGTGTTTAGTGTTTCACTCAAGTGTGATCCCATATTTATAGACCTTGAAATCAAAGAGCCGTTGGAGAACAATTTGAATTTCTCGCTATATTAGGTAGGTTTGCAGGATTGATGTGGACGTGCTTCGAGAACGGCATGGCCGAAAAGCATGATCTTGTATTTTATAGCCGTAGAGAAAGCAAAAGATCAAATCCCTTAATTGTCGGGCTCCGATCATACGCGTGTCTTGTTCTTATTGGTTAGCAGACGACTTTTCGTGTTTGTTCTTCCAACTAAGGTTGACATTCTTCTTGTTCAGATCATAGACGATGATTAGGTGAAACATCGGCCACCGAGAGTCGACCGATCAACGAATCGATCATCCACCGATGGAGTTTTTCGTGTGGTTGACTTAGCTTCAACTAGCGGACTTACCGATGTAGGTCTTCCGGTCCGATCTTCTTTCGAAGTCATCCGATCTTCAAGCATTCTCGAAGTTTGAGCTTTATGACTTCAAATTGAGATATCGACTAGATCGGATCGATCCGATCTTCGCTCTTTCAAAGATTCGCCCATTTGGACATCACCGTTCTTTGGATTTTCAGATTCGACTTATACATATTGAGGTTCCCCTCAATATGTGACCCATCTATTACATCGCTTGTTCTATACAAAGAATTATCAACCGGTATTCTATAAACGGTAATATAAACATCGATACCAATGTGTCCGATCGGTCCTATTACATGTGTTTCTGAAACTTTTATCAAAACTATAAATTTCCCAACAATATGTTTAACCAAAAATATACTAATTTATATACGCTTAAATATCTAAATGTTTACATGGATTAAGTAAAATAGCTTACCTATATTAAAAGAGATTTTTCCAAAGACTAAACAATGCAAATCATAAGATCTTGAATTTAATGAGCTGTGTACATTTTGTAATAGAGTAGAGTAGAGAATACTCCATTGCTAATTGGCATATAATACTACATTGTCCAATCGGAATTCATGTTTGGTGTATCAATTTTGGAATTTCATAATGGATTCATCGCCAACCCATTCATGGGGTTAATCCCCCCGCAATTTAATTTTTTTTTTTCAAATTGCAATTCTCCTTTATGGTTGTGTTTATTTTTTTCAGTTGCATAATAATCCTACTTCAAAAAAGGCAACAAACTTTTATATGAAATACATAAGGGGATATTTGTTTTGGGTTGTTTGGGGATTGGAAAATTTCCGATTAGGAAAATATAAGTTTAATTTTGTGTATATTTGGTTAAACATGCAGTAGGATGAGAAAAGAATTGATTAAAAAGTAAGTGATGGTGAGATTATTATATTGTAAAAAATAAAATGCGTGCTATTGAGAAAATAAAAAGTATAAGAGAGAGTATATATATTATAGGTTAAGATTAAAAATGACTTTTGAAATCCAGCCTACATAATCCTACAAACAAACATACTTGTGCTTCATAAGTTTGTAAAAAAATACGCAAATCTAGGATCCATAAATATGACAACGAGTCAGAATGAGAAGCAAATATATATAGAGTGAAAATTTTGTAAATCCTGGGTGAGTCGTGCGGGTCAAACCTGATCAAATAGGTATTTTAATAAAATTCACGTAAAGATAGAACAACAGAATTCGCTCCGAAATATGTGTTACTATAATGACAAACATGTATTACTATAAGTGCATGTATGTGTTACTGTAAGGACAAACAACACATATTGATTTTTTAAGTACATATATTTGTCTATAAGATATTGAAAATTGTGTTATAATACACACAAATGTATTATTATAAAGTCAAATGTGTGGTACATATGAATAAAATGACACTCCCTCTATTTTTATTTGCTTTTGTCTTTACTTTGTATCTGATTCTCATTTTAACATGTGACCAAGTGTCTTAAACAGGGGCCCAAACTACCAGATTACACCACTAAATTAATAAAAATATAATTTTTGTTTAACTATCACGTACGTAGTAACATATAATTGCCCTCATAATGACACATATTTATCTTTATCGTAATAACAATTTGGAGCGAGTTTTTCATTTTATCTTTATGCGATTTTTTTATAAAAAAAAAAATTTGGAGCGAGTTTTTCATTTTATCTTTATGCGATTTCTTTAGAAAAAAACCTGGATTTGGTGTGACCCTTTATAAAATTCACGAATATTCACATTAAAGTCACCCTTAAAGAAAAGGGTAATTATTATAAAGCTTCGATTTCCTATTTTTGCTCATTTTTAGTTGCGACACTCGTTACATGTTGAACTTGTTTATTTTATTTGTATATTTGCTCTACAAACAATTTAAACAGACATACGAAAAACTTATTATAAAAGATATTATTGAAGTAATAACATGTCATAATTTTTCAGGACATGACCTACTCACTAATCTTTTGTGCATTTGTCCTATATTTTTTTAGAGTGATTGTTGTGTGCACTAACATGTACCTATAATTAAATTCAATTTTAATTTGGACCATGAACCACCCTAAACTCTAAACTCTATATTTCAAACCAAAACTCTAAATCCTAAATCATTAACTATTCGGGGTCGAGTGAACCAGGATTCACTCGGGTTGGGTTCGGGTCGGTCGGGCATTGCCCAAAAAAATAAAAACTAAAAAATTCAATTACACGCAAAAGGTGCACACAAGATTTTTTTTTTTTTACTGGGTATTGCCGATGGAAGGAGCAATTAAACTGAAGAATAAAATACAACTTATATAAATATGCACTTAGATATAACAACAACAGGTAAGCATTATACATTGTTATTTTAGCCACTGAAAATTCATTAAATATGATACAATATCATGTATAACCACTTAACCAGATAAAATATGTATGAAAATAAATAGGTTAATAAATAAAGTTACATAAATAATGCATCTTTAATATCATTTTCCAAAATCTCACCGTGCATGCTTTTTCTACACAACAAAACTATAACATTTGGCATAAAATAAAATAACACAATAACACTAACTACATTTGTACTAAAGTCTATTTCTGTTTTTCTGGAATTTATTAATTGTTGTGCTTTCACACACCCATCTCAATATCACTACGGGTGTGTTTTGAAACTCTTAAAACAGCTTCTAAAAACACTTATTTTCAAAACCCCCTTTCATAGCTTTTGAAAATAAATGCTTCTAAAAGTTGTTTTAAGTATTTCAAAATACACCCTACATAGTACATACGCTATGTACATATCCACTCATATATTCAATGGGGTTTTCATATTTTGTTATTTCATTTTCTATGCACCTATTTTTTAGCCTTATGTAGTCAGTATCTGTTATCATTTTCTTTAACTCTTTAATCTATAATTAATAATAATTTATATCACAAATAACTTTCATAACAAAATTTTCTTTAGGTGAAGTTACTTGACTATTTATTTGTTATTTAATTATTAATGCTAATACATTTTATTTAATTAATTTTATTTATATAAATAAAGTGAAATAATTTATTAGTTTTTACATTTTTAATGATAAAAACTTATGTGAACCAGAGTTCACGATTAATTTTATTTTGTCAAATATCGATGTTATGCGTACACACTATAACTATCATATTTATGTATTATCGTTGTTTATAAAATGCTTTATTTTTTAATGATTGTACATAAACTTAACAGTGATAGTTAGTATGTATACATAACAGTTTTAAAGTTAACCGTGAATTTGAGTTAACATGAGATGTACTTTTTTCTATCATGATTTATTAATAAAGCAACATCTCCTTTATTTATTAATTGGCCCCCCTCAATCACATAATCTGTTTCAAATTAAATTTACTTGTACAATTTTCATTATCCATTAATCAACGCCAAGAATTAAAATTTTAAAAGTCGTCCATGATTTGAGTCAAGAGTCTTTAAATCTACCAAGAGACAGTATAACCGTATAATGATTAAGATAAAAATTCATATGAAACGGAAAGACAATTTAGTATAAATCACATCCATCTTTTTAAAGTGTTACATCGTCAATATTCAATTTATACTTCGTCTCATCATCTCACGTAGTTGTGGCTCCATAATTAATTATTTTATTACAGTATGTCTGTCAGATATAGTGGTTAAGCAGGAAGTACTTTCATGACTTTTATCACTATAAAAGAAGTCTTGATGAAGGTGATTCAATTGGTCGCGTCGGTGAATAATTTAATAATTAAGATCTATACATAGATCAGTTAGATAATTAATTAACTAATCATTAGATGTTAAAAAAAATTAATGAACACGATATTTCATTGACCAATATTCTAACTAATTAATAATGGTAGCTGCACGTGAACGCGACATGATATCATAATGCCCCGACTAATTTAATTATTTTCAAATCAGTTTTAGGTTTAAGTTGTCGAATTTTTTTGTCAATGATCTATTTATAAATTCTCTTTATATTATTAGTTCCCAATATTTTAGATTCTTTATGGATATTATGCCTTATACTTTACACGAAGAGTCGAAGGTAAAATATATACAATACACTTTGGTATGAAATATTATAAGAAAATTGCATTGCTAACAAAAATTTTCAATATGCTTACTAAATTTCAAACGAAAATAATTTTGTTCTTACATAGTAAGATTTGCCTATAACAAAATTTTATAATTGTATAAATTATTTTTAAATTATAAATATAATTACCTACAAAAATGTAAATTGACTATGAATGATGATGGTTTGTTGTTTTTTGGCATGTAGGTTGTGGGTTTGCAAATTTTGTGCAAAATAACTGTATTCTAATTATTCAAATAAATAATTTCAAATTAGAGGATTAAAGAATTAGAAATTATGGAATTGTTAGAAGTGGAAAAATTTTAAATGGGAAAATTTTGTTGAGCCACGTGGCATTTAAAAACTTGGAATTTAGTAAAGGGTGATAATATTTAGATAATTATATTATTTTAATGGAAAAAATTAAATATTTAAACATTGTTTCATAACCATATATATTCAGAAAAAAAAAAGCAAGCAATCACTTATTTTTCAGTAATTAAATTGTCTACTTCCACTATTTATTGCTATGGGAGTTTGTGCACTAATTAAGTTTCTCAAATAAAATTAATTGATATTAATTAATTATTCAAGTGGGTAAGTAACCCACTGTATAGACAAAGTTTTTTCCGTAATTAAAACCAGGTGGGTCATCTACCCATCATTAAAAAAAATATAAAATAAAATTATTTTTAACAAACAAATATAAAAAAACTGTGCTACGATCTTTACACCTTAGATAATTTTTTTCGGGCATCCCAACAGCATTAAAAACAATTTAATTAAACTTTATTACTGAATCTCCCTTATGCACTCTCACATAAAATGTTGATTACTGTGGAAAAGAAAACTCTCAAAAGTTGCCTTCTTAATAAAATATTTGGAAGGAAAAAAATTAAAAAGTAATCAAAATTAAAGTTGACCGTAAATTTATAATATATACTAATATGAGAAAGTCTTGTGTGAAATATTGCACACTAGTGTTATGTGCAATATAACATAAATAAGGTAAAAATGGTCAAAATTCGCGGGTCAACAGAGGCGGACCGGGTCGGGCACGGGCAGGGCGGGCAGCGCGCGGGCATTAGGCTTCAGGTTGACGAGATCGAATATGTATTTATAGAAGGATATCTTTATCAAATATGTGTTCTAGCCTAGTGGTTCAAGTTCATTATTAATGAATTTGGTTGCGGGTTTGATTCCTACTGAACACATTTTTTTTTGTCAAATTTTTATGTGTTACTACATCTATGTATAAGTGTTACTACATTATTATATTGAAAAAACTCCACATCTTACGTAACACGTAATAAAACATATCGTAACACATAAATATTCATAAGGTAACATGGGTCACAAGGTAACACATTATTGTTCATATGGTAACACATGAGTATTCACATAGTATTACGACGATTTATGAACAGTGTTACATATTACTAAAAAAACAACTGTTACTACATGAACAAAAAATGTTACCCTATGAAGAAAAACGTGTTACCACATGAACAAAACCAATACAAGCGTGAAAAGAAATCCCCAGTCCAAAATTACAGATTTAAAGAACAACTTGATGCGTTACTACATGAACAAAATGAGTGTTACCATATGAGCAAAAGAGTGTTACCACATGAACAAAACAAGTACAAGCGCGAAAAGAAATCCCCAGTCCAAAATTGCAGATTTAAAGAACAACTTGATGTGTTATTACATGAACAAAAGTAGTGTTACCATATGAGCAAAATAGTGTTACTACATGAACAAAAACCAGTAAAAACACGAAAAAATCATCAGTCTAAAATTATAGATTTATAGAACATCGTGAAAATAGTGCAGAAGGATCTGAATTTCAGCACACACTTTGTGTTGAGGGGTAATTCAAACACCACACACATATTCTCATTTCTTCTCGCAGAATCCACATCAAAAACTAAATTGAATAACCCGATTTTTATTCAAAGGGTTTGAGTTTAATTGAAGAAAATTAATTTGGACAAGAAATTAAGGCACGGACGAAGAAGAAGAACCCGTGAGATCCGCCAACAATCTGAAGAGAAGAGGAAGAAGAAGAAACCTAATAAATACCAGGTCACGCCGACGCTGAAGAAGAAGAAGATGAAGAAAGTCAGAAATTAGCCCACCAACAATATGTTGGGATTATCTTTGAAAAGTATGCTTTTTACTTTGTATAATCTAAAACCGATTTTTCGGAGACTTATTTATTGAAATAAATTGTTTATCATCGATGCTTTAAATATGATTGAATGTTACATATATTTTCTTGATAATCGCTCAATAATTGTACATGTTACATTGTAGTTAATTTAGTGATACCGGATCACGAGAAGATTAAATTAACAAATTCCTTGTAACTAAAAAGTACGTCATTCACGACCTAGATGGAAATGAACAACCCATCACGAAAGGTTGAGGTGTAAGGCTCGGATTGATTTGTCTTGACCAAGAGATTACACTAGTGCATGACCGATCTGTTGAATAGGACCTCTGAGAGGATAAATTCTTGAGAATCGAACAAGGAAGAATTAGACCTCGGTGGTTCGTTGTTTCTTAACCTTCGTCCCTTAAATAGGATCACGTGGGATTTGTAACTATTGCTTTGACTTATCATGGGTAGCTTAATCGGAGAGAGAGATTCAATACTTTTTATCTTGGGCAATATTATTGGTCACATGTGATTGCTAAGATTTAATACGAAGAATCGCGGTGCAAGTATGCTTTGTTTGATTTGCCCCCTTGGGAGGTTCATAAGCTTTATCATACAAAAATCTTGCAAGTGGAATTAGTTTCTGTATGGATAATAATGTTGAACCGTTCTCGACCAAGGACAAAAGATATTAATTAACGGAAAGTTATTTGGTGGCTTGAATTAATTAATGGGCTAGATAATCTTAAACATGGGAAATAATGACAGGGAGCCATATTGGATCGTAATATGGGTTAAGATGGATAGTGCAATATTAATTATGTAGTGGGATTAATTAATATTTATGGGCTTGAATTATATTGTGGCTCAATATTAGATATTCAAGATCCATTAGAAGGTTCAATCTTAATTATCCTAAAGGCCCCCTGAGTAGCCCAACAAATAGTCCAATAACTGAAAAAGGTGATTAAAATAAAATAAATATTGTTGCTTATTTTTCCTAATATTTTCGAAATTTATGGATAAAAGAGGGAGAAAGATTTTCTTTGAATTTTGTTATGAAATGAAGATATGTATTCTTGGAATACAAGATTATCTCATTAAATTCAAGAAATCTCCCACTTGGTTATTCATAGTGATATTTTCAAAAATTTTGAAATATAGTGGGCAAGAAAGATTTTCTTGATTTTCTTGAAAAGATATTATGGAAGATATGTATTTCTTGAAATACAAGAATATCTCATAAATTCAAGAAGATCTAAATCTTGGAATCTTGCACATAAATTTCAAAAATTCCATAATAATAGAGAAGGTGGGATTTTTGTGGAATATTATAATTATGAGAAAAAGAATATAGCAGATATATTCAAGATTTCTTGGAGATCAAGAAAATGTTTTCCCACATTATTTTATCACTAAATTTTCGTCCCCCTCCTCTATAAATAGGGGATGAATGGTTCATTCAAGAACCTTTAAAATTGGTTTTTTTAGGAAAAATATCGTCGTCGATAAAATATCAAATATTTTGTAACGCCGATGATTGTATTTTTTTGAAAACGACAATTGTGAGTTGTGTACAATTCCATGTTTGGAAAAATTAGCAAATCCACATAAGTGGTGCAACAAAGATTATTTTTTTTCCTTTTGTTAATTGTTCGACAAGTGTCCTTCCACCGGATAGTTGAGCAAGGGCTAAGGGAATACTTAGGAAGTTCTTTTCGTTAGTCCGCCCAACGAATTCACCGGTCATCCCAAGAGGTACGTTTCACGTAAACCGTGAGATTCCGCGATGCGAGTGTTTTACGTGGCTTATTATATGCATGATATGTTGTTGTAATTATTATTTGAATTAATATAGATTAATTCATGCTAGTAATAATTAAAGAATTAAATTTGTATTTAAATATTCACCCCAAATAGATCATGCAACTCATTCCCCAACAATCGTATCGAGCCACGGTTTCGCTCAATTTTTAAATTGTAATTTAATTCATGGACATTAAATTTGAAAATGGATAGTAGAATGTTAGATCATTTTTGCAGTATCCAATTGTCATGGATTTTAATGTGTTTATTTATGCATGCATATAAACCGTGGTTTTTTAATTCGATTCGCTCGGATTTGTTTTGCCTCGTGGAGAAAATCCACCAGTAGACTAGATTTGTTTGATTTGATCAATGTAATAGACTAGTTCAGATCTAGGTTTATTTATTTTTTAAATAAATTGTAAACCGAATCAGAACTAAGAGATGAAGAATTAAAGGACTAAATCCGTAATCCAGGAGTAGGTGGCGGGCGCTGCCGGGCACGCACGGGCGCAGGGCGCAGTATGAAGTGCCGAGCGCATGAGGAAAAAGGGTCACAATGGTACAAGGGGGCGACGCTGTAATGCACCGCCGAGGTCGCGGGCGAGGCAGAGCTGGCGAGATCAGAAGTAGATGCGGACGCGGATGTCGCCGTCGAAGTTTCGGCCGACGCCGCCGACACTCGCCGAGGCGTGTTGAGGCATCGGCGGGCGCGGCACGGACGGAGCCGAGAAGTTGCCCTAGGCCAAGTGGCGGCCGACGCGAATCGCGTATGCGGCATCCGTCCCGGAAGCCGCCATGGCGTATGTTTCGAGACGAAGTATTTTTTTCGAGACGAACGAGTGGGAGAAATTCGAGACGTATTTCTTCAAGATCAAGTCAAGAAAAATCAAACCATGACAATTGGATAATTTGTGCCCAATATGTTTATTTTTCTCGCTTTTGCTTGATTTATTTTGTGCTATCTTATGCTTTATTTAATTTGTTTAAAAGTGTTTGCATGAGGGTTGCCAAATGGAAAAATCTCACCTTCAAAATTACTAAGTATGTTTAAATAATTAATTGACAATTTTATTTAGGATAATAAAATTGAATTAATTTTGACCTCCATGATTTATTTATTTGTGAATTCTTTTGGAGAAATTCCTAACCGACGGTCAAAAGATAGGTTTCACATGAATGAATTCCAAACGGATGATTGTGGGTTATTACTAATATTATTTATGACCCTCCCAACGAGGCTCGATCAAAGTTTAAATAGTAATCCTGTATTTAATCATGGTTATTACTTAGGTATATAATTGATATGCATATACTTCCTCAAGTCCATGTCAATTTTATATTGGTCAATTGGGAGCCAACTATTAATCTGGATATTAAAGGTTTGTAAATGTTTTTGTTTGTAACTCGCTTTGAATGTGTTTAAATAATGACCCACCCAACGTGGCTTATTTAAACTTTTTTGAGATGTTGGTCGATGCATTGTTCATATTTTTTTTTTGAGATTTTAAATATGATGCATGTGATCGAATCTTGTGATATACTTGTGCTATTGCATATAGTTGTTTATTTGATTCAAAGATGTCGTTACCTTTTAATATAATCGTTATTATACTTTAAAGTCAATACAATATGTATGGAAACTATATTGAAATGAAAAATTATAATTGTCCTAATCGCAAAAAGCACAAGTGGATTCTTGACACACCAAAATCGATGAGCCAACCGACGAGTCAAAACACGCGGGACTCGTCGGATCACCTTATGGAGAGATGTCGTCATTGAAAATGGTGGAGGGCAAACCCGTAAGGGATTACGTCCTCAAAATAGATGGCCCATCCGAACAAACTTGAGATTCTCGAGCGCAGATTATGATCCGGAGACTCGGATGAATTTGGTATTTCACCGCCCAAAAAGATTTTGAGCATTTTCGCCTCGCTAGCTAATTTGTTGAAAGCTTTTGGTCTCTGCAGAAATGATGATAAGGCACCAAACTCAAGCTTTTGACGGCAAGTGGTCCGCCTTTCATCTTCTACGCCAAGGGTAGGCAAGATAAAGAAGAGGACCAAAGGCCATAAGCAAAAACCCAATCGTTGCTAAGGGCAACGGAAGACGAGGAATGCTTGTTGTGTTAAGGAAAATCCAAAGAGCAAGTGCTTAAAGCGGTGAGAGAGAGGACAATGGAGGTTTGCCTGTTCCAACCCCAAAAGGGACGGAAAGAAAGGTAATTCTCACGCGACTAGTTGTTGAAACTTGTTTAGCGGCAGATACTTCTCATTCGTGGGTGGTTGATACGAGATCCACTAATCATGTTGGTTTCACGGGTTCTAAATGATCCGACAACTTAGTGGGAGAGATCCTCATCACATCGGGAAACGTTATTTAAAGTATAAGACATTGCAATGTTAACGTAAGTGGCGATATTGCAATGCTACGATAGTAACGATTATTGCAATATCACGCAAAGTAGCAGAGACATTGCAATGCTACATGAAAGTAGATTGAAGCAATGGGAGAAGTGCACCTATCTTTTGAAGATAAAGATTTTTTTTTTTGAGATTATCTTTATGTTCCCGATTTTAGAAAGAATTCACTTTCAGTTTCTAAAATTGATTAAAGGACACTAAGTTTCTTCTAATAAGAATGACATCATTTTTGAAATGATGAGTGTATCTCGTTACGGGACATTGATGGAAAATCTCTATACAAATTAATGTTGGGGAATGAGTTTGATGATCTATTATGGGTGAATATTTAAATACAAATTTAATTCATTAATTATTACTAGCATGAATTAATCCTATATTAATTCAAATAATAATTACAACAACATATCATGCATATAAAAAGCCACGTAAAACCCACGACGCGAATCTACGGGTTTACATGAACGCACCTCTCGGGATAAGAAGTTGACTTTGATTTGGACGGACTAACCAAAAGGACTTCCCAAGTATTCCCTTAGCCCTTGCTCAACTATCCGTGGTGGAAGGACACTCGTTTAACAATTAACAAAAGGAAAAAAATAAACTTTGTTACACCACTTTTTGTGGATTTGCTAATATTTCCAAAGACATGGAATTGCACACGAAATGAACTAATCATCCCATATTTATAGGAGAGGGGTGTCGAAATTTTTAGTGAAATATCAATGTGGGAAAAGACTTTTTCTTGGTCACCAAGAAATCTTGAATATATCTCCTATATTCTTTTTTTCCCATAATTAAAAATATTCCACAAAAATCCCACCTCCTCTAATTATGGATTTTTCGAAAATAATATGTGCAAGAATCCAAGATTTGGATCTTCTTGAATTTATGAGATATTCTTGTATTTCAAGAAATACATATCTTCCATAATATCTTTTCAAGAAAATCAAGAAAATCTTTCTTGCCCATTATATTTCCAAATTTTCGAAAATTTCAATATAGATTACCTAGTGGGAGATTTCTTGAATTTAATGAGATAATCTTGTATTCCAAGAATACATATCTTCATTCCATAACAAAATTCAAAGAAAATCTTTCTCCCAACATATCTATAAATTTCGAAAAAAATAGTTGGAAAATTAAGCAACAATAGTTATTTTATTTTAATCACATTTTCAGTTATTGGACTATTTGTTGGGCTACTCAGGGGGCCTTTAGGAGAATTAAGATTGGACCTTCTAATGAATCTTGAATATCTAATATTGAGCCACAATATAATTCAAGCCCATAAATATTAATTAATCCCACTACATAATTAATATTACACTATCCATCTTAACCCATATTATAGTCAATATGGCTCCCGGTCATTATTTCCCGTGTTTAAGATTATCTAGCCCATTAATTAATTCAAGCCACTGAAATAGCTTTCCGTTAATTAATATCTTTTGTCCTTGGTCGAGGAACAGTTCAACATTATTATCCATACAGGAAACAAATTCCACTTGCAAGATTTGGTATGATAAAGCTTATGAACCTCCCAAGGGGGCAAATCGAACAAGCGTACTTGCACACAATTCTTCGTATTAAATCTTAGCAATCACATGTGACCAATAATATTGCCCAAGATAAAAAGTATTGAATCTCCTTGATTCGCTACCCATGATAAGTCAAAGCAATAGTTACCAATCCCACGTGATCCTATTTAAGGAACGCGAAGATTAAGAAACAACGAACCACCGAGGTCTAATTCTTCCTTGTTGATTCAAGAATTTATCCTCCCAGAGGTCCTATTCAAAGATCGGTCATGCACTAGTGTAATCTCTTGGTCAAGACAAACCAACTCGAGCCTTACACCTCAACCTTTTCGCGATGGGTTGTTCATTTCCATCTAGGTCGTGAATGGCATACTTTTAGTTACAAGCGGACCGTTAATTTAATCTTCTCGTGATCCTGGTATCACTAAATTAACTACAATGTAACACGACAAATTATTGAACAGCTTATGCAAAGAAATATATGTAACATTCAATCATATTTAAAGCATCATGATAAACAATTTATTTCAAGAAATAAGTTCGAAAATTAGGGGCCGATTATACAAAGTAAAAAGCATACTTTTCAGTATAATCCCAACAATTAATTGTGCACACCACTCACGAAATGCATCCTATAACACATCAACTATTTCCAACAAAAGAAAAAATGTGAACTAAACACTTCTTTTGGCATCTAAGATTAGGTCATATAAATCCAAAGAGGATCCAAAGGTTGGTGAAAGATGGTTCACTGGAGCGTCTCCAAGTTGAACAAATTCCAACCTGCGAATCATGTTTGGAAGGTAAAATGACCATGAGGGCATTTTGAGCCAAGGGGATTAGGGCCAAAGAAGTGTTAGAGATCGTTCACACAGATGTATGTGGTCCAATGTCAACCAAAACAAGAGGAGGTTATGAGTAATTTTATTGATGGTTACTTTCAAATGCGGTTACTTTTTTCCTTATGAAGCATGAATCTGGGACCTTTGAGAAATTCTAAGAATTTAAGGCTCAAACAGAGAATCATAGGGAAAAACGTATCAAGTCTCTACGATCTGATCGTGGAGGTGAATACCTCAAAGAATGAGTTTTTTGAACTACTTATTGATGAAGGGATTGTATCCCAAATTACTACACCCCCAAACCCTCAACAAAACGGGGTTGCAGAGCGAAGAAACATAATTCTTTTGGAAATGGTTAGATCAATGATGAGTTATGCGGATCTTCCGAAGTCGTTTCTGGGGTCATACCTTGAAACAACGACTTACATTTCCGAACTTGGTGCTATCCAAACATTTCCCAAAACTCCCAAAGAATTGTGGACCGGCGCAAGCCTAGTATGAGACACATGAGAATTTGGGGGTGTCCGGCCACGTATTGGGGAAGGAAGCCGTAAGTTGGATCCTCGATCGTAATTAAGGTTGTTTGTAGGATAATTTTAGGGAACAAAAGGGTGTATGTTCTATAGTCCCAAGATCAAAAGGTGGTCATCAAGACCCACTTTAGATTTTTGGAAGAAGACTATATGAACCAAAGGAAACCCGTATGAGATTACCTTAAATGAGCTTAGAGGGCAAACCTCAAAGGCTGCATTTATTAGATGATATACCAAATGATACGCCACAACCGAGCCTCGTCAGAAGGGGAGGGTTGTTAGACGACCCCACAGAGAGATTCATGGGAATAGGAGAGTCCTCGGACTTAATTCCGGACAAGATTTAATCGACCCATGGACATAATGACGAGGCACTCCAAGATAAGGATGCGATTCTTGGCAAACAACAATGAAAGCCGAAGTGGGTTCTATGTTTCATAATAGAATGTGGGAGCTAGTCGAACCACTTAACGGGTCAAACCCATTGGATGCAAGTGGGTATATAAGAGGAAAAGAGGACCGGGACGGGGAAGGTTGAAACCTTTAAAGCAAGACTAGTGGCTAAAGGTTATACTCGAGAAAGAAGGGATCGATTATGAGGAAAAAAATTTCGCCCAGAGCCATGCTTAAGTCCATCCAGATTCTCTTATCGATTGTCGCAAGATTTCGACGTTGAAATGGCAAATGGATGTCAAGACGCCTTTCCTTAACGGAAGTCTTGATGAAGAGATCTATATGCAACAACCCCAAGGTTTCATTGAAACAAAGCTAAGAACATCTTGTTTGTAAGCTCAAGAAGTCCATTTCTTGACTCAAACAGCATCCGAGCTTGGAACCAATGTTTTGATCATGTTATAAAGTCTTATGGGTTTGATCAAAACGAGTTTGAAAGTTGTGTGTATAAAAAGCATGTCGGAACTGCATTGGTATTCTAGTACTATACATAGACGACATCCTGATCATCGGGAACGATGTGAAGGTGTTATCAGACGTAAGGGCATGGCTTTTCAAAAACAGCTTTTGATATGAAAGACTTAGGGAAGTTAGGACACATCCTTGGGATCAAGATCACAAGAAAAGGATGGTCGGGTTATCGCAAGTTTCATACATAGACACTGTCTTGAAATGATTCAACATGTAAGATTCCAAGAAAGGATTCGTACCTTTCAAACTTGGAATCCATCTATCCAAGAAAATGTCCCCTAAGACGCAAAAGGAGATAGATGACATGAAAGGCATTCTCAGGCTTTACCGGTTCGGAAACCTTATGTATGCAATGTCAGGTATTAGACCGGATATCTCGCTTGGTCGAGGCATGGTAGCAAGATATCAAAGTAACCTGGGAAAGCGCATTGGACGATAGTTAAAAACATTCTGAAGTGTCTGAAAAGAACTCGGGATAGAATGTTGATTTATCTGTCAGATACTCCAATCCCCATTGGCTACACGGACTCGAATTTCCAATAGACTTAGATTCCAGTAATTATCTGCCTCAGTTAGTGTGTTTCCATTTGGGAAGTGTAGCTAGCAAATGGACGAGTGTGAAGCAGAAATGCATCACTGACTCAACCATGGAAGTCGGGTAAGTAGTTACTTGTGAAGCAGTGAAAGAACCGATTGAGCTCTAGATCTTCTTAGTGGACTTGGATGGTGTTCTGAATTTGTCTAGCAATATTCGCTATGAAAGGTTTTGTAAATTCAAGAGAACCAAGAGTCCACGAGTCAAACAACCACACTAAAGGAAAGACATCTTATACGAGAAATCGTTAAGAGAGGAGATATAGATGTGGCAAAGATAGCGTCTGAGGACATCCTAGCAGATTCATTCACAAAGCGTCTGCCTCTAAATATATTCGAGAGACATGTGAGTGGAATGGTTGTCAAGACTGTTGCCAATCTGCTTTGAGTATTGTCGCGAGTCGTTTTTTACGAAGAGTATTATGTGGCTAATTTGGGAACGACTCACAAACAAAACATGCACGTGTAAAATAAATTGTAAATAAGATGAATTTGTTGACCCAGTTCGTCAAGAAATGACTACTCTGGGGGCATACCAAGCCAGGATGTGGTATTGCGAGCTTTACACGTACAATATTTGATACACCTTATGAAGATGAATCATTACAGATGAAGATAATCTGGGGAGTTAGTATATGAGTGCTAGGGTTTCTTGTATGTGTGGATAATCACTCGGATTTTTCTGTTCCTCACCTCCCTGGAGAATTTCTTGTGTGGGTGTCTCTTTTTCTGGGGAAAATTTCTGAACCTTTTTCTTCTTCTTTTTTCTTCCTTTTATAGCACTTCGACAAGCATGAGCTGGGTTGGCAAGCATGAGCTGGAGACTTCGGGTCATGCAAGAACTCACGTAATGCTGCCACGTTTTCCTCTTCGTCTTCTTGGTTGATCTTGGAACTTACTTGCTTGTAAAGCACTCTTTTGGTCGTCCAAATTAATCTTTTACTCAGTTGAACGCTTTGTTCGCCCCTTTAACCATGTCGGTTTTATCTTTCGATCATTGTCCTCCTCGAAACATAACCGAGCCCTCGGGATGTTGGTCTTGGGATATCTCGAAAAGTGTTCGCACTCGACCGCCAGGATATCGAGGCGCGAACATCTTGACCCTCGGGATCTCGAGGTGCGAACATCTTGACCCGGGATATGAGGTCTTGAACATCTTGACCCTCGGGATATCAGGGAGGCGCGAACATCTTGACCCTTTAATATCCGAGGTCTTGAACATCTTGACCCTCGGGATATCCGGAGTGCGAACATCTTGACCCTCGGGATATTCGAGGTCTTCGGGATTTTCTCGAGATTTTTGGTCGCTTTGAGTCCTCGATTTGTTCATGGCCTTCTTGACTTAGCTCATCCGATTCATTTTTTTCCGACCACGAAGTGGGCGAATACTTGTCCATTGGGCATGTAATATTTTAAATAATACACGCATAGCTCTTACATATTCGATTAATTCGAAGTTACTATATCGAACACAACAATACCAAGTACCGGTCGCTTTTGTATTCGGCGTACGGGTCCTAATGTTAAAAATCTTATTGGGCCATAGTCAATGTCGTTTCAGATTTTGTGCGGATTTTTTGAAATCGAATCCAACATTTATATATATACCTTGTTTCTCCGCTTTTAAACCCTTTTTTTTTTTTCCTCTCGTTTTCAATCTTTCTTTGTGGTTCCGAAAAATTTCCCATGAGGGTTTCATCATTCCGTGCGAAGAATTTTACTCGAATGTAAATTGCATTCTTTTTCTAATTGTGATTATGGCCTCTTGCTCGAACTCTTCGTTCCCCTAAGATCGGACCACCATAGTTCCTCTTCTTCCCCTCTGTCGGTAGAATCCCGCGTGGCGACAAAGAATGCTTGGGAGACGAATGTCTCGGGTTGTGAATTGTTAGGCAAATTCGCAACCGTTTGCCGTTCTTTCCTCCGATTCGACGAAGCCCACATGAATTGGATAGGGACTTGGTCCGTAATGATTCTTCGGACAATTCAGTGACCATTTTTTGCCCCAAATTCAAATTGGGTCTAGGGCTGTTGACAATGTTAATGTAGATATGAATGACAATGTTGTGAGGGGGGAAATTTTGGTGGTTGTAAATATAACCGAATCGAACATAGGGGTAGTCAAGCAGCAAAATTTGAGCTTGATATACCGTTGGTGTCCTCATAGTCCAACGATAACAGTATAACGCCGCTATAGTTTTGATTGGCCCGAGCAACCTCATAGAATTGGGGTTGAGAATGAGTACCCAGCGAGCAAGATAGCGAGTATAATTGATGCTGATAGGCTCACTCGGCTGTATTGGATTTATGAAACTCCAAAGGATGTCTTTTTTTGGGCACCAGGTTTTGATGAGCGGGCCGACCAACCCCCTGAGGGTTGTGTCGCTGTAAATTTAGATACGATGGAAGTTCGGCCTTCGATTTCCCCTCCATCCGACCATCACCCGCTTTGCTCGTGGAGTGGAACATCACCATTACGCATTTTAAGCCAAACGGGTGGCATATGATCATGAGTTTTCGAATTTGTTCGCAAGATGAAGCCAAGATACTATCCTTCAAACCACCGAGCTTGCTCGATTGGTGCACTTGACCATCGTCGGGGGTGAACACGGGTGGTTGTTCATGCAAGCTAACGACAAGTGCAAAATTATTGAGGACGTGCGAACACAATCGGTGATTGGAAGGAAAAGTTTTGGTTCGTTGGGGCGATTGAAAAGCCCGCCTCGAAGCTTAACCAAACACTCGTTAGACATCCCCATCGACTTCGAGGCGCATCAAGTAAGTGATTTTGTGTCTTTCGTTCTTCGATTTGAATTGATTTTAACTCGCTTTTTTATTTCGTGGATTCTATTTTGCGATTGACAAGGAGACAAACGACAATTTATTTTCAAAGTTTAGCAAATTGATCTCGAGTCTCGCTCGGAGCGATGTGAGAACTCGAATATCGCCGATCGAGAAGAAAAAGCGAGGTTTGTTCGTGCCTCCTCATCATCTTGTTCTTCGTTAATCCCTTTGGTAAGGATTGCTCTTGTATTTGTATGTTTTGTGCCATTCCGCCGTTATTATCCTTCTGTTCATCTTGACTTATTTTGTTTATAGCTTTTCTTTGTGACCATTCTTTGCGAGTACATCCGAACATCTTTGAGATGGTTCGGATAAAAAGGCCACGAGAGCTTGCTCGGATTCAAAGTTGAGGGAGGCTCAACGTGCAGAGGGGAGGCAGCAGGTTAACCGATCCGCTTCGGCCTGGGAATCAAGCCGAAGCGCAAGCGAGCACTCGTTTTGGCGAAAGCAAAGGGTTAGCGAACAAGTTCCGCGGGCGAAGAGACCGAGGGTGGAGATCGGGCGGCGAGGGCGAATTTAACAAACTCGGACGAACATGCCGAGCTTAACGTGCGAGATGAGTCTCGATCTGGTCGGGATGACTCGGACCCTCATCGCCGAGGCGGCGAGCGCCACCTCCATGGTTGGTCCAATTTCACAGATTGTTGAAATGGAGGTTGGCACATCTTCTCCACCTCCTGCCGGACCCGATCATGGACTCCGTTGATCCCGAGCCTCGATCCCCGAGGATAGATCTTTCTTGGGATGGGATCCCTCGTGAAAGCAGTACTTTTTGTTCGACCGCTTCTATTTTGGTTATTTTTGTTCGGCCTTTTTATATTCATTTGTTCGAATATATATGTAGGTTGAGCAGGTTGTCGCCTTTGATGCCCAATGAAGAACTACTTCGCCGCCGAGTGTTCGTGAAGGTTCCCGCATTCCCGAGCATGTTCAAGGCTTGCCGGACTCGCTCGCATGGACTACCGATCGGAAGAGTCCACTATGTGTCCCTCTCCGAAAATTTATGTCCGGTCGGGTGCTTCGTGGCCAATCTATGGTCGTTTTGAGAAAGCATGCTCACCATAACCTCCATGCCAACTACTTGCTTTTGATCGTAAACTTCAAGAAAAGGTGGGCGAATCGAACAGACTCAGATGAGCCGAGGTTGGCTCAGGGCAATCTTTTTCGGCCTGGTCGACGCCACCGGCTCAGGAGGATGCCCGCAAAGCTCAGAAAATGCTCGCCGATTCGGGGAAGATGCACCTGCCTCGGGAAGATGTTTCGCCAGATTAAAGGAGGAATTGATTCACTCTCCGGAGGAGGGGCCAATATCTGAAAAGAGCACAAGAGGATATGAATATTGAGCCAGAGACTTCGAGCCGGTGTCGAGCCATGGAAAATAAGAGGGATCTTGTTCGACCAACAACTCATCATTGGCCGAGAGACCAACACTCGTTTGGGTCTCAAAAATTCAAAGTCATGATGATGATGAGTACGTTGATTCTATGTCCAACTTCTCGCACATTTGTGCCTTCGCCGATGCTATCTCGGGTTCGTTTTATTATGCCTCCAAAGAAATGAACAAATTGCCCCTTCAGGCGGGCCGCGAGACTGATCGACAACCCACCGGACCGCAACCTTCCAATGTCGATTTAAATGATTTGTGTGATTTTCCGTTCTTCTGAAGGGATCAAAGTTGATGATCCGATTCGGACGGGACGAGGAAGAGGGCTCAGACATGAATACTGGGCTTGAGGTTCTTCGCCAAAATCTTCGGACCGAAGTTTGGGACCGATCAAAAGGCAAAGTCGAAAGCAAAGGGACCTCCTGTGGATCGAGCAGATCAGACCTTTCGGGCGAGCATTTGGTACCGACCATACCGAAGGAGTTGTTTTGAGGGGCCGAGCACAATTTGTTCGACATCTCTCTCCGCTTACCCCCAATTATGAATTTGCTCCTTGATGTTATTTTTGTTTTTATTTAACATATGTTGTGTAATTTTTTTGTCTTCTTCACTTTCTCGCTCGAACAATGTCTTTAATACTTGTATTTTTTTGGTCGACTTTTGTCTTTTGTTCGAACATATTTACAAATCGAATGGATGGGTTACATATTGAACCAACTCTTCTAACCCGATTGTTTGATAATTGTCGAGGATGAAAATTGATACTTGTGGTTGCTTGATGTTTGCTTGGTTGCTTTTGTGTTCGCTTTGTTGCTTTCGGTTTTTGCCCTTTTCTTGAATGAATTGAACATTGGGTTTTACTATGCCCCGCCCCCGACTTTTTTTTTCGGTTTTTTGATTGTCTTATTGTCGTTGTAATCGGTTGATCGTCTTATTTAGGGGCGCGACCGGATGGGTTACTTTATGAACCCCCTTTCGTGCGCTTATCGTCTTATTTAGGTGCGATCACTTCATACTAGGGCCGTCTTATTTAGTCGCGACCAAGACTCATCACCCACTTTTTGCTACGGGTATCTCGAAGACGAAGTCGTCTTTTTTACATTGCGTTACCCATTACTCTTTTGCTATGGGGAATCGAGTACTTAACTCGTTAAATCGGTGAACATAGACTTGGGCTCGTTCATCTTTGTTAAGCCATCCCGCTTTTAGGTGCGACCTCAAATGGGCTTGAACTAGAAAATCTTAGCTTAACAAAAAAGTACATATATCTTTTCTTTTTTTTTTTTGCAACACTTTGTATTCTATTACATCCTTCATATCCAAGACTATCTATTACACAACTATTGTTATCGATCAGGTTTTGAATTTAAACCTTGTCTTGAGTAGACACAAACCGACCTCACCTTGTCCAAGATAATTGATGTTGACAAGGATGTGGCACATCATCCCGCTCTACCCCTTCTTTTTTTTCGTGAATATGCTCAGCAAAGAAGAATATAAACTTTTGTCCCTCCCCGACAAGCCGTGATTACGCGGGAGGTCGCGGGCATGAGCACGTGGCACGATTCCTCGCCGCTTTAAAGTAGGTGCGAGCAAAATTTTTCATCTCGCACCATTCGTCCCCTTCAAGATGTTTAAGCATCGGGCCCGCGATCTTGTTTTGAGCTTAACACTATGACATCCCTCCCATTCGGAGGAGATTTTGGGGGACGATGGGACTAATGACTTACTACCGCCTAAGCAAAGGAGTAACGGAGTGGCAAACCATGACTCGCCGAAAGCATCTTGAGTCCGCAGAACGAAGCTTCAACTCGTGCTTTAAAAGTCATATGGGTAAAAAGACTCAGATTAGCGGATCTTTCGATTCATTGAATGATTGTTGAATCGAGAGTCAATTCTTCTATGTCCGGGGCATACTAAACCGACTTCCTTCCGAGAATCGCATATTTTTCCTTTTTCTTTCTTCATATGTTTTTTCTCCGCTTTTTTAATTTATCAAGATGCCCCTCATTTATAGAACTATCCCAAGTTATAGCCGCATAGCTACCGGTGCTAGCTCTCTTACTTTTGCTCCCCCTTTTGACATCTGTTCACTTTTTGACAGCTCTTGCTCGAAGATTGACTCATCCCTGCATGGTTGCCACCACTTGTCAATTCGTTCCGATACATATCTTCTGTTGACATCTCGTTCTGACATGTATCTTCCGCCTTTCGATAGTGCTGGCCAGCATTTCTTTCCTGAAGATATGTGTCGAACATAATGTACTCTTCTTTCAGAATCGTCCTACTCGTTTGAACTGAATGGCTACATCGACCATTATGTTCGGCCAACTATGATCATTTCAGTGTGGGGGACGATTTTGTTCGGCCAACACTATGTTCGCTAAAGCTGTGTGGACGATTTTGTTTGGCCAACACTATGCTCACTAAAGCCGTGTGGACGATTTTGTTCGGTCGACACTACGATCGCTAAAGGCGTGTGGACGATTTTGTTCGGCCGACACTATGCTCGCTTCAGCGGTGTGGACGATTTTTGTTCGGCCGGCTCTATGCTCGCTATTATTGATAGTATTTTTTCAAATTTGATGCATTCCATTTAGTAGGATAATGGGATTCCATTCAGTCTTCCAAATCATAGGCCCAGATTTAGCAAATGTTCAAACTCGAACGGACCTTTCCATGCTCTCTACGAACACACCACTTGATACCCCGTTATTTCGCATTTTAAAACCAAATGCCCACATGAACATTGAACTGCGTGTTCCGGACTTTGGAGTTGTAAACTTCTCCGATCTCTTTTTGTACATGGCATTCTTGAAATCAGCCTCCGTCCTTCTTTCTTCCAACAGGTTTGTACTCAGGGCGAGAGCTTGGTCATTAATGTGCTCTCTGAAATTCATTGTTCGATGACTTGGAATCTTGATTTCGCGGGTATAACAAACTTCAAGATCAAATGCCAAGGCAAACGGGTCTCCATGATTGATGTTCAAAGTTGTTCGATAGGCCCCTAATATTTCAGTAACTCTTCAAACCCATCCACCCCTTTGAAATTATCAAGTCCGCCTCGAGGGTATGCTTGATGATTTTATTAACGGCCTCAACTTGTCCGTTTGATTGGGGATAATATGGAGTCGAGTAGTGCTTTTTTATCCCCAAGCGAGCACAATTTTGTCTGAATTCACTTCCATCGAATCGTTTGTCGTTATCGATTACTAATCGACAAATGATATTCTTCCAAACAAAGTTCCACATTCTTTGTTCGGTAATCTTGACAATGGCCTCGCCGCCCATTTAGTATAGTAACTACCAAGAACCACAACAAATTTTACTCCGACGTGCAAGAGGAACCGGCCGATCAAATCGATTCCCCATTTAGCAAATGGCCATGGGCTATAAACCGACACTAATTCTTGGTGGGCTATGAATAAGTGGAGCATGTACCGACATCCGCGGGCATGCCTTGGCATACGCGAGCGAATCCTTTTTTGAGGGTTGGCCAATAATACCCTTGTTCGATTATTTTGTGTGCGAGCGAGCCCAATTGCATGATTTTTCGTGATACTCCTTCATGGATTTGTTCGCAATACACGACCTTCTTCAGAGTAATACACTTCAAAAGTGGAAGTGAGAAGCTTTTTTGTACAAATGCTCGCCTATGATAGTATAACGAGCGATTGTAATCGAGGAGCAGTAAACATGACTTATTGTCAGGGAGAAGTCCCTTTTGTAGGTAACTCAGATCGAGTCATCCAAGTTTCTTGTTCGCCATTATTTGGGCGCAGCATAACTCGAACCGATGGCGAACAAGTTGTGACGACCACAATGTCTGTTGTGTTCGCTACCCTTCATCATTGCTAGGCGTGCCAAAAGCATCAGCGAATCTAATTACCCAAATCGTGGTAATTGTTCAATGAAAACTTGTTCAAAATGCTCGAGCAATTCTTTTTGCTACTGTTGATATTGTGCCATCTGTCAAGGCCTCAGATTGTCTCATTACTTGATAAACGATTATCCGAGAATCGCTATAGATCATCACCGATTCCCATTGTCATTGCCATCCAGAGTCCAAATGATCAAAGCTTCATATTCGCTTCATTATTTGTAGCCGGGAAATCAAAACAGATGGTTGTTGTGAATGTTTGTCCGGTTCAATCGATGAGAACTACTACTCAAGAAATTTCTTGAACTTGTTGATGAACCATCAACATACATATGCCATTGCTTGGTCGATAGCTTTTTGAGCATTTGAGGATATGTCAACTCGACCATGAAATCGCCATAGCTTGGTTCTTCATCATTGTTCATGGAGCTTAACGTAATGCCAATTGTTCTAACTCCACCGCCCACTTTAGTAATCACACAAATTTTGCCGGTGGAGGACTTGGCCCACGGGGAAAGTGGTCAAGATTTCTAATCGAGTGGTCAAAAAAATATGGTCGTAATTTTCTAACACTCATGACGCGGCATATGCTAATTTTTCCAATGGAGGATACCGAGTTTCTTTCCTTGAGCACTTTGGCTTACATAGTAAACGGGCAAGTGCATTGTGCCTTCTGCTCAGACGAAGACACAAAGATCGATCGCAGATGCTCGGATGCAAAGAAGATACAGATAGAGTTGTTCTCTCGAGACAAAGCTTAGAAAGGTTCCAGCATCTCGCAAGGTATCGCTTCAATGATTCAACGCATTTTTCGCAATGTTCGTCCATCGAATTTCCCTTTCTTCAATGTATCGAAGAAAGGTTTGCATTTGTCTCCGGTTCGTGATATAAACCGCTTACTTTAAGCTAAACGTCCTGTTAACTTTTGAACCTCTTTCACATTTTTCTGGGGCTTCAGATATCGAGCATGGTTGAACCTTTGTTGGGTTCGCCGATCCTCGTTGGATCGACCATATGTCCGAGGAATTTTCCCCGAGTGAACCCCAAAGCTACATTTTTTCGGATTTAGCTTCATATTGTACTTCCCGAGTATATCGAACGTTTGTGCGAGGTGGGTGATGTGGTCTTCCTTATGTTCACTCTTAACCACAATATCATCAATATATACCTCAATTATTCGCCGATGTGCTCGCTTAACATTTTGTTCACCAAACGTTGATATGTTGCTCCCAAGATTCTTTAATCCGAACGGCATGCATTGCCAAGCAAGACATGTTTT
The DNA here is from genome assembly GCA_037126765.1 of Stenogyne calaminthoides. Taxonomy (NCBI): domain Eukaryota; kingdom Viridiplantae; phylum Streptophyta; class Magnoliopsida; order Lamiales; family Lamiaceae; genus Stenogyne; species Stenogyne calaminthoides. Next base: position 26,711,966 of record JBBCBC010000029.1, on the reverse strand, counting down.
TTCACCGCAGAACGTCGCATTCTTTTTGATCGTCCGGTGCATAGGTATTTGGTGATAACCAAAAAAATGCATCCATAAAAGTCATGAAGTTCACGGTCAGATATATTATCAAATAATCGATCGATGACGGAAGTTATCTTTCGGACACGCCTTTGTTTAAACCGTGAAATCAATACATAACCTCCAAGATCCATAAGACTTGCGGATGAGCACAGGATTATGAAGCCATCTTGGGCATTTCACCTCTCGAATCGGTTTGTTGTCGAACAACTTTTTGATTTCACCATTCATTGCCGCATATTTTTAGGACTAAACTTTCTGCGTTTACGGATAACTGGAGTTTGTATTGGATCAAGGTTGAGGGAGTGGCATGCATGCTTTGGATCAATGCCAACCATGTCTTCGTAGCGACCATGCTAACACATCCAAGTTTGCTTGAAGATAAGCAATAATTTATGTTCGAATTGGTTCGTAATTCGAACCAATGAACACTTCTAACTAAGGGTCCGCTCGGGTTGATTTTGATGGACTCGCTTGTTCGACAGTGTTGCTCACTTTCTTTTTGCTTCCACCGAGGATCTTGGATGGACCCCTGCTTTCGTCATCAACCTCCATGGGTTCAAAACCCATGCGAGGCTCTCAGTCCGCTTTGCTTTCGTTCGGTGATCAATATTCATTTGACCTAGAGATCGGGGAATTAGTTGTCACCTCGAGTCGTGTTGGCGCCTCGTGTCTTTCATGAAAGAGCTATGCTCGTCGAACTTATGTTCGAAGATCTTTAAGCGAGGTTTTTTGCTCGTGGTTCGCTCACCAATCTCCCATGTTTGCTCCATCATATCGACGATGCTTTGTTTTTTCGGGTGCACAAGATAGCAAACAATCTCGAGCTTTCTTTCCGATCTCCTTTTTACGCTTCCTTCTGCTCCATCTTGTGTTGGAAATTTAACACAATAGTAATACGAGAAAAAAGCCGCTTTTAAATTCTGAATAAACGGGCGACCTAGGAACCGCTTATAAGAGAAGCGAGAATCGACGATTACAAAATCTAGCATTCTAGTTCGTCGGATGTCCGAATTCAAGATGTTGATTCTAACTCGACTCTAACCTAATCATACCATAGGGTCGGGTTCTGATTCCCCAAAACCCATTATGGTATGATTACACCTGTTCAATATAACCGCCAAGTCTCCAACTTGTTTTTCCATCCGGGCGAAGGTATCAACGAACAAAATGTTCAAGATAAGCTCCGGTGTCAACCCAGAGACGGTGCACCTTCAACCCGAGGAGTCGAAAGTAATCGATGGTTAAGGATTCATTGTGGGGAGTTATGATTCCGAGATCGCCCAAAAAAAAATGATTTTTGCGAGCGAGGGCGTCGTGTTGATGTGCTCGCCACCTTCACTTGATGGATGTTTTGCATGGCACACATTTCCATCTTCTTCGTCTGTTCGATAATGTTGGTGCCCGTAACATCCACCCACCGGACCATATTCGGGACGTATCATATGAATCTCTTGATTTTCTCGACCTCTTCCCAAAAGAGAGGCCCTCTTTTTGGGTATTTCGGATTTTTTTTTTCGTGATTCTTGGGATCATCGTCCGATGTTTGTTCGGCTTTTCGCTTACCCCTTCGATCTTCTATTTTTAAGTTCGGGAGTCTCTCGCCACCGGCTTTTTTTAAGAATGGGTAAGACGATTATCTTCATATAGCTTCCAAAGTTGGCGGAGTAAATCGCGACACTCTTGATGTTGTGCCCGATGTACTCGTGGTAGTTAAGATGATTTGGAAGCGTTGAGGCGATGTTTATCCATTATAATTCTTCTCGCCTTTCCAACATGTCCCGATCTCTCGATTTGGTTAAAGATTGTCTCATTAAACGCCTAAAAGACTTCAGAGGGGTTTTTGCTTCGCTTCTTTCTTGAATGGTTTGAAAGAGCACGGGGGTTTTGTACCCCTTCATTCATTCATCACTTTCTTCCCAAAAACTCTTCTAGTGGTTGGTTCGACCCAATCGTGATTGGGCGAGCAAATCTTGCATGGTTATAATTTTAATTCGCTTTCGCTCTCCGGAACTCGAATATGTGTTCGCCGTCTTGATGCATGGCCTTCCACATATCGAATTTAGAGTCAGCGCCCCGACCACCGCAAGGATTTTGGCGCCCCTCTTCAACTGGGCCCCATCATATAGACATTTATCGAATCGTTCTATGTACGCCCGATTAGACTCACCTTTTAATTGGGAAAATGCCACAATCTTTGTTTTTATTTGGGTGAGCACACATGGACGAAAAGTGGGATATAAATTGTTGTCCCAATTGAGCGAAAAGACGGATCGACGCAGCCGGGCAAAAGTAGAAAACCATCGATGCGTGTTCGATCACCCAAAGTCATGGGGAATGATCCAAGATCAAATTCGCCGCTTCGTGGGCCCCCATCGCGATCATAAAGTCCGAATACTTGCCGAGACGGACATGAGGGTCGACTCAACATCAAATATGGGAATTGGCGGCGGGGACTTCACCACTTTCTTTGTATTTCGCCGCCATGATCGCTGGTGACAATGGCGAAAGCAGTGGTATCGCGGTTCGCCGAGGTTGGTTTTTGGTCGGGGCTGTTGGCTCAGAACTCGATGGCCTTTTGCATTTCCGCAAATTTTGTGGGATCGACAGACTTAGATTGGGGGCCGCTTTCCCATCGTGAGGACCCAGCTGGTCATGCTCGCGATAAGCGATCCCCCCTCCAAGTTTGTGCTTGACTACCCAATCGATGATGGATAGACAATTTTGTTCCCGCCGATTTTTGTTCGGCAAGATGGATGATCATGAAGATTTGAAGGTGCGGGCATTTTTATTGGTCTGTTCCTTTCCGATCCTACCGCCTATTATTGCCGATTCGGTCTTTGGCGGAGAGCCTCAAACGTCAAACGCCGATGGTCTAGATCCTTGAGGTTGTTCGTCATCCGACGTGTCATCGGTTTTTTTACTTGCCCGCTTGGCAATTCTCTTTTTAACTTGCTTCACTATCGGGTGTACGTGAGCCGCTTCTTTCACGATCTTGAGTTTCTAATTTGGCTAATTCTTTTTCTGGCCTCTCTCTTTCAAGGCCGCAGCAAAGAAAGTGATGGCCTCTGGTTGTGGTCACGGATCATTCACAATATCCTCGAGATTGGTAATCTCCGCCTCCACGATCTTTTATGAGGTTTGGCGCCGAGCCTCTTTTCCGGTCATGTGGTCGGCTTTGTCCCGACCTCTCCGCTTTCAGGTGTTCTAGATTGAGGCATTTTATTTATTTTTTTACGCCATTTTCTAAGGGTTCAGATATGGGTTGGTTTTTGGGTGAAGCACCCTCCTTCAAGCGCCCATTGTCGCGAGTCATTTTTAATAAGAGTATTATGTGGCTAATTTGGGAACGACTCACAAAAAAAAACATGCATGTAAAATAAATTATAAATAAGATGAATTTGTTGACCCGATTCGTCAAGAAATGACTACTCTGGGGGCATACCAAGCGGGATGTGGTATTGCGAGCTTTACACGCACAATATTTGATACACCTTATGAAGATGAATCATTACTGAGATGAAGATAATCCGGAGAGTTAGCATATGAGTGCTAGGGTTTTTCAGATGTGTGGATAATCACTCGGATTTTTCTCGCTCTCACCTCCCTCGAGAATTTTTGTGGTGTCTTTTTTTTCCGGGGAAAATTTCGAACCTTTTTCTTTTTTTTTTTTTTCCTTTTATAGCACTTCGATAAGCATGATTTGGGTTGGCAAGCATGTAAAGCCGAGACTTGGTCATGCAAGAACTCACGCATCTTGCCGTTTTCCTCTTTCGCCTTCTTGGTTGATATTGGAACTTACTTGCTTGTAAAGCACTCTTTTGGTCGCCCAAATTAATCTTTTACTCGGTTGGACGCTTTGTTCGCCTTTAACCATGTCGGTTTTATTTGGATCATTGTCCTCCTCGAAGCACACCGAGCCCTCGGGATGTTCGGTTCGGGATATCCGAGTGTAAGGCGCTCTGACCGCCGGGGATATTTGAGGTGCGAATATCTGACCCTCGTGATATCCGAGGCGAACATCTTGACCCTCGGGATATCCGAGGTCTTGAACATCTCGACCCTCGGGATATCCGAGGTGCGAACATGTCAACCTCGGGATATCCGAGGTCTTCCGTGATTTTCCGAGTATTTTTTTGCCGAGTCCTCCCGATTTGTTCATGGCCTTCTTGACTTAGCTCATCGATTCCTTTTTCCCGACCCGAGTGGGCGAATACTTGTCCATTGGGCATGTAATATTTTAAATAATACATGAAACAAGTTCTTACGTGTTCGATTAAGCCCGAGTTACTATATCGAACACAACAAGTATAAGTGGGAGAAATTATTAGGTTCGTGTAGGTGACATTAGATGTCACGGACCACGCGAGACATGTTGTAGTATACTTAAAAAAGAGACTTTGAGTATAAGTGGGAGATTGTTGGGATTATCTTTGAAAAATATGCTTTTTACTTTTGTATAATCGAAAACCGAATTTTCAGACTTATTCTTTGAAATAAATTGTTTATCATCGATGCTTTAAATATGATTGAATGTTACATATATTTCTTCGCAGATAACCTGTTCAATAATTCAGACATGTTACATTGTAGTTAATTTAGTGATACCGGATCACGAAGATTAAATTAATATCTCTTTCAGAACTAAAAAGTACGCCATTCACGACCTAGATGGAAATGGACAACCCATCACTTAAAGGTTGAGGTGTAAGGCTCGATTGGTTTGTCTTGATCGATCTTGTTGAATAGGACCTATGGGAGGATAAATTCTTTGAGAATCGAACAAGGAAGAATTAGACCTCAATGGTTCGTTATTTCTTAACCTTCGTCCTTAAATAGGATCACGTGGGATTGGTAACTATTGCTTTGACTTATCATGGGTAGCTTAATCGTAGAGAGAGATTCAATACTTTTTATCTTGGGCAATATTATTGGTCACATGTGATTGCTAAGATTTAATATTTAAGAATCGTGTGCAAAACGCTTTGTTTGATTTGCCCTGGGGGAGGTTCATAAGCTTTATCATACCAAATCTTGCAAGTGGAATTAGTTTCGGTATGGATAATAATGTTGAACCGTTCTACCAAGGACAAAAAATATTAATTAACGGAAAGCTATTTCAAAGTGGCTTGAATTAATTAATGGGCTAGATAATCTTAAACACGGGAAATAATGACCGGAGCCATATTGATCATAATATGGATTAAGATGGATAGTCAATATTAATTATGTAGTGAGATTAATTAATATTTATGGGCTTGAATTATATTGTGGCTCAATATTAGATATTCAAGATCCATTAGAAGGTCCAATCTTAATTCTCCTAAAGGCCCCCTGAGTAGCCCAACAAATAGTCCAAAAACTGAAAAAGGTGATTAAAATAAAATAAATATTGTTGCTTATTTTTCCTAATATTTTTGAAATTTATGGATAAAAGAGGGAGAAAGATTTTCTTTGAATTTTGTTATGGAATGAAGATATGTATTCTTGGAATACAAGATTATCTCATTAAATTCAAGAAATCTCCCACTTGGTTATTCATAGTGATATTTTCGAAATTTTTTGAAATATAGTGGGCAAGAAAAATTTTCTTGATTTTCTTGAAAAGATATTATGGAAGATATGTATTTCTTGAAATACAAGAATATCTCATAAATTCAAGAAGATCTAAATTTGGAATCTTGCACATAAATTTCGAAAATTCCATAATAATAGAGAAGGTGGGATTTTTGTGGAATATTATAATTATGGGAAAAAGAATTTAGGAGATATATTCAAGATTTCTTGGAGATCAAGAAAAGGTTTTCCCACATTATTTTATCACTAAATTTTCGTCCCCCTCTCCTCTATAAATAGGGATGAATGGTTCATTCCCAAGAATACATTTAAAATTGGTTTTTCGGAAAAATATCGTCGATAAAATATCAAATATTTTGTAACGTCGGATGATTGTATTTTTTGAAAAAACGACAATTGTGAGTTGTGTACAATTCCATGTCTTTTGGAAAAATTAGCAAATCCACATAAGTGGTGCAACAAAGTTTATTTTTTTTTTTTTTGTTAATTGTTCGACAAGTGTCCTTCCAACCGGATAGTTGAGCAAGGGCTAAGGAATACTTGGGAAGTCCTTTTGGTTAGTCCGTCCAACCGAATTCTTTGCCATCCCGAGATAGTGCGTTCACGTAAACCCGTAGATTCTGCATGCGTAGGTTTTACGTGGCTTATTATATGCATGATATGTTGTTGCAATTATTATTTGAATTAATATAGGATTAATTCATGCTAGTAATAATTAAAGAATTAAATTTGTATTTAAATATTCACCCTTTAGAATAGATCTCAAGTAACTCATTCCCCAACACAATATGCTCCTAACCCGGCCCTCTTGACATGAGAAAAAAAAAAGGCTCAATTGTACATACAAGTTTTTGTCTACTAATATAGTGTATCATTTGAAATTAATACAATATATATGGCTAGGCCTTGTATGCACTATGCACTGTGCACTCATAGTGCATTTTAGAAGCGTGCAACTTGTGATGCTAAAAAGTGCGACTTATTTACACAGAAAAGTGCAACTGTTAATATGGGAATATAGTTTCACGCTTCTGTTTGAAATAGTTTCATATTGCTGTTTTGTATAGTTGCATGCTTCTAAAATGTACTTTATGAGTGCTTATGCACCAAATCACAAGGTACATGTAAGACCCATTTCAATATATATATATATATATATATATATATATATATATATATATATATATAATACCTATATAAATTAATTGAAATTTTCATTATAAATTTAAGTTCTAACTTATTTATAAGTGGTACTTAACATTGAGAATATTTTTAATTGCCAACTACCTCTATTTTCCCATTTTATGAATATTTTTAAACATTATTTATTAAGAAAGTAGTATCCATAAAATAATATAGAGAATAAAATATAAATGCACTAAAAGTGTCATTATGATGATGATGAGATGAATGAGGAAAGTGTAGGGTGAACTAGTTCTACATAAAAATCTGTAAAATTAATTAAGACGTGTGACTTATATTATTAAAGGGTATTAATTGTGATAACTAAAGAGTGTTATTTTTTTTATTACATAAAAAAATATTACTTATAACACTAAAGGGTGTGACTTATATTACAACAGGGATATTAGTAGTGATAACTTAAGGATATGACTTATATTGTCTATAAATATAAAACCAATTTCAAGATGAATAAGTTTCACAGGAGGCCTACTCTTATATTAAATATACACAATATATTTTCTTTCAAACTTATTTCTAAATTAGAAAATAATATGCATGTATAAACATAATGTATCTTCAATTATGGATATTTCTAAATTAAATGGAAAAGATGGATACAGTAAATGTCTATTTTTTAATTGATTGATCATAATTTATTATTATCTTAATTAAATTTGTGATTAGAATATTTAAAGACATAGAAGGTTTTGGAAGTGTTACATAGACTCAATTTTTTTTTTTTTGAATATTATGGTGTTGCTACTTAAAATTGAGGATAAAGTCTTCTATGCATTAGGTGCACCGTGTAAATCAAGTGCAATATTTTAAACGTGTAATTTTTTTTTTAAAATATTCAACTTGTTTGCACTAAAATGTTTAACTTGTTTTACACTGAAGAAATTGCATGTGTTCAGTGTAAACAAATTGAATGTTTCAATAAAATAATTAAGTTGCACATTTTATAAATGCTCTTGAATTCCACAGTGCATATGATGCACAGAAAACCTACTCAAAATTGAGATATTCAGTAATAATTGTATTAGAAATTAATATTAAATAAATTAAATTAAAATATAAAGTATACTAAATATGATATGATCATACATACTCCAAACTCATAAAATTTCAAATTTTAAAACGAAGGGTTCTAAAAATTTGAGGATTGATTAATAATTTTTAAGTAATAAATATGTAAAGATGTTAAACGGGATTAGGGTCAATCATAGATGTTGATTTGAGACGGTGTCATGGTGAAACAAAACATAATTTGGACATTGATGTTTTAACATTTTTGGAGGTGTGGATGTTGATTTGAACTAAATTGTAATTCGTTTCATGAATGAAATAGACTCATACGAATTTTTATCATGTTTTATTATATATAAAATAATTTTTTTTATCGTATAATCATTAAATTTTACAATATAAAATTTTAGCGATTAATAAAAAAATTCAGATAATTAAAATAATGTTTTTTTTTGTTAATTAAAGAAATTATTATTTTGGCCAAAAAAATTTGAGGTGGCTTATTCTGCACTTTTGAAGAATTCGATGTTGATGTCATTGGATTCTATTAACATATGAACTATATAGTATTTAAATAATATAGTATTTAAATAATATATTTGATAATTAATTACAAATTAAAAATAAATATATCCAATAAAATAATATATTTTACTAGTTTTACAAAGAAGGGTATGATTGTAACTTTTGGTTAAAAGCCAGGTAAAAAATATATAATTTGGATCAAACGGATAAAGAGGATAGTAGCATTGGGACTTGTTGGTGAAGAAACTTATCATTCTCTCTCTCTCTTCGCAGCTTTGTGGGACTTGGGAGGGAAGAAACTCTCTCTATCTCTCTTCGTCAGATATAAACAAAATAGGGTATCATTCTCTGCAATCTGCATAGATACATTTAAATTTAATAGTATTAAATTATTAGATCATAGATTTATTTATTTTAATTTTGAATCAAAAATCAGATCTATGAAATGTTAGTTGAACCAGGATCTATGAAATGATAGTTGAACCAGGAAATCAGATCTGTGATACTTATTTGTTATTTTCTGTGTTTTAAAAATCGGGTCCGACCGGCCGGTCGAACCCGTCGGACCGGTGAACCGCCCCAAAGCGGCCCAATAGATGTGTATAGAACCGCTATTGGACCGCCCATCTCAAAAACGGAAAAACGTTAAAACCGTGAAAAACGAACCGGTGAACCGCGTTTTCAACGGTTTTCAAAAAAAAAAAAAAAAAAAAAAAAAGCCGCCTGTCACGATTCGAAGGCCGACGTCATGGGTCTCAAAGGCGAGGAGGAGATCGTCGACGTCGTTGTCGTGTCCCAGAGCCGGAGGAGGAGAAGGGCGGTGGAGGCTTAAGTTGGAAAACGGCGGAGAGTTTGGTGGCGTGAGAGCGGGTGGCGTGAGAGGTTATCAATTTGGCGTGAGAGCGGGTGGCGTGAGAGGTTGTCAGGTGGTAGATGGTTTGGCGGGCGAGGCGACAACGCCGATTGAAGAAGAAAGAAACTGGAGAATGAATCAATGAGGAAGAGAAGAGAGAAGATTAGGTTATTTAACCAAATTTTTTTTTTTTTTTTTTTTTTTAGCCCATTTTTTTTTTTTTTGTTTTTTTTCAAATTCAAAACCCATTTATCAATTTTTGGGGCTTTGTTTTTTCATTTTTCAATTATAAAATACAATTAATATGTATTTTTTCTTAAAAAGAATTTAAGTATACTCCAAATTTTAAAATATTATTTTAGAAGGTTTTTAAAAAATTAAATTTAATGAATTCAAGTGTAATTATAATATCATCTCTTCTGTCAAAAAATAAAAATAAAAATTATAATATCATCTCAATACTATATATTTTAGTATTGATCTCTGAAATTTTAAATATCAAGTAATTAATACTACTTTGGTTCTAAATTTATTTATCCATTTGTTTTTAGCACGAGTTTTAATGTGAAAATTATTTATTAATATTTAGAGTGGTAAAGTTATTTTTGGTTGGAAATATTGTAATCTTTTTTGCTTTATTATTAAAGTAAATTACTTTTTGTGGGTAAAAGTAATGAAATGGGATGTAAAAGTAAATTACTTTTTGTGGGTAAAAGTAATGAAATGGGATGTAATTTTGAATTTTTTAAAAAATTATACATATTATATATATATATATATATATATATATATATATATAATATTTATTATGACGTCATACCGGCTCAATCCGGTCCGACCGGTCCGACCCCGGTCCAACCTTTTTTTGGGGTCGTCCGGCTCAACTTTCGGTTCCGGTTTTTAAAACATAGGTTATTTTGGGGTTAATTGAACTGTTATTGAATCAGGAAATCAGATCTTTTTTTTCATTTTTATTGAGTTTCATAGGGTTTAGATATATTATTAGTTGAGAACTTGTTATTCTTAACTCTTGGACTCAAGAATTCCTATATAACTTAAGTGACACAGTCAAAGCTTTTTTTATTCTTTTATTAACCGATTTATGTATCGATTTCATTCCCCCCATGGTTGGGAACTAATGATTGGTTCTGTCTACAAAGATTTTGGATTTGGTCATAATGATAAAATTATATCTGGTCTTGTTTCCACTTTTCCAGTTATTCTGCAATCTGCATAGATACATTTGAATTTAATAGTATTAAATTATCAGATCATAGATTTATTTTTTTTAATTTTGAATAGGAAATCAGATCCATGAAATGTTAGTTGAACCAGGATCTACGAAATGTTAGTTGAACCAGGAAATCAGATCTGTAATACTTATTTGTTATTTTGGGGTTAATTGAACTGTTATTGAATCAGGAAATCAGATATGATTTTTTCATTTTTATTGAGTTTCATAGGGTTTAGATATATTATTAGTTGTGCAGATTTACGCATTGAGAACAAATTGCATTCTCGCAATCCGCATAGATACATTTGAATTTAATAATATTAAATTATCAGATCATAGATTTATTTTTTTTAATTTTGTTTCGGAAATCAGGTCTATGAAATGTTAGTTGAACCAGGATCTATGAAATGTTAGTTGAACCAGGAAATCAGATATGTGATACTTATTTGTTATTTTGGGGTTAATTGAATTGTTATTGAATCAGGAAATCAGATCTGTTTTTTCATTTTTATTGAGTTTCATAGGGTTTAGATATATTATTAGTTGTGCAGATTTACGCATTGAAGAACAAATTGCATTCTCTGCAATCTGCATAGATACATTTGAATTTAATAGTATTAAATTATCAAATCATAGATTTTTTTTTTAAATTTGGAATCGGAAATCAGATCCATGAAATGTTAGTAGAACCAGGATATATGAAATGTTAGTTGAACCAGGAAATCAGATCTGTGATACTTATTTGTTATTTTGGGGTTAATTGAACTGTTATTGATTCAGGAAATCAGATCTGTTTTTTCATTTTTATTGAGTTTCATAGGGTTTAGACATATTATTAGTTGTGTAGATTTACGCATTGAAGAACAAATTGCATTCTCTGCAATCTGCATAGATACATTTGAATTTAATAGTATTAAATTATCAGATCATAGATTTTTTTTTTTAATTTTAAATCGGAAATCAGATCTATGAAATGTTAGTTGAACCAGGATCTATGAAATGCTAGTTGAACCAGGAAATCAGATATGTGATACTTATTTGTTATTTTGGGGTTAATTGAACTGTTATTGAATAGAAACCAGATCTGTTTTTTTCATTTTTATTGATTTTCATAGTGTTTAGACATATTATTAGTTGTGCAGATTTACGCATTAAAGAACAAATCGTATTCTCTGCAATCTGCATAGATATATTTGAATTTAACAGTATTAAATTATCAGATCATAGATTTATTTTTTTTAATTTTGAATCGAAAATCAGATCTATGAAATGTTAGTTGAACCAGGATCTATGAAATGTTAGTTGAACCAGGAAATCAGATCTGTGATACTTTTTTGTTATTTTGGGGTTAATTGAACTGTTATTGAATCAGGAAATCAGATCTATTTTTTCATTTTTATTGAGTTTCATAGGGTTTAGACATATTATTAGTTGTGCAGATTAACGCATTGAAGAACAAATTGCATTCTCTGCAATCTGCATAGATACATTTGAATTTAATAGTATTAAATTATCAGATCATAGATTTATTTTTTTAAATTTTGAATCGGAAATCAGATCTATGAAATGTTAGTTGAACCAGGAACTATGAAATGTTAGTTGAACCAGGAAATCAGATCTGTGATACTTATTTTTAAATTTTGAATCGGAAATCAGATCTATGAAATGTTAGTTGAACCAGGAAATCAGATCTGTGATATAAAAATCTAAAATCTGATGAATAATAAATACTGTGATGGAGAATCTACTCCGTCTAACTAAATTAGAATTTTTGAATAAGTTTAAAAAAATTAAAGTTTTATAATTAAATAATTAAATAAATAATTTTCGTCTCACAACGTGACGATTTAATCACTAAAAGTTCTAAAGAATTAATTCTATCAAACCCGTAAATTTTAATTAGCGAAACTACGATTTAATAATACAGATATGAGGTGGGATAAATACCGAATAGTAATAAGTATCTCACTAAACAAATATCTTTTACTAATTACCTTACCCACGTATTTTCACTTGACTACAAACTCTTGACCTTCGGGAGTTTCTTGAGGCAAGTAAGTAGTATTTAACTAAGTAGTAAATGAAGCTTTCCCTTCTCAAAAATCTGCCGTGTCCCTCTCTTCTTCCCCTCCTATAAATATATCTCCATCTTCCCTACACTTCTTCAGCTCCAAATACCTTTCATTTTCTGGAAATTTCACCCAAGAATTCAGAAACCAAGAAGGAAACTACAAGAGGTTACAACTAATAACTCTTTCCTGTGCGTATATGATTTTAATGCTTTCGTTTTCTATTTTCCACAAGTCCTAAAATTATGAAATTAATTTTGCTTTCTCTACTGAAAGTTAACTAAAACATGTCCAAAATTCATGATCATCAGACTTCAGATGAAGGATAAATAAAATATTGAAAATCATGTGTTCATTCCGTATGCGTAAAAGAACTGATTTTTTGATCCTCTGTTTCTCATAGTTTTGGACGTAATAAAATTCTGAAATTAATCCCTATTAACCTATTAAAGATTAACTTAAACATGTACAAAATTTGTGGCAATCCAACTTAATATGAGAGAGAAATAAATTCATGAAGTTGAAGTATACAAATTCGAACCAAACTGTGAACTATGATATTTGATAATACTATTTCTATATTTACATACGTCAAATAATTATGAAATTTTATGGAGTTTATATTTGTCAAGAATATTATATCATTCTAAAGTTTGGTAATTTTTACATGTATATCCAAAGACAAATGAATTTTACAAAAACATATGTATGGATTATACCTTGTGAGAGTTTTTCTTTATATATTATGTTTGGAGAATCAATTTATGTTAAGAAAGATTTTTATCATGATCCATACTTGTTAAGGTATTTCCATGTAGAATTTTATAATTTTTATAACAGCCTAAGTATTTTTAATAAAATTGTTCATAAATAGGATAATTTGGGAATATAAGAAACTATTTTTAATATGACTTAGGAAAATAATTTTATAACAGATCTTCTCGTTCAAATAAATTATGAAATATTTATCTATGTATTTTAGAGTACTTTTATGATTTGTTTTATAATTTATCTTCAAGCCTAAGTTTTTTTCACAATCTTATGAAGTTATAAGTTGTTTTAATCGATCTTTTAGTGAATAATTGGTTTTATAAATAATTGATGTTAGATAAGTATGTGATATTATTGTGTACATATTTAAATGCTATTATGATAAATTATTAAGTAAAAACTTGAGTTTAGTTATCATATTTTTATTTGTTACGAAAATTGTTAAGTGAGGTAAGTGTTTTGAATTACAAATGAGTTCTATAATTATTGTGATTTACTTCAGGGATATATGTGAAATTATATTTGCTTATTTGATTAAATTGATGATGATTATGATATTACATATATAATTATAAGATTCATATAAAGAGGAGTATTATTAAATATTTTATGAATTAAAAGATTCTGATAATAATTAAACTTTAAAGAAAACGTGCTGGGTGAAGTGCTTCGGACCAGAGGCTCAGGACGTCCATACAACTTGAGTTATTCTCCAAAAGAATTCAAAAACAGTTCTAACTTATCTATAAAGTTAAAAGGTGGGTGACACTATTTGTATACAGTGGTTTATGTTACAGTGATTGTTGGTGTATTCTGAACTCAACTAAACAAACACAAATATATAATCAAAGAACACAAGTATATTAGAACATAAGGTTTCAAAAATAAGCTTATGATTATGATTATGATATGATGATATGAGATATATGATAATGAAAAGGTGACGATGGGGATTGCACGTGGTAAGTCATTATCAGTGTGGTCCCACTATGATGTAAAGGAAACGAAGAGGATTTTAGGCTATAAGTCGTTACCAATGTTGTCCCACTATTGATAAAAGAGATTCTAAGTTCTATTATCCGAACTATGAAAAAGAGTGTACTATTAGGAATTCAAGTCATTAATGTGAATGTATAATGAATCCACCCTGAATACCAAAAATCATCTACTTAAAAAGCAGATGAGTAATCTTTTAATAAAATACCAAGATAATTATATTTCATCGACCAGTAAAGATAGTAACGTACAACAAGTTGCCCTCGAGATTTTTATCTCACCCCCCCACAGTTTGATATTTTCAGGACAATGATTGAGAGGGGTCGGAGCTGCAGCAGGGATGACACGGAGTTTCCCTTGGTTAATGATAATAATATATAGATATTACTCTTTAAATAAATGTTATCACTCTTAACACTTGATGATATATTTGTATGCCAAGTAATGAACCTTCTCTTAAAAGTTGCTAGATGTTTATCTTGTAAAATATCCTTAAAATTGACTAATACTTATCAATGATCTAGTTTTAATAAAACGGGCCCACACTGCTTTTTCATAACTTATATTTGTCACCATTACTTTCCGCTGCAAAATGTAATACTTATGCTTGTCGTTATATTTTAAAAAAGAAATTTTTAAGCTCAGATTTTACAATCACTAAGTGGCGACCCGAGTTTAGAGTGTTGAAGGTGCAAGAGCCGGCATTCTGAATTCAGGGCGTAACAATTCAGATCTGTTTTTTCATTTTTATTGAGTTTCATAGGGTTTAGACATATTATTAGTTGTGCAGATTTACGCATTGAAGAACAAATTGCATTCTCTGCAATCTGTATAGATACATTTGAATTTAATAGTATTAAATTATCATATCATAGATTTATTTTTTTTAATTTTGAATCGGAAATCAGATCTATGAAATGCTAGTTGAACCAGGATCTATGAAATGTTAGTTGAACCAGGAAATCAGATCTGTGATACTTATTTGTTATTTTGGGGTTAATTGAACTGTTATTGAATAGAAATCAGATATGTTTTTTCATTTTTATTGAGTTTCATAGTGTTTAGACATATTATTAGTTGTGCAGATTTACGCATTGAAAAACAAATCGCATTCTCTGCAATCTGCATAGATACATTTGAATTTAATAGTATTAAATTATGAGATCATAGATTTATTTATTTTAATTTTGAATCGAAAATCAGATCTATGAAATGTTAGTTGAACCAGGATCTATGAAATGTTAGTTGAACCAGGAAATCAGATCTGTGATACCTATTTGCTATTTTGGGGTTAATTGAACTGTTATTGAATCAGGAAATCAGATCTGTTTTTTTCATTTTTATTGAGTTTCATAGGGTTTAGACATATTATTAGTTGTGCAGATTTACGCATTGAAGAACAAATTGCATTCTCTGCAATCTTCATAGATACATTTGAATTTAATAGTATTAAATTATCAGATCATAGATTTATTTTTTTTAATTTTGAATCGGAAATCAGATCTATGAAATGTTAGTTGAACCAGGATCTATGAAATGTTATTTGAAATAGGAAATCAGATCTGTGATACTTATTTATTATTTTTGGGTTAATTGACCTGTTATTGAATCAGGAAATCAGATATGTTTTTTCATTTTTATTGAGTTTCATAGGGTTTAGACATATTATTAGTTGTGCAGATTTACGCATTGAATAACAAATTGCATTCTCTGCAATCTGCATAGATACATTTGAATTTAATAGTATTAAATTATCAGATCATAGATTATTTTTTTTAATCGGAAATCAGATCTATGAAATATTAGTTGAACCAGGATCTAGGAAATGTTAGTTGAACCAGGAAATCAGATCTGTGATACTTATTTGTTATTTTGGGGTTAATTGAACTGTTATTGAATCAGGAAATCAGATTGTTTTTTCATTTTTATAAAGTTTCATAGGGTTTAGACATATTATTAGTTGTGCAGATTTACGCATTGAAGAACAAATTGCATTCTCTGCAATCTGCATAGATACATTTGAATTTAATAGTATTAAATTATTAAATCATAGATTTATTTTTTTAATTTTGGATATATTATATTTATCCCTGTATGATGCATAATGAAAGCACAAATTGTAGAGAGAATATATCCGCATACGAAGTTTTCACCTGACAACTTTCTCAGAGAAGTAACCGCCACCAATTCGGCCAAGAAAGTTCCAAATGCTGATCATGAAAACGAACACGTGTGTGTTATCGTAACCTAAAGATTCACTCATTTGGCCCAAGTTGTCGATGACAATTAAACCCGAGCCGGACCCTAAAAGATGAGAGAAAAAGATAAGCCAAAGATCAACTTTAATCAATGCTTCCGTCATAGTGAAGTCGTCTCCTCTTCGTGGCCTTCGTTTCTTAATTCTCACGGCTCCTTCTGCCGCAGCTTGGGCTATTCATGTTTGGAGTTGTGCCATTCTCTTTTGTCTCATTCGTGGGAAGCAAATCCACTTCTTTCGGTTTTTCATCTTCCATTTCACTAAAGACCATATCATGACCATCTTCTCCCAATTTGCTCGACTTGTTGATTCCCGCTAGGTAGAAGTGCCCGTTTGCCTTCGATCTACGCTCTTGGGATACACACAGTGTGATGGGAATGATAATGGGAATCAACATAAGGCATAACAGAATCACTGTGAAGATAGTAATGATTGTATAGCTTACATCGATTGGATCTTGAACGAGCATAACCCCCATTAAATAAGAGACCAAAACGATGCATACGCCATAAATAATCGAGAAGCTAAACCCATCGGATGACCTTACCTGTCGGTGGCCTCCAACGGGCCTAACAATAAACATCAGAGCAATGGCCACCATTGTGGGCCCCACTGCAACCATAAATAGAAGTGAGGCATGGTCCGGAGAATGCATCACCATATATATCTGCGTCAAAATCGCTACACTTAGCTCCACAAACCCTTTGAGTATTCCCACAACGGGACCACGGTTTTTGGGGAAGTTTTGGACACAAGAAACCAATGTTGTTGTGTTGAAATAGGTCTCACCGTTTGTCCCTATAAAGATAAGAGCACACATCTGTGGAAGGTATCAAAGATCAAACTGTTACGAGAATGGAGCTGGGTAGCAAAAATGGTGAAAGGGGAATTGGGGAAGATGGAAAGGAACTAGGGTTTTCAGACACAAGCGGTGTACTTGGTTCGTTGTGTCTAAAAAAATGGAGTTATATCAGATGGGGCTGTTACCTTAGTATCAGATGGGGCTGTTACCTTAGTGGGCCGTGGAATTAATTCAGAAAAAGGAGGATTTAATTCAAGTGGGCCGAACACTGCAGCAAAAGGAATTAATTCGGCCCAAGGATGGTATTAAATGGAATATCAGCCCAGTGAAGAATATTTACATTTCAGTATTTAATTTTCCCTAAATTACACACTTGTGTGTGGTCCCAACTTGTGGTTACTTATTGGAAGTTGGCCAATTGGTGATGGTATCGAAAATATCAATTCTAACTATCCCTCTCAATTTCTCTCTCCTTCCTCCTAATTTCTTATTCTTCAAGATAACTCATCATCACTGTTCATACTCTTAGAAAAAATACAAAAATATTAATGAAAAATTACACAAATTCTCTATAACATAACATTTGGTATTCAGAGCCTTTGATTCTGGCCATGGCTGAAGAACCCGCTTCAAAGACCTGCAAGAGGCACAAAAGAAATTAGAAACTCTTGTGCAAACTGAAACCCTAAAGAGGGAGGCGGAAGGCAAATTATCAGATGGAATGCAAGGATTAGCATCAAAAATGGAGGAGAAGTTTGACAGCTTTACTAAAATCCTAGCAATGATGCATTTACAGCTTAGCAACATGGAGAAGGTGAAAGAACAGGGACTTGGATCTTCCATTCTGGGAAGTCCTAATCAGAGCTCTTCTGGTCCAGTCCCTCTACAACAGTATTCAGAAATTCCTCACAGATGGTAACATTTTTCATAATCCAGTACCAAAAATTGAATTCCCTAGGTTTGATGGATCTAAACCTAGGTCATGGATTCTTAAATGCAATGGTTATTTCAAGCTTATGCCACATATGAATGATCAACATAAAATCGCCCTTGCATCCATTCATTTTGAGGGAAAAGCTACTCTATGGGTTCAAAATTTCAATCAAAGGAACATTGAGCTCACTTGGGTGAGGAAATCAGAGATTCATCTGTGATCACTGATTTCAACAATTTCAAACAAACTGGTGACTATGAGGACTATGTGGATAAATTTGAGGAGCTAAAGGCTTGTATGCTGCTGGTTACTGGAAATGTTTTCTCTGAAGCCTATTTTGTAACTTGTTTTATTGGAGGACTCAATGAGGAACTACAATCTACTGTTTCTATGTTTGAGCCTTGCAATTTGCAGCATGCTATTAAGCTGGGTAGGAAGCAAGCTCAAGTTACAAATGCTCTAACAAAGAAACTTAAACCCTATTCTAGGGTTTCTAATTCTAACCCTAACCCTAAACCCTAAATCTAACTTTTGGAAAAAAGGTGATGTTACTGGTGGTGTGGTGGGAAAGGGGAGCTCCACTCCATCAAAATCCCCTTTCAAGATCCTTACACCTACTGAAATGGCAGCAAGAAGAGAAAAGGGCCTATGCTACAACTGTGATGAACCATTTGTGCATGGTCACAGGTGTAAGCAGAAGATCTCTTACATGATTATGGCAGAGGAGAGTGAAGACACTACTTCACTCACATTACCCATCGAAATTTGAGGTCAAGAAAGGTGGTATATGGGGCAGATATCATGGAAGAAATTCAAATGTCATTGAATGCTCTTAGTGGTGAGGATGGGGTAACTACTATGAGGCTATTTGGCGAGTTTGGCCATAACAAACTTCATATTTTGATTGATTCTGGCAGCACCTTGAGTTTCATGCAAGCTGCTACAGCTAAGAGACTCAACTGCCCCATAAGTGTGGTTAAACCACTACTAGTTAAGGTAGCTAATGGTCAGAGATTGGTTAGTTCCCAACAAGTGAATCCCTTCACTTGGAAGATGCAGGGCCATCAATTCACTTATCCATTGAGGTTATTGGAGAATGGAGGGTGTGATATGATTTTGGGAGGGGATTGGTTGAAATCTTACACTCCTATTGAGCTAGATTATGACAAAATGACTTTCACAGTCAATTTGTTGGGAACCAGGGTGAAGTTGCAAGCCCTTACCTCATCTGCTGAATGCAAGGTGCTTACTGATGTGGGCTTATTTCAGATGGTGCACACTGAAGGAGCTAAGGACATTATGGAAATGTTCTTGATCACATCAGTCCCTCCTCCACTAGAGGAAGAAGATTCTGCTTACAGAACTTATTACTAACTTATCAAGATATTTTTGTGGAACCAGTGGAGTTACCACCAGGGAGAGGAGTGGAACATCAGATTCTGCTAAAACCTGGAAGTGTTCCCAAGCAACAGTATCCTTATAGAACATCTCACATTCATAAAGAGGAGATTGAGAAGATTGTGAAGGATCTACTAGTTACTGGGGTTATTCAGCACAGCAAGAGCCCATTTGCCTCTCCAGTCATTTTGGTGAAAAAGAAGGATGGCACATGGAGGCTCTGTGTGGATTATAGGTACTTGAATGAGCTTACCATCAAGCACAACTATCCTATTCCCATCACTGATGAGCTACTTGATGAATTAAATGGGGCTAAAATGTTTTCTAAAATTGATTTGAGGTCAGGATACTTCCAAATCCTAATGAAGGAGGAGCACGGGCATCTGACTGCTTTCAGAACCCACAATGGCCACTATGAGTTCCTAGTGATGCCATTTGGTCTGTGCGATGCCCTTGCTATTTTTCAATCACTTATGAATCAAGTTTTTAGAGAACATCTAAGGAGATTTGTGCTAGTTTTCTTTGATGATATCCTGGTGTATAGTGTTGATATGAAGCAACACTTATTCCACCTGGAATCAGTTTTACAACTACTCAGGCTAACAAGTTGTTTGCAAAGAGAAGTAAGTGCAGTTTTGGACAGCCTAAGGTTGAGTATCTTGGGCATATTATCTCCAAAGATGGAGTGGCTACTGATCCTGAAGAGATTGAATGCATGGTTCAATGGCCAAAACCACAAACCATTAAGCAATTAAGAGGTTTTTTGGGGTTGACTGGGTACTACAGTAAGTTTGTGAGGGGCTATGGCTGCATTAGCAAACCTCTCACTTCTTTGTTGAAGAAAGACAGCTTCAAATGGAATCCTGAAGCTAAGTTGGCTTTTCAAAAGCTGAAAGAAGCTATGGTGATTGTCCCAGTTCTAGCACTGCCTGATTTCACCAAGAAATTTGTGGTGGAAACTGATGCTAGTGGGAGGGGTATTGGAGCAGTGCTCATGCAAGAAGGAAAACCCATTGCTTACATGAGCAAGTCCTTGTGTACAAGGAATCAGGCTCTTTCAATCTATGAAAGAGAGTTTTTGGCTGTACTTATGGCTATTCAGAAGTGAAAACACTACCTACAGGGCCAAAAATTCACTATAAAGACTGACCAACTATCACTTAAACACTTGTTGGATCAGAAAGTGGTTTCTCCACTTCAACAGAAGTGGATTACCAAACTATTGGGCTTGGAGTATGACATACAGTACAAGAAGGGTTCTGAAAATAGTGCAGCTGAAGCACTATCCAGGAGGGATTACATCTACAACAATTGCTCAGCTATTACTACTGTGACTCCTACATGGTTGGATCAGGTGGTATTCAGCTACACTAATGATGACTATATTCAAGAAATCATCAAGTCTAAGGGTATGGATTCCACTACATTTCCCTTATTTCAATTCACTAATGGTGTCTTAAGGTATAAAAGAAGGCTGGTGGTGGGTACTGGTCAAAGTTTAAGGAGATCATCTTGGCTGAAATGCATTCTACACCCTATGGAGGACATTCTGGTGTCACAGGCACCTACCAGAGGCTGAAAAGATCTTTCTTCTGGCTTAACATGAAGGAAGATGTGCTAAAATGGGTTAAGTTATGTGAGGTATGTGCTAAAAACAAATCTAGCCCTGGTCTATACCCTGGTTTACTACAACCATTACCTATTCCAGATCAAGCATGGACCCATATCTCTATGGATTTCATAGAGGTTCCTAAGTCATGGGGAAAAAATGTTATTTGGGTTATCATAGACAGGTTCACAAAATATGCACACTTCATAGCCCTCTCACATCCTTACACTGCCAACTCACTTGCTAAGGTGTTTCTAGATGAAATCTATAAGTTACATGGCTTACCAGCTAGCATTGTGAGTGATAGGGATAAAATTTTCACTAACTGTTTTTGGAAAGAGTTGTTTAAACTATTGGGCATAGAACTCAGACTCAGTTCATCCTATCACCCTCAATTTGATGGCCAGACTGAGAGGGTGAACCGGTGCCTAGAACAGTACCTAAGGTGTATGGTGAGAGACAACCCTAAGCAGTGGCTAAAGTGGCTTCCTTTGGCAGAGTATTGTATAACACTAACTATCATTCTAGTTTGAAAATGACCCCATTTGAGGCTCTATACGGGTATTCTCCTACTGGGTTGGCTTTTGGTCCCTACCTAGACTCTACCACTGAAGAAGTAACTGATATAATCAAGCATAGACAGAGAGTCACAGAACAGATCAAAGAAAATCTAATTAAAGCACAACACCGTATGAAATTATATGCAGATAAGAACAGGCAAGAGCATTTTTTCGAAGTGGGGGATCAAGTCTTTCTCAAGCTACAACCCTTCCGGAAGAACTCATGTTCAATACCGGAAGAATCTCAAGCTATCATAGAAGTATTTTGGTCCCTACACAATCTTGCAAAGGGTGGGGAATGTGGCATACAAATTGGATTTGCCCGAGGGATCTAAGATCCACCCGATTTTCCATGTGTCTCCACTGAAATGGCACATTGAGCAAAAATACGTACCTTCCCAAATTCTTCCAGATATCGACAATAATGGCCTCTTCACATTCCTTCCAGTTCGAGTACTCGATGGTCGCAAACATCTGGAAAAAGGACGGGAGAAAGATCAAGTTAAAATTCGTTGGGTAGCTGAGGAATGGGAAACAGATTCATGGTAAGATACCGCTTCTATCAAGCGCCTATTCGCTGGAGATCATCCTTGGGGACAAGGATCTTTTGTTGGAGGGAGTATTGTTACGAGAATGGAGCTGGGTAGCAAAAATGGTCAAAGGGGAATTGGGGAAGATGGAAAGGAACTAGGGTTTTCAGACACAAGCGGTGTACTTGGTTCGTTGTGTTTGAAAAATGGAGTTATATCAGATGGGGTTGTTACCTTCGTGGGCCGTGGAATTAATTCAGAAAAAGGAGGATTTAATTCAAGTGGGCCGAACACTACAGCAAAAGGAATTAATTCGGCCCAAGGATAGTATTAAATGGAATATCAGCCCAGTGAAGAATATTTGCATTTCAGTATTTAATTTTTCCTAAATTACACACTTGTGTGTGGTCCCAACTTGTGCTTACTTATTGGCAGCTGGCCAATTGGTGATGATATCGAAAATATCAATTCTGACTATCCCTCTCAATTTCTCTCTCCTTCCTCCTAATTTCTTATTCTTCAAGATAACTCATCATCACTGTTCATACTCTTAGAAAAAATACAAAAATATTCATGAAAATTTACATAAATTCTCTATAACATAACACAAACTTCAAGGATGTTCTAAATTGTACAAATCAAGAATTGCAGAATATGGGGACAAACTGTTCTTGCTTTATGTGAAATGATTTTATACCAACATCCCACCATTTAATGTAGACATTAATTGTTCCATTATTATCATCTTTTTACAGAATCAGCAACAATGTAAACATTTTTTGCCAATAAGAGGAAAAGAGTAGGGATGAAACAATCAAGAACACACAGAAACACACACTTTAAACTGAAACCAACTCAACTCAAGAATCAACACAAAATAATCCAATATCTGAGATCAGAAATTAAGCTCAAACTCAGCCATTGCATTCATCACCTCACAATCTAAAATCAATTAACAATAACAATCAAGAATCCCATTGAACCCTCATTAAAAAAAAAAAATTTTTATTAATAATAATAAATAATTATTTTTTAAAATTTATGTGTACATTTAATATTCAATCAATTATGAGATGGAGAGAGTAATACATTTGCATGTGATAAGGTAAACGACAAATACAACTATCTACATAGTACAAATAACTACTCTATCTACATCTTTTATTGTATAAATAACAAAATGGTAATATTATAACTTAATATATATTGGACAGAAAAAATTAATGATTCATCCAATTATAATGTAACTAATATATATGGGGGTAGAAATCGGCCTAGGCGGCCGCCGGCCGCCCCGATTTTTCCTAAATCGCCCAACAAAGTTGTTCCCGGCGTTAGGCGCCGCCTAGGCGGCCTAGGTCTAGGCGGCCAAGTCGGGCTAGGCTCCACCAAAAATTCAGAAAGAAAAGAAGAAAATAAATCTGCTGGTATCATTTTTGTTGAAAAACAACTCAGAGAGAAAGAAGAAACAAGCGATTTTTTTTCCCAAACCTTAAATCGGTGACCACCGCCGCGCCCGCCGCTGCAACCGTCGCCCACTGCATCGCTGCCTAAGATAAGAACCAAAACCGCCACCTCCTCCTATTCCTTAAAATCGCCTCCTCATTCTCCCCTAATTCCTCATCGATCCGCTTAAATTTAATGAAACCATCAACCAATTAAATGATCTGTTACATGCATGAAGGGATTTCCTCCTCCCATTCTCAAGAGAGGAAGGGATTTGGCATTTGGGGCGACGGTGCAACACTGAAGAAGAAGGGGTAGGGCTTGGGTATTTGGAAATGGGCTTTGTAATATAAAAAAATGGGTTTTTCTCACGGTGAAAAATAGAAAATATTGCCACCAATAATTAAAAAAAATCGAAAAATCGATAGTCAAGAGGCGAAGGATTTGCCAACAAATTTGACTAAGCGACGGTGCAACGCTGATATATATAAATACTAATATTATTTATAATTTATATAATATAAATATTAAAATATACTACTATCTCTGTCCCAAACTCGATTGTCACATTACTGTGGGCTCGAATTTTAAGAAAAAAAGTGATAAGGTGTTTGGGTAGAAAGAATTACGAGTATTTATTAGTATTTTATGTGATATAATGATGGATAGTTGAGGTTTAAAAAAAATTATTTATTAGTATTTTATGTGATAAAATGATAAAGTGAATATTTTTATTTGTCACCAATAATTAAAAAAAAATGCCAAAAAATCAGATAGTTTTGGGCGTATGTATGTAGTAAGGAGTGAGGGTGTAATGCGGGACACGTTGGCAGAGGGATGTGGGCGTGGTGAGCTCTTTTCAGGATTTCATTATACTACATTTAAATTATATTTTACATAATATATAATTAATAATCATTATATTATGTAATACTAAATAGTTCTAAAAATATAATCTATGTGGGCACCTGCCCCTAGGCATGCTCAAAAAAAATCGGAACCGGCGGTTCGAACCGGAATCGTCGGTTCCACGGTTTTGTTCGGTTCTCGAACCGAAAAAAAAGAAAATACAGGTGTTTGGTTCCGTTCCATCATTTCTAGAAGCGAATAGTATTTTTTTGTTAAAATGGCCGTTCTCATGTTTTTTTTTTTTTTAAAAAAATTCATTGGTTTAGATTCCTTCAACTCAATCCAATAACTATAATAATTTGTATATTACTACTATTTAAATACTAGTTTTTACTAATTTACTATTGTTACATTTTAATATTGTTCTAATGTAGAATTATTTGATGATGTATCAATTAGACAATTATCATGTACTTATAATTATCTAATTATAAAATTATGTATTTTTAACTATTGTAATCTTCCATTTAAATTCTCATAACAATAATTTGTCATCTACAGGTACATTTCTTCAAATTTTAGATCCAAAAATTAAAAAACTTAAAAAAATTCAAATTTTAGATCCAAAAATTAAAAAACTTAAAAAAAAAAAAAAGGGGAGGAACCACCGGTTCCAGAACCGTGAGCATCCCTACCTGCCCCAGTCCATTATTTTACAACCACCTTGGATTGGATAAGTGAGCAAATCATTTTTGTTGGTACATATTTTGACCTCCATACAATATTTAAGAAGCTGGATGATAAAAAATTCCTATTCCTATCCTTCATTTTCATATCTAAAAGAGGGTACATCAAATCATTGTATTATAATGAAATCTAACACCATACCCAACATTCAATTAAACGAAAAATAAAAATTATACTATCCAAAAAAAAGGATCATAATTGTTCGATGTGAAGGAAAAAAAAAAGAAGTTTTAGGACATATCACCTCCTCAAAGCAACGCAGTAAAATGTAAAAGAAAATAAAGGAGTAGCTTCATTACTGGAAGACTTAATACGACATAGTCGACTGCGAAGAATTGGTCACCTCTCTGAACTGTCTCCTAAAACACTCGGATAGCTCATGTTTTTCATCTTCTGCCTGCAACCGAGCAATTTCATATTCTATCAATCTGTTATCTCCATCGCGTCGGGTTCTCTCCAAATCCTCCCTCAACTTACTTCTTCATCCTTTAATTTCTTTTCAACTTCTTGTGCCCTAGCATTAGCTTGCATTCGACCAGCGTGTTCTTCTGCCCACACTGTTTCCAGCCACACGATCCTCTCTCGATACTTTGAATCAATCTTCAATACAACAAGCAAACAAAAAATTTCATATGAAATGTCACAAAGCGAAATGGAATCTCATGTTAAATCCATCAATGCAATTTACGTTTATCTCATAAAGGGTTCAATGTGACCTAAACCAAAAAAACAGATTAGGACATTAACCTCTACGCAAAGTCATATATAAACCAGTTTTTCAGTGATTGGTTTGCATTTTGGTTGTTTTTCGAAAAGCAGTATTAGTTGTTTCATTAAAACGTACTATTAGTTTGTCAGAGTTAGTTGTTTCAATGAAAAATATTAGTTGTAGTATAGAGTGGTGGTTACGAACCAACTGCATGGTAAAACTATATTATGTAAGACTAAGAAAAATTATACCTGATGCTCGATTGTTGATGTTATTTCATAAACAGAAAAATTGTTTTTCTCTTGATTCTCCTCACCCATCCTTAATTGAATCTTCTCAAAAGTGTCCTCTTCTCAAAAGTGTCCTCCATGTATCTCTGAGCTCTCTCCATATCCTCCCTCAGCTTCCTCATTTCATCATTTGATTTTCTTAGAGCTTCTTCAGCTTGCATTCGAGCAAATTTATCCGCCAATTGATTTTCCAACTTCAGCGTCGTCTCTCGAAGCTTTGACTCAATCTTCCATTAACAAGTATACAAATTAAAAACTCATGCTCAAAGCAGAAACTGTAGAAAAACGGGACTAGCTAGCATACTGAGAAACACGTACCTGATGCTCGATTGATGACGCAATTAAAGGAAGAGCAGAATTGTTTGTTTTCTTTTGATTATCCTTGTCCTTCTTTTCTTGTATCATTTTCTTAAGTGACTCCTTGGTCTCTTTGTTATTCTTCCGTTGCTTCCTTGCTTCTATATGAGCTCTCTTTAAATCCTCCCTCAACTTTCTTATTTCGTCGTCTGATTTAATTTGATCAGCTTCTGCTTGCATTCGCGCAACCTGCTCATCTTTCAATTGTTTTTCCAACCTCAGAGTCACCTCTCGATGCTTCGACTCCTTCAATTTAACAAGTAAAAACAACATATGAACATCAATTTAACAAGTAAAAACAACATACAAATGATATTTTAGTGAGAACAAATCTCGTGTGAGCTTAGTAAGATCAAAGAATACCATATCTAGAAGCTGTTTTTCATATGTCTTAAACTTCTCTACGGACTCTCTCTGGCTCGTTCTTAACATCTCCGCCTCTGTCTCACCTTTCTCCAATTTCTCTTTAATATCCTGCTCCAACCTTTCCCGTTCCTCCTTAACTTCTTCTCCGACTCTATCTGAGACTTTTGTAGCCTCTCTGCTTTTTCCTGGGATATGAATATCTCCAATAGCTCATTCAGCCTACGCGTTTCAGCTACTGAAATCTGTTTAGCTTCTAATGCCATAGCTTCTGCTTGCTTTCGAGCAGCCTGCTGGTCTGCCAATTGCTTTTCTATCCTCAGAGTCGCCTCTCGAAACTTTGACTCACTCTAAAATTTACCAAGTGTATAAACCTTCATATAATGTCACAGTATGATCTCAACAAGTAAGATTCGAAGATGGATACCTTCTCTTCATATGCCTTATTGGACTTCACCCTGTTTCGAAATGTACCAGCAAATAGCTCATTTGAATATGCGATACCACCATTTTCGAGAACAACAGTGTCTACGAGACTAAGAAGTTCCCTCTGCTGCTCGGATTTCTTCCGTTGATCTTTAGTCGTGTTATCAAATAATACGTACCTATTCCCACACATGTCAAGAATTTCCTGTACCACCAATAGTTAGAAACCAACATTTCGTAATACTCTATATTATACAAAATTCTCTATCTTTCTTCAAATTTCAACCAAAATAATTAAGGATTTATGTAATGTATTCGACCGCCCATGGCTCCATCCTCGACCTCCAAACATACATATGCAGAGTTTGCAGAAACATTCAAAGTTAATCTCTAATTTTCAGAACAAATGCCCACATTTCAATTGCATAGTTTAATTTCTAAAAAAAGAAGACGTACATTTAATGGCTTAGAGCACAAAAGATTCAAGTAATCATCAATAGGCATTTGTCCAATGGCATCACCATGAGCAAAAACGGCAATCAAATATTCCCCAAATAATCGCTTCAATTGTCGAATTGCCACTACTTATCTTGAGTAAAACGACTTCTAAGCGACAAAACAACCACAACAGCGTGTATGCAATTCTTTGCCATTCTGATTCATGTATCAATTTCGTCTCGGATGATTCCAGGTTCATCACTAAAGCGAAGATGAAATAACCCTTGAAAACGCAGAGCATTTCAAAATGAAGCACAAATTTCGAAAAAAAAAAGTATAAATCATCAAAAGAAATTGGACGAATTAGCAGAATACATACCAGGAGTGTCAATAACATTGAGAATTCGGCCATCGTTTAAAGCAATTGACCGCAATTGATAAAGTGTATTTACAGCAGGTGGGTTAGGGCTTTTATCGAACACATTATCCCCAATTATGCTATTCCCCGTTGCACTTTTTCCATCCCCGTGTCTTCCGACTAAAATTACAGTTCTCGCCTCCATTTGCTGCAACTAAATTATTTGCAGGAAAACAACAACCACATATACATGAAAAAACACTGATTAAAAGTTATAAATAAATCAATCTCAGTGTTTTACCTTGATTAAAGAGAGAAATCGAGAAACTATAATGTGGCTGCTGCTCGATTTTTTTGAGTGAACGTGTAGAATATGTATAGAAGATGATTTTTTTTTATAATGAAAAAGTAGATTACAATTGTAACGGAAACAATGTATTTCACCATAACTTAGATTTTTAGGAGATTTAGATGCATTCTGTTAGCTTTTAATTTTTTCCACTAAAAATATACGAATAATAAAAGAAAATTATTAAATTAATGATTATCGAAAGTTATTAAGATTACAATATAAATTTTTGCTGCTTCTCAAATTTTATTTATAGAACTGGACATTTTAGTATTGATTTTTTTTTTTTGAAATTTTAGTGTAGTGTTTTCAAGATCTTGCATGCATTTATAAAAAATACTTATTTTATCTATAGAATTGGACATTTCAGTATTAAATTATTTTGGAATTTTAGTTTAGTGTTTTCAAGATATTGCATATATTTATAAAAATGCTTATGTTATCTAAATTATAGAACGTTGTTATAATTACCCAATACCATTTTTATGTTTTTTTAAAAAACCATAACCCAACTAATAAAACAATTAAATTGAATTTTAGACGGATGCTGGGGTTCAGATTCTAACAATTATTGGAATGAGATGTATTGACAAGTAAGTTATAATGAAAAACACCTCCCTTTCATACCTCACGTAAAAAAGTATATATTTGTGTTTATTTCATTATACATAAGATTATAATAAATTATAATACAAGCTATACGCTACATGTATGTAAAATCATAACTAACATAGATCATTTACGATTAAACAATATTTTAGTAAGAGCGAATCTTAAGTTAGACAGTTAGACTCATGCATTATCATTTTTATTTTTTTTGGAGGTAAAATATACCACACTTTAAAGCTTCATTGAGCGATCAATATCGCTTACTTATTTCATCATTTGTCACAACTTTAACATTTTTCATTTAATTCATTTCGATAATTGACACAACTTTCTTACAATTGTGAATGGTAATCTCTTTTAACCTGTTGTACTTGAGTTTTTTTACATGTTAGCTAAAAACGAATCTCGTTCTAATTACAGTTTCATTTTATTAAGTCATCAATTCCCACTATACCTATTTTCCAAGATTGCAAGTTATCAAAATCTCTCCTGTAATTTGGGAAATATATATACTTTGCTATCCGATGGTTTGATTTTCATTAGTATTGTTACACATGTGTTATGTCATGACATGCAAGACAAGAAAGAGAACAACAACTTGCATGATAATCGATAATAAAAGTTACACCACCTATAATCATCTAGAATGGTGTGCAAAAGCAATTTGAAGTGTTTTATTTCTCTTTTATTAAATTAGTGTTTGCAAACTCTACTCACAGCTTATAAACACTTCTCAAAAGCTAAATTTGTGAGATTATAACAGCTTAAAAAACAAGTGTTTCTTCCTCTTTCATTAGAGTTTACAAACACCTCCTAAATAAACTATCAAAAGCTATAAGTTAAAAGTTGAAAGGGTGATGCTTTTGGGGTGCTTTGAAACACCTTTTAGGGGGTGTTTGCAAAAATTTATGGTTTTAAAAAAGTGATTAAAATTAGTGATTATGGGAAAAGTGATTAATAGTAGAAGTTTATAGTGTTTGTAAAAAAATTCAAAAAAAAAGTTGATAATGTTTGCAAAAAAAGTTAAAAGTTTTAAAAAAAGACTAATAAGCTACTAAAAGCACACTCTTTGAAGCTTATAACTTATAGTTTATGAGAGCTTATTTAAACTACTAAAAGAGAAATAAAACACTTTAAATTGTTTTGGCACACAATTCTAAGTGACTATAATCACTTATAAGTTTTTGAAAACACTCCCTTAAATAATTGGAAGCATATTTTTTTAAGTTGGTGTGACCCATTTTTTTCAAAAAAAAAGTGCTTCTTAGATGCTAGATGAGTTCCAAAACATCCCCTTAGTAGCTTATAAGTCTTTTTTTAAATACTTTTAACTTTTTATCTGAAAACAGTATCAACTTTTTTTGAATTATTTTACAAAATCTATCAACTTTGACTATTAATCAATTTTCCCATATACATTAACTTTAATCACTTTCTTCAGGTATAAGTTTTTGCAAACACCTCCTTATTCATTTACAAAGTATATAGTAAAAGATGTTCCCCACCATGTATCACGAGATAATCTAATTTAAGTTGCTGGATGGGGCAAGAATTAGCATAATGAGCAAAATATGGGCAAGAATTAGCATGAAACTATGATAGATGCTTTAAGTTTAATCAGGGCATTCCTTCAGAATATAATATAAAAACATGATAAATATGGTGCACTTAATCTCATAAACAATTGTAGCTGAACCACAAAACAAAAGTTTCAGGACATTTTACCTCAAACATTAGAATACAAAAACAAAATAGCTAAGCTTACTTCAAGATTTGAGTTGATCCTGCAAAAAGCATACTTGAAGATCCCAGATTGTTAAGTTTATTATGAAATAACACAACCCCATTTCCTTTTCAACTCGTTTTCAGTATGCCTTAACTTGTCCTCAGTCTCCCTAAACTTCGCCTCAGACTCCTTAAACTTCGCCTCCGTTTCTGCCTTAACTTTCCGTAGCTCCTCAGCATCTTTCCTTAGCTTCTGCTTGCATACGAGCAATACGCTCCTCCGCCAATTGCTTTTCCAGCATCAAAGCATTCTCTCAGCCTTGACTCAATCTTCAGTTTCAACAAGAACACCAAATTTCACATACGAATGTCACAAAAAGCAAGATGAGAAGTAAACAGGATAAAAGAATACCTTCTCAACGAAGCCATTCATCTGTTCTTCATATGCCTTATTCGACCCATTTCCAGATACATCAGGGGAAGCAACAAATAGCTCATTTGTATACGGAACACCATCGTTGGCATCCACAACAGTGTCTACAAGGTGAAGAAGTTTCTTTAGCTGTTGAGCTTTCTTGACTTCATCATCTGTGAAATTATCAAAGAGAACATATCTATTCCCACACAATCCAAGAGTTTCCTGTATCAAGTATAATTAAAAACAAGCATTTGTCATTGAGATTAAGAACAGATAAACTAGCTAAAAATGCAATCTCAAAAAGGGGGTACGAACCGCCAAGGGCTCAGGGCAATTACGAGCCAAGTAGTCATCCATAGACAATTTTCGAAGGGCATCACCGTGAGTAAAAATCAAAATCATGTAGTCACCAATCTTGCCACCAAAGAATTGCCTCAAGCTTTCAATAGCAGATGCTTCTTCAAGTGAAAAACGACTTGCTAACGACACCACAACAAGAACAACATGAACGCCATTCTTAGCCATATGGATGCATTTAGCAATTTCATTCCCAATGGATTTAGGATCAATTGAAGAATCAAATAGCCCTGGAAAATAGCCCTACTTTAATAAATCTTGAACAATATAAACAAACCACATCAAGAGGAATCAATTGAAGATTCAAACATAAAATAGCACCACTGTAACTAATTTTGAAGAATCAATTGATGATTCAAACAACCCCAGAAAATAGCACTACTTCAATTAATTTTGAACAACAGCAACATAAATAAACCTCATCAAAAGGACATAAAATGATTTAGCAGAATACCAGGGGTATCAATGACATTGAGAATTTGGCCATCGGCTAAAATAGTTCTGTGCATTTGACAGGTGGCTGTTACACCACTAAAGCTAGGCATTGAGTCGAACACATCGGCTCCAATGATACTATTTCCAGTGGCGCTTTTGCCATTCCCCGTTTTCCCAACTAAAACTATAGTTTTACCCTCCGTGCCAATTGGGAATTTCAGGTCAAAATCGAATGCAGATTTCCCCATTTCCTGAAACTAAAATATTTGCAGAGGAACAACAAAAATTACATGAAATTGTACAGATTATTCATCACTGAAGAAAAAAAAAATCATCGGTATCAGAAAACTAACAGCGAGCTATTGAATCTTACCTTCTCTGCGATTGGATTCAACAAAGATACGACGCGATTGCAAAGGAGAGAGTGAAATTATTTGGAGATCTGGAAAGATATTAGTGCTGCTTAAGCCCTGCTTTTTAGGGAGAAGATCAAACGGTTGGGCGAATTGAGTGTCATTTTAAATTTCCGAGGCAAAATTGCGCCTGCAGGTAGTAATAGTAATTCTTTTATTGTTTTAAAAACAAATTCATTTCCAGCTTCCCTCGAAATTGACAAATTGGCCAAATAAATATATTAACACAATTCCACTTTGCCCAAAAAAACATTAAAAGACTAAGTTTTGTTTGCATCTCCCCTTCCTTTTTGTCCTAGTGTCCCCAAGGTCTATCCTCTATCATCAATGCTACAGCTTCAGCCGGGAAAATCAGAGGAATTCAGATTGCTAGGGGCAGTCCCATGATCACTCATCTTTTCTTCGCGGACGATAGCCTAATTTTCTTCAAGACAGGTAAAGAAGAATCTCAAAGGCTCAAGGATTGCCTCACTAAATACGAGAGAGCCTCGGGCCAACTGATCAACTTCGACAAGTCGGCTATCACCTTCAGTAAAAACACATCCCCAGAAAACATAGCTTTCACAAAAGACAGTCTCCAAATCCAAATTTGTCGGGGCCATGAGTTATATCTAGGGCTCCCTACTTTCTCTACTAAGAGCAAAAAACTTCAGTTTGGCTATCTCAGAGACAGAGTCTCCAAAAGACTAGAAGGCTGGAAAAACAAACTCTTCTCGGAAGGGGTAGGGAGATTCTCCTCAAAGCAGTTATTCAAGCCATTCCAACCTATGCTATGTCTTGCTTCCGTATCCCTACCACCTTGTGCGGTGAGATAGAATCCATGTGTGCCAGATTTTGGTGGGGTGGTAATATCTCGGATAAAAAAATACATTGGAAAAATTGGAAAACCCTCACTAAACCTAAAATCGAAGGTGATATGGGTTTCAGAGACCTGGTGACCTTCAACAAAGCTTTACTCGTAAAACAAATTTGGAGAGTTATTCGTAATCCGGAGTCATTGGTAGCAAGAGTCCTTAAAGCCAGATACTTCAAGCACTCAGACATTATGGAAGCCACTCCAGGCTCTAATCCATCTTACATCTGGCGGTCTATCCTATGGAGCAAAGAAGCCTTGGCCGAAGGACTCTGCTGGAAAGTGGCGAATGGTAGAAGTATCCAAGTCAGAAAATACAGATGGATTCCCGACCTCCATGCCGGAAAAATCACCTCGTCAGTCACCTATGACAGCAATGTCAGAGCCAATGATCTCATTACAGTCACTAACGCTTGGGATGACTCTAAGCTAAACGCCCTCTTCCTCAGCCATGAAGCCAACACAATTAGAAGAATTCCAATTGAGCATAAAGCGCCAAATGACTTACGATATTGGAAATTTGACAAGAAGGGTTTATTCACGATCAAAATGGCTTATTGGAACAATCTGGACAAATCAATTTCAACGAACCACCCAGAAAGAAGTTCAACCAGTCAGTCCTCGACCTTCTGGGCTAAAATCTGGAAGCTGAATGTACCACCAAAAGTTAGAATTTTCCTTTGGAAAGCTTCTCAAGATGCCATCGCCACTGAGGCCAATCTTTCAAACCATCATGTGCCATGCCCCCCTAGGTGCGTACTGTTTGGTTTTCATCAAGCGGATACTAATCACGTTTTTATCTTTTGTCAGGTAACCAAGAAAGCTTGGAAGTACACTAAATGGGAGAGCATTATTAAAAAAGCGCGCTACAACCCCCAAGAAAGCCTCACCGTTTTCCTCCTCCAATCGACGAATACCTCTGATATGAAAAGTATTAGTATGAAGATGTAGGGTATTTGAAAAGAAAGATGTGACCTTTCCCATGGAAAACGAATCGAAAAAAGAGCTGAAGCGAAGCAAATTCAAGTGTCCTGAGACAGAGGCTCTACTCAAACAATATCAGCTGGAAAGAAGTAAACTCTCTCTTTTTCCCTCTCTCATTAAAAACCCTTTGCAACCGCCCCAAGATGCAACCAAAAACAACTTCATCCTTAAGGTTGATGCGGCTTACAATGATACTTCCATGCTCTTTGCAATTGGCTTCTTTATATGGGACCAGCAGGGTCGTCCCTGGGCAGCGGGATTTCACAGAATCAACCCTCCAGGGTCTGTCCTGGCGGCTGAAGCTCAAGCAATAGTGGACGGTCTCTCTTTCTTTTTGGAAAAACACGACGACCAGATTTCAATCTTCTCGGATTCAATGGATGCTCTACAAGCAATTAAATCAGAGGCAACCTTCTTAGGTTATGGTGAGATGATAATCAACAAAGCACGCGACCTTATTGCAAGCCCCCAAGTGAGGGGCGCTTGGTATTGCCCTCTCTCTGACAACACGACGGCACACGAGCTAGCACACCTGGCTACCAAATCTCCCCACCCTCATGATTGGATGGGCGATGATATTCCTAGACATATTATGTCTCTAGCACGAGATCTTCCCCCTCTGTAGTTCGAGATCTTGTTTGCTCTCAAAAAAAAAATATATATATAATTTATTTATACTGAAATGTGCAATAATTTTTTCATATTAATAATTGCATGATTAAATTAAACAAATTATATCTTTCAATATAACAAATTACATGATTTTAAAATACATTATAAATGCACGGTGCACCAAAATGCATACAAGACTCACTCAAATTAAAAAGTTAAACATCAATTCAAGCAAAGCGTTAGTATAAAACGGAAGTCCATAAAAGGCTTTTATTATTGGATGCTACTATAATTATAAACTCCAATAATGTGAACAAAACTGTATATAAATTTTTCAAGAGAGAAAAATTACAAAGTTAGCAACAAAAAAATTAGATACAAACCATTCCATATTGAAAGTTAATAAATAATACTCCCTTCATCCCGTGATTATTGTAACACTTGTCTTATTTGGACGTCCCAACATTACTGCAACACTCTCAAAATAGAAACAAATATAATATTAATACACTCAAAACACCCTTATTTTGTTCCACTAAAACTCACTTTACTTGGTTTGCGTGCCATTTTTTGTGTTGCAATAATCCTGAAATGTAGGGAGTATTAATTATTTATTAATAAATATTCACCAATGAGGTGGATAAAGTTAACAAGAAAGTTGGTTAATTTTCAAGAGAAAATAAAGGGTAGAGATATTTCTCTCTAAAAAACGGGGAAGTGAATTATCAGGATTCACAAAACGCTCCTATAATCTCACGTACACGACAGAAAAATATAAGATTCAGAAGACTGGATGATTTTCATTGTTGATTAACAAACGCATCACAGTTTACTTAAATCGAAGGGCATTTAAATTGTGAATATTGGAAGCAATTCGTGAATCAATTCGTGTAGTTGTATTTCTTACTCTTAGAATCCTGTGCGTACAAAGAATTCAACCAAATTTTATTTCTTCCGTTACATTTTCTGAATTAGAGGTTAGTGAATTTTTAATCCTCGTGTTCCAACACATATAAATAAGGAGCTACACATATAAATTACAAATATAACCACTAATCAAATTTCATAATATGTTTTAAATGAAGAACCTATGAACCCTAGAAATTTGTAGTATTTCAGAGCGAATACTAAGTAAATCGAAAAAATTATTCTTTTCATACACTATCTTACCAAGGTTAGCAAAACTAGGACACTATCTTTATCAGCTTGAAAAACTAGAACTCTGCCTTTTAACTTGTAAAAATTTAGGTCAAACTTCATCAAATACGGGTCAAATCTACGCGGGGTCTTGAATCGGAATTGGATTCATTAGGTGAAATTTTGGCGCCCAACTTAAAAGATAGCTGTCTTAGTAGACAGTGTCCTAGTTTCACAAACCTAAAAAAAAAATCCTAGTTTTACTTACCCCTAATAAAATTTAGAACAACAAAGGTGCAAGTACACCTGATCAAAAGGAAGAGTACCAGGAGTATCAATAACATTGAGAATGTGGCCATTGTGTAAAACACTAGACTGCACTTAGAGTTAGTGATTGTATCCAACGACACATTAGCTCCAATTATACCGTTACACTTTTTTATTTTGATCTTGTAAATTTTTAAAAAAAAATTGAAATTGGTCATTTAATCTGCTACAGCAGGTAACCAAGCAGGTAAACCTCCACATGTTTAATTTTTTATATTTTGTATTTAATTTTGAAATGTCATCAAAACTTTTTTATCATAATGATTTTGCGTTGGAATTTTTCAACATATATTTTTTAGAGAGGAAAAGTGGTTTCTGCGTATTTTGATTTATTTTTTAATTCATGGGACAGCTTAGACCATGTAAACCTGATTCGTTTTGTCTTTTAATATCCTAATTGTCTTTAAATCCAACCCAAAACCGGACCCTAAATTATTAAGATTGAAAAAATTTAGGCAGCTCTTCGAAATTAAAGAAAAAAATAAAATAATTACACATACGGCGGCTACCTATTTGGTGACTTGCTGCGGCAGATAAAAAAATCAATTTCTTAAAAAATTTGAAAACTTAGAGGACCAAAATTAAAAAAGTCAAAACAATTGAGACCAATTTTAAAACGACCTGCTGCAGCAAATAAAAAAATCAATTTCTTAAAAAATTCAAAAACTTAGAGGACCAAAATTAAAAAAGTCAAAATAATTGAGACCAATTTTAAAACGATGCAAAATTACTAAACTAAAAAAATTTAATCCCTTTAATTAGAAATGACTAAGTAACTTATAAAACTTATTGACAGTGAAATTGATGTGTTTTTAACGGCTGTTTAATAGTCGTGAGACTGAGGCCCTGAGGGAGGAACTTTGCATACCCTACTCCCATAAAAAGGGTCTCTTGTATTTTCATAATTAAGTAGGCTCCAGCACCCCTCCTGCACATAATAATCTCAAAACCACAAGATCCACCTACCCGAAATGTATGAATGCTGATAGAAACTCAGCATGTTACTTACTACAATTTAATTATATATTGTACTATCATTATTTGTGGACTATGTATATGCTTCTCATAACAAAACTTTTGTCATGTACGGTACCACACTCACACCATGACACCACATGGCCCTGGGTAATTATTTTAGTATTTTGTATTTAATTTAGAAATACCATTTAAACTTTTTTATCCTAATAATTTTAAGTTGGCATTTTTCGACATTATTTTTAGAGAGAAAGAGTAGTTTCTGCATATTTTGAGGCAGTTTAGACTGATAAACCGACATAATTCGCTTTGTCTTTTGATATCCAGATTGTCTTTAAATCCAACCCAAAACCCGACCCTAAATTATTAGGATTAAAAAGTTCAAAGTGCTCTCTCAAATTACGGAAAAAAAATAAAATAATTACATATTGGTGGTAACCTATTTGGTGACTGTTCAATTTATAATGCATTAATTTTCTTGAAATAATCACAATAAAGTATCAAATTCACACCCCCACCCCTCCTAAATGGGTGTGATTCTCGAATCCACGTATCTGGTTGCCACTTGGCAAATCGGTAAATAATAAAATAAAGTAAATTAACGGACACATGAATCCGATAAGCGAATCCAGTTAGATGGTCATGTTATTAAGCATTAGATGTGTTATTTAGTTGAACTTTATTATGTAATGCAACTTAAATTGACAATATAACACTCGCTTTAGATTGAGTTCACCATTATGACTTATATATTGGGCTCATGTTATTTGATTTGTTGTTTTGTTACTCAATTAGATTAAATTATTGAATATTGTTAAGATTTGAGTGAGATAAAATTTGAACTACATACATTTTGTTTTACGCATTTTAGATTTATATATATATATATATATTTAGGTGTTATATATAATAAAATATAAATATATAGGACATCAGAGCTTGAAAAATAATATCAGTATCTGACATGTTTTAAATTTATGAAAATATATATTTTCATATTTTATATCAATCAATTTATACAACAAATTAATCAATATTAATATTATATATTTATCATTTTTTTATTAAATATTTTGGAAATATCGTTGTATCCAGTGATTTCAAAAATCGGATGAACCGGGAATCGGTCCGATTACCCTTACATCGTAGACGAAAAAAAATCAAAAAGGAAAAAATCAGTCAAAAATCAAAAATCAATTTTTTTTTTTTTTTTTATAATTTTTTAAATTGTGTTGTATTGTATTATGTTTCTTGATTCTATTGTGTTTATTTCAATATGAAACTTATAATAATGTGATTATCGTTGTGTTTATTTCAATATGAAACTTATTATTTTTTTATAATATCGTTGTGTTTATCCAGCACCCCTCCTGCACATAATAATCTCAAAACCACCGGATCCACCTACCCGAAATGTATGAATGCTGATAGAAACTCAGCATGTTACTTACTACAATTTAATTATATATTGTACTATCATTATTTGTGGACTATGTATATGCTTCTCATAACAAAACTTTTGTCATGTACGGTACC
Source organism: Stenogyne calaminthoides (assembly GCA_037126765.1). Lineage (NCBI taxonomy): Eukaryota > Viridiplantae > Streptophyta > Magnoliopsida > Lamiales > Lamiaceae > Stenogyne > Stenogyne calaminthoides. The sequence continues at coordinate 26,672,867 of JBBCBC010000029.1, read as the reverse complement.
ACACTCACACCATGTCACCACATGGCCATGGGTAATTATTTTAGTATTTTGTATTTAATTTAGAAATACCATTTAAACTTTTTTATTCTAATAATTTTAAGTTGGCATTTGATGAGATCACATTATTTTTAGAGAGAAAAGAGTTTTTCGCATATTTTAAGGCATCTATAAATTTAGACTAATAAACCGACATAATTCGCTTTGTCTTTTGATATCCAGATTGTCTTTAAATCCAACCAAAAACCCGACCCTAAATTATTAGGATTAAAAATTTTGATTTCTTTAAATTAGGAAAAAATAAAATAATTACAGTTTGTGGTAACCTATTTGGTGACTGATAATTTTCTTATAATGCATGAATTTTTCAAATAATCACAATAAAGTATCACGTGGACTCTCAATCCAAAAAGGGTGCGATTTCGAATCCACGTGAGATTTTGCCACTTGGCTTAATCGGTAAATAATAAAATAAAGTAAATTAACGGACACATGAATCCGATAAATATTTTTAATCCAGTTAGATGGTCATGTTATTAATCATTATATGTGTTATTTAGTTGAACTTTATTATGTAATGCAACTTAAATTGACAATATAACACTCGTGATGTTTTAGATTGAGTTCACCATTATGACTTATATATTGGATATTCATGTTATTTGATTTGTTGTTTTGTTACTTAATTAGATTAAATTATTGAATATTGTTAAGATTTGAGTGAGATAAAATTTGAACTACATACATTTTTTGTTTTACGATTTTAGATTTATATATATTTATACCTCGATAATCCCAACCGAGTCCTCGAAGTGTTAGAGATCCCTGAGTTGTTTGGATCGATAACTAACTTATCGAACCCTCGAAGAGTAAGTTCAAATTTTGGTAACTATCTCGTTTCTAGCTACTTTCGATTAAATGCGGAATGGTTGGCCCTTTAGTTTATACTCGTTTTAAACTTTGCTGAAAACCTTCCTTTTATGGAATAGTGATTAGGTTGTGATTCAGTTATGCAACTTCAGTGGATTGATTCCAACTGAATATCAGTGAAAAGTATGCTTTCAAATTCAAGTCAATGCAATGATTAATACGATAAAGAAAGAATAAACAACAACAAAGAATTATAGTGGTTCAGAGACTCAAGCTCCTACGTCCACTCTCTCTGATCCTCAGAGAAATTCACTAATCACTTCTGAGCTTTCTGACTACCTCGCGTAGTTTACTTACTCAACTCGGCCCTGAGCTTTCCGACTACTCCACGTAGTTTACTTACTCAACCCGACCTTGAGTTTTCTGACTACCTCCGTAGTTTACTTACTCAAACACAAACAAGCTTTCGGGACTACCTCTCAGAGCTTACTAACTTCTCCTCTAGAGTTTTCTGACTACTCCGCGTAGTTTACTAACTCTTTACAACTCTTCTCACCAACAAACACACTCCAACTACCTTCTCAAGGGTTTAGGGTTTCTCGGTTGGTTTCCAACTAGGATGAGATATCCTTTACAATGAAGCACAATGCAAAGGGTTAGGATATCTCGACTAAGCTTTGGATATGTCTTATCAAGCTAGGCTTAGTTTAGTGAGCTCTCTTCAATATAGAAGCACTTGGGAAATTCTAAGTTTTTCGAGTGCTTTAACTTTGCGAGAATGAGTTTGAGTTGCTTGAGTTGCTTATAAATTTCCCGTAACCTTACAATGTAGAGGGTCACCAGTATTTATAGGCATACACCAAGGTCACTCTTGAAAACTATCCGTTGGAGAGATAAACCGTGAGTTTCCTCTTATGGTGTGAGAGGAACGGCTATATTTAGGGTTTGAAACTCCTAAAGACGTTTTTAGGCAATAGCCTTTCATGTAGCCGGTCTTCACTTTTTGCAATCTGGAACTTTTGTACATCTGACATCTTTTTCAAATGACATCCAATGTCGATGTCAAGATGGCATGATGTTGTCTTCCTCTTTTTGACTTTTGTCTCCGGTTAAAGGTAGACACCTTCAACCGCTCTTTTTGGTTACAAACTCGAGTTGATATAACCTTAACAACACTTTGTCTTAGTTCCTTTTTTATGCGCATGGGAATGTCTTGGGCAATATCTATTTTCTAAGGAATCGCGATCTTCTCAGTATTGCATCCTTCAGATAGATATTTTCGATTGCCTCGGAATATTCGAGTTTATCTTGAGCATTGATTACATTCTTGAGTCTTGATAATTCTTGTGCCTTGATATTCTTGATCTTGATTCTCGGTCTTGATCTTGTGACTTGAGTCTTACGAGTCTTGAGTCTCGAGTCTTGAGTCTTGGCGTCTTCGAGTCTTGAGTCTTGAAAACGATTTCATCTTTGAAAGATTTCTTGAAACTTCGATTTCATCTTGAAACCGGTTTCTTCGAACATCTTGAGTTCTTGAGTCTTGAACCTATCCGATCTATATCTGGCGACTATACATTTTGCAGATAACATCCTGAATACTCTAAAACTGAATCCTGACTCAACTATCAAGATCATTCTGAACATGTCATACTCAGGGGTTTTGGGATCTTAATCAAAATCATATATCCTTTATTTAAATTCATCTCCCAACAATTTCCCCCTTTTTGATGATGTCAAAACCTATCTTGTTACAAACATACAACCTATACTCAGGTTTCAGTTTATTCTATTACAAGATTGATTATGTCTCCTAACTTATTTCCTGAAATAGAGAATCTCCCAACAATTTCAGAGAATCTCCCAATAATTAATAATTTTTTCAGTAATGAATCTTCTTAAATAGTTCATCACCAAATACTTAAACAATTTCCCCCTTATCAACATACAAACAGTTCAGAGACATTCATTCAGCATATCAAAATAAAAGACATGTAAATAAGATAATGAGATATTATCTTTTGAGCATAAATGATAAGTTTTCATTGATGATTTGTATACCATTACAGATTACAATGACTCTTATCAACAAAATCAAAAAGACAAAAATTTAAAGATTACAAGAATCTTTGAGTCTTGAGTCTTGATCTTGATTTGGCTCTTTCTTTTTTCTTTTGTTTCTTTATACTTCACTTCATCGGGCACCTCCAAATTTTGAACATTCTGAAATACCTCTTCTTCAGTTCATTTCTTTCCTTAATGATATCCGGATTGTTTCCTGTCAAGCCCAACTGACCAGCATACTGAGCAATTTCTTGAGTAATGGCCTTCTCATTTACCAAGCCATTACCAAGTCTTGGAGGAGGGTAGGAAAATGGACCAGGGGCAACTATATGTACCTTTCCTTCATCAGCTAAGTTCATCCAACTTTGAAGATATTTTGGATAGAAGGTTAGGAGATATTCAATGAACGCTTCATTCTGATCTGAGCTTTCCCCTCTCCACTCCCTGAGCACATCATAATAGAACCAGAAGGTTCTCTTGACCTCTTCCCACATATCGTTGAGTTTGATAGGCATCCATTTATCAACGTGTGGCCACTTCAAAGGCTTTTGATGTCTCTCTCCTTTTGCTCGCATAAACTTCTTGAATCCACTCGCCCGGCTTGACTCTTCTTGATCTTCTTCACGATCACGAGCCGCTGAGGCCCGGCGGCGGCGGCTTTCTTGCTGTTCTGCAGGTGTCTTGAGCATTCTTCGTGTTGAAGACTTTCTTAACCTGGCGACTGCAGACTCTTGATTCCTTCATCATCCGAGAATCGGCTTTCTCTGGATTGGCTTAGAAAACCATACGCTTGCTCTCGGGTTGAACAATGCCCAAAGGCTTTCCTCTTCATAAGCAATCGGTTGACGGCTGGCTTTTCAACCTTAGTTCTAGCTTTTCGGTTTCTCTCTTGCAACATCAAGCATGGTTTCCTTAGAAACTTCGAGTGTAGATAAACCTCTCTTTCTTGTGAACTTCATCTTGTCGATAACCGACTTCATTTAAGTCTTTGGATAGGTTATACATTTGAAAGATCTTTACGAGCCTTTTTTCTTCAAAGTATGTGCCAATAATTTCTGAAGTCTTCACCTTCCTTTTCCTTCTTGGCAAGTAATTTGGAAGAAGTCTGGAGAATCTTTGTGTCCATGTGATATTGCTCTTTGCTCACACAACAAGACCTCTCCGCTATCTCGATCTTGTTCGTCTTCCAGCCTCCTGAGATGGTTCTTGGCCACAGAAAATTCTTCAGAGAGATGGGCAAATTGGCCAGAGAGAGCTTCTTTAAACATCTCTGTCATCTTGGTCATGAGCATTGAGCTCATTTCCTCAACAGCAGATTTGATCATCACTTCATTCTCTCTGCCAATTTCACCTCTAGAAATGCAGTTCTCTCCCGGTGCTTGTTTGATTCGGCCAAAGATCGAAGCTCACCTTGACTCCTCCAAACTTTTCATTCACTTTTTATCTTCCATGGAGGTCATTTGTGAGGTCAGAGTGTTTTGGATTTGCACCAGTTCTTAAGAGTGACTAAGGTTCTCCATCTTCTGAGCTTGGCTGGCCAATGTTTCTTCCATTTGAGCAATCTTGTTCATCATTGGCTCAACCTTCTCAAGCTTTTCCATCAAGGAGTGAGGTCAATCTCGGGAACCTTGCGACCTCCTGTCTTTGGCCGATCATCTCCGAGGTTGAGACCTGACAGGGTCGGTCTGCGACTGAAGCTTGACTTCATCTCGAGCTCTAGTCTCCAACTGAGCCTCAGTCTGTATATCAGACAATTCAGAATTAAAGATAGAACTTTCAGTAACTTTGGCATAATTGTTAATAGTGTCAAAAGGTACGAAGAGTGTTAACCGATCCGAGGTTGACCGATTCGGAGTTGATCAAGACGAAGTTTCCTTCTCCATCCGAGACCGATCCTCAAAGATCTCCTGTTGGTCCCGTCTCTTGAAATTTGTCTCTGCTTTGCTAGGGGCACCAACTTCATAGCTCTCCTCTCAGCCTATCTTCCTCTGAACCACTCATCAAAATTGGAGTTTTTCATCCCGAGCTTTATCCTCACGAACCCGAGAAGTCGGTCGGGGAAGGTTGTCTCCTCATTCCACAGTCTTCCCCTCCGAATGCGGCAATATCAAGCATCTCGGGAAGAGTCCGATTGAGGATGAACACAATCGACCTTAATTTGAAGAAGACATCTTGCGGATCGAGGGTATGAAATTTGAGCTCGAGGTGTGGTCAAGAATGAATCGTCCCCTTGCTCCTCCACTTGCTCTTCTTCACCTCGCCCTTCTTCCATCTCGGGCTCTCTGGTTCAGTTGAAGCATCAGCTGAGGGATCAAGTAGTAGATCACTCAAGAGCTCATCAAGAATATTCTGCTCCTGAGTCTCAAAGAAGATCCCGGAAGGTTGTGTAGTCAGTCCTCAACAGATCTGAGTGGGTTACGAGGCCTGGTGACATATCCTCGATTGACTCTGAGTTAGCTCTTCTATTTGTTTGGGCGGCACTTCTTTGGTAGGAATCTCTCGAGGCTCGAGTTCCTTTGAAAATTTTTTTCGAGAAATTTTATCTGAAGCCGAAGCGATGTCTCAAGCACCTCAAAAGGCGACTGCTTTCGTCGACCGTTCTTGTACTTTAGAGATAACCTGAGCCAAAACTTGTAGTGGCGAATTCTGAGCGGTTTGGCTCTCATGTTGAATCTCTTCAGAATCACTGCCATCTTCATCGGTGAGAACCACCAATTTTCTGCGCTTGGGAGCGAGGGTTTTCTGCATCTTCAACTTCTCACCCTCCTCCTTCTTTGTCTCCAACAAAGCCTTCCCCCTGGCTTGTTGGGTCTCTTTTTCAGCAGCAGCAACCGGTGATTCTGCTTTCTTTTCCTTCTTCCCCCTGATGGCCTGCTTCTTCACAGCAATGGGCTTGAAGAGCACTTTGGACTTGGGGAATGGGGTCGAATTGGCGAAGATATCCTCCTCCTCTCTGCACATCTCCAAAATAAAAGCTATTTTGGTTGCATGGTGGATCTTGCCTTTAATCGAGATCGCCCCGTCAACCTTCTTGAAGACTTTGGCTTGCTCACTCACCATCTGAATCGAAATTTCAGCCCGGTTGAAGTCGATGGTGGGTGAGGCCTCAATCGCCGCCATCAATCGGAGACTTCGGGAGTCTTGACCGCTCAAAACTCCCAAGAAGGCTCATGATGTTTTTGCTCACAATATCCATCAAAACACGATATTGTGGCTTCAAATGCCTTTTATGCAGTGTAGCCTCAAATTTCACAGGATTCTCAGCAATCCTATCTAAAAACTCCTGCTCTCTACCCAACATATACATAGCAGGGTCCTCTCCTTTATCACAGAGCTCAAAAACATCATTTAAATTCTTCGGAATAATATATAATTCCCTTTCAAAATTGATGTATTTGGACGACTGCTCTAAGTGTGATACAGTAATCTTAGAATGCATACTATCCTCTTCATCTATCCTCAAATTACAGATGAATTCAATTACCTCTTTCGCATACTCTTGATCCGGTCGGCTTGCAACGAGATGGGTGAGTTTAGCCAGTCGAATCATATGCAGAGCCTCCTCTTCTGGTTTGGAATTGGTTGTGCTATCAAGCGAGACAACGAACTCGTACCAGGGTTTGTTGGTTTCGGCTAATCTCTCGAATAGGGTTGGGGCCATTTTAGAGATTGATTGAAGAAATGAAGTTTTAGGGTTTGGAGATTTCTGGGCAAAGGGAATTTTTAATTGCAGAGGATTTGGGAACGAAGGGTTTGATAAAAATTTGGCTTGAATGGCTTATTGGGGTATAAATAGTTTCGAGATCATGGGGAATCGCGTTGGTTAGGTGAAAAGCAACGGTTGAGATTAATCTCCGATTAATCGAATTATCTGAACAGACGATCTCGAAAAAGTAAGCCGCCAAAATATCCTCATTGGTCATTAATGTAACAGAGCATTAAATATTTATTGACCTTCTTCGGAATTTCAAAAGATCCCGCCCAAAAACATTCCTTAGGTGTTTTGTATTTATTGCAAATGATTACTGAGTTTTACTTAAGCAATAAATGAGTTGCATGAGTCATTACTTCTTCAGACTAATTTATCTCTATCAGTCTTATCGAAGTAATCGACCTTGATAAAATGTCAAGATAATATCGAAAATCTTGAATGGGTTCAAGATAATCCCGAAATCTTGACCTTCAAGATAAATATGAGTTTCCGAGACTCGGTTCAAGATTTCCATTTTATATCCGAGTTTCTCAAGAGAATTTCGAGAAAACTTCATGCATCTGAAAACCTTCAATTTTTCAGATTTACTCTATACACCTGGATCTAACATCCCTAATTCAACTGAAAGTTCCTAAAATCTTGATTCAGCCAAAGGTTTATTCAAGATATTAGCTATTTGCTTATCAGTATGAATTTTCTCCATCCTTATGTCCTTTTTCTCGACATTATCTCTGATGAAGTGATGTCTGATATTCACATGCTTGCATCTGGTGTGCAATACCGGATTTTGTGAAATAGCAATGGCACTATTATTGTCACAAAATATTGGTACTTCATTGGCTACAACTTTATAATCCCTTAATTGTTGTGCGAGCCAAAGAATCGAAAAACAAAGACTTCCATGACCATGTATTCAACTTCGAATAATCTTGGTTGCTCTTCGAGGTCTGTTTCTTCGAAAACCAAGATATCAGCTTACTTCCTAGAAATTGACAAGTTCCTGTAGTGGACTTCCTGTCAATCCTGCAACCTCCATAATCAGCATCTGAGTAACCAGCTAATTCAAGGTTATCATCAGCTGGATACCATAATCCTCTATTCACTGTGCCTTTAAGATACTTCAGTATCTTCTTGGCAGCCTCCATGTGACTAGCCTTAGGATTAGCTTGGTATCTTGCACATATCCCAACAAACAAATGTTATATCCGCCTACTTTACGTGAGATAGAGCAATGATCCAATGATTCCTCTATAATCAAAGATGACTCATCGATTTGCCTTCGTAATCGGGATCCATCTTGTAGTTAGTATTCATAGGAATCCTAATCGCATTGCAATTCTGTACACCATATTTGGCAATCAGATCTCTGGTGTACTTTGCCTGGTTGATTAATATTCCTTCCTTTGATTGTTTCACTTGAAGACCTAGAAAGAAATTCATCTCTCCCATCATTGACATCTCAAACTTGCCTTTCATCGATTGTTGAAAACTTTTCACACACGGTGATGGTTTTGAGATCCAAAAATGATGTCATCAACATATATCTCTGAACTAGTAAGATATCTTCCCCATCTTCTATCTGAGCGAGTTCTATCAACAGATTCCTTTGACAAAACCATGGTCAGTAAGAAACTGAGAAAGAGTATCATACCATGCTCTGGGTGCTTGCTTGAGACCATACAAAGCTTTTCTGAGCCTGTAAACTTGGTCATTCTGTTTGAAACCAAGAGATTGTTCCACATAAACCTCTTCTTTAAGCACACCGTTCGAAATGCACTTTTCACATCCATTTGATAGATCGTGAACTTCATGTGGGCAAAGCATATGCAAGAAACAATCGATGGCTTCTAGTCTTGCAAAGTGCAAAGGTTTCATCATAATCCAAGCCTTCTTCTTGGGAATAACCTTGTGCAACTAGCCTTGCCTTGTTTCTTACAATGTTGTTATTTTCATCTCTTTTATTCTTGAAAACCCACTTGGTTCCAATGACATTGTGTCTTTCAGGTCTATCTACTAGCTCCCATACTTCATTCCTTGAGAATTGATTAAGCAGATCTTGCATAGAAGTAATCCAATGAGAATCTTGTAGAGCTTCACCAATCTCAAGAGCTCTTTCCGACGATAGGAAGCGGTGAGAATAGTGCACTTTCACCATGGAACCTTCTAGTTTTAACACCTTCAGTTAGATCACCCACAATATGACTTGTAGGATGACTATCTAACCATTTCCTTCTTGATGTTCCCCCTTCAGTAGTATCCTCAACATTTGAAATGTTAGGTTCAGTTAATTCAGTAAACTCAGGGAACAACAGAAAAGGAGAAAGGGAATCATCTTCCTCAGGGGAAATTCTATTCAGAACATTGTCAGAGACATTTGTTCCCTTTGGTTGATAGATTCGAATTTGCCTCGGCTATGACCATATCTTCATTGGCATCACATACCGAGTCCGGCGGTGTCTGCTCAGATTGGTCACCTTTGGAGTGTTGGTTTTCCGAGTCTCACCATCCTCGAGTTCCATCCTCGAACTTCTTTTATCTCGAGTCCGAGTCACTTCAATCATAGATAGTGACCGACTTCTTTTTTCGTGTTCAATGGATGATTTGTCATTCTTTTTTCAGCTTAATCTGGTGATCCTCTTGGTCGGGAGTTCATTTGCATCATGTTCTGTTTCTTCTTAACACAAGTAGATTCATCAAAAAACAACATGAGGTGTTTCCTCCACAATAAGAGTCCTACAGATTTGTAAACTCGAAAGCTTTTTATCGACTTCGAATATCCTAAGAATATTCCTTCATCGACTTTTACTATCAAATGTTTTCAATCGATCTTTACCATTATTGTGTATGAAACACTTGCAACCAAACACACGAAAGAAAGAAAAACAAGAGGCTTCCTTTCATTCCAAAGCTCATAAGGTGTTTTGCCTTGACTCTTGGTCAAGATGGATCGTTTCTAAGAGTAGCATGCGGTGTTGATGGCTTCAAATTTCAAAACCTTTTAGGAATATCGACCAAATATTATCATTGTCCTTCGCGAACTTCTTTTCAGAGTCCTCGTTTCCTTCTTTCAAAGAACACCATTTTGTTGAGGGGTCCTTGCGGTGATGTTTCATGTGAAATTCCATTTCTTCGCACAATAATCGATATGATATGATTTATAAATTCGGTTCCTTTGTCGATCGATTTTGACCACACTCAGATTTTTTCAAATATCGAGCCTTTTCAAAGAATTCCGGCGACTTTTATCTCGAGTCTCTTCTTTCTTCGAGTAAGAATATGACCCAAGTATATCTTGAGTAGTCATCAACTACTACCAATGTGTATTTCCGCCATTAGTGCTTCTTTGGTGTTATAGGACCAAAAAGATCCATATGCGATGAATCAAGTATTACATCGGTAGAAACATCTACTTTACTTTTTTAAATGATGCTCTTATTTGTTTTCCTTTTCGCGCACGCATCACAAATATGTTCCTTACTGAACACTTCATTAGGCAACCCTCTCACAAGAGCTAATCTTGCAAGCTTGTTCAGGGTTTTGAAATTTAGGTGATCCATTCTTTTATGCCATAACCAACTGGTATCTGTGGAACTTTTAGCAACCAAACATGTATCTTTAGGAGTTGAACTCCAATCAGCGAGATACACATTTCCTTTTTCTTACAACAAGTCGGTAAAACTTTCTGTGTTGTATCATCTTTCACAAAACATAAGTTCTTAGAGAACTCAACATTAAAACCTTTGTCACAAAATTGGCTAATTAAAAGCAAGTTATGCTTCAATCCAGATACATATGAAACACCATGGATATGAACTGAGTCGATTTCCAAAGTTCCATATCCTTCAGTCTGTCCCTTGGAGTTATCTCCAAAAGTGATCTGTGGGCCTCTTTGTTCAACATAGTCACTGAGTATCTTCTTGAATCCTGTCATATGTCTTGAACATCCACTGTCAAGATACCATACATCAGGGGCCTTTTCATCTCTGCTCATCAGTGCTATGTGATCTTTAATCAGCTTTGTGCCCTTGTTTTCCTCCTGAAAAATAGATCAATTCTTAGGTACCCAGTTTGTGTAGGGTCCTACAAGGTTAGATGTACCTTTCGGAATCCAAATCTGCCTGACAACTCTAATCACTTTAGAGTGGCTAATTTGTCTTCCATAAACATCAACATACACATTCACTACTCTGGGTGCCTTAGCAGTTTTCTGTGTATGTGTGCTAGCTTTAGCATGAACATGGGCTTTTGAATTCTTCTTTGGTTCAGGCCTTTTGTTCAGATGCTTAGGCTTTTGTGCAGCCGGTCTAAATCTTTGATGACTCGGGTTTAGGTAACCTTTACCCTTAGGCAAGTGGGGTTCGGTTCTGTCTTTGAAATCTGGGTCTTTCAAATTATCTTGAGGACTTGGTCTCTTGATTGAGAATGTCTCATTTGAAAGTGTTTCTCATCTGAGGATTCCTCTGATGGTTCAGTGTGGAGCCTTTCAGGTTTGCATTCTTAGCCTGAGGCTTTGAAGTACTTGCCTGAAACTTTCCAACTGAGTGCTCAGGTTTTCTAGCCTTCACCTGAGGTTTGGGCTTTCCAACCTGATCATTCAGTTTTACTGAGACCATAGGTCCTTTTCCCTTGTCTACAACCTTGGGCATTTCTTCAGTTTGAAGTGTAGGTGCCTTTGGTTTTACAAAGATTGTCTTCTTGCTACTTGATGCAAAGATTCGAGATGACCTTGTGAGGTTCACCCTGGAATGTATCCCAATCCAGATTTTATAGTGGCAGATCTCTGGTAACTCTGAATTTCATCTATTACTTTAGATGCAAGATTCAATAGAGTTAACTTTTTTCATTCACTATCCTCACGATTCTGTAGAGTTTCATGCTTCTCGGAGAGGTCATTGAACTTAGTTTCGATCAATTTGAATCTCTTCATTGGATTTTCTAGCTTTTTCGATTAGGGTCATTATCAACTTCTCTTTCTCGAGAGTTGTACTTTCAGAACATCCAGTTCATCAAGAGCTCCCATTAATTGAGAAGTGATTTGATATTGCTAGAGTCTTTCCATTTTAGATTTTCAAACTTTTCGGTTCCTTATTTCGCTCTTGAGTTCTATTTAGCAGTTCTTGTAAAAAAAGATAGTCCTTCATTGATTCTCAAAAGAATCCATCAGTCAAAATGACTATTTTCAAATTGGAACTTGAAAACTCTTGTGCTAGTGTATGAGCAACAACAGAGAAAGAAGAGTTTACCTCCTCAATGGCCATCGACAAATGTCATCACTTTTCAGCATGCGAGAATATTTCATCGAAGAGCTAGATCCTCCTCGTGAGTGTTCTTCTTCCGCAACCATGGCCTTTTTGCTAGAGAATTTCTTGTCTCTTTTAGCTTGCCTTTCTCTTCTCTCCTTAGCACTCAAATCTGGACAATCATCTTTGGAAGTGACCTTTCTTTTGGCAATTATAGCATCTGTTGGTATCATCATCCCCGATCACTTTCTTCTTTGGACTTGGAGTCCTTCTTTTGCGGATGAAGATCCCTCGAACTTTTTCAGTCTTTCTTCTTCTCGGTTGATATGTCCTCGGGTTTCTTCGGTACACTGTGGTTCTGTAATAGCTTTTGTATTTTCCAAATCTACATTATTAAGTCTTTTCAAACCTCCTTGCCATCAGTGCTAGCTTTTCCTCAAGCTCATCCCGATTTTTTGGCATGGGGGTTCTCAGACTCTCTAGTTTTACAGGTTTTATCTTTGGCTTTTAAAGCCACATTTTTACTAGATGATGAATCATATTTGTTGTTAGCCTTTTTGAATTTCTTATCAATTACAAATTCATAGGCCTTCAAATTTCGGAGAAGACTTGTTGGTATGGCATTGAATTAATGTTCTTGGTGTTTTCAATCACCTTTGCATGAATATCCCATTTCTTAGAAAGACCTCTAAGAATTTTCAATGCAACTTCTCTTTGTGGATATTTCTTTCCAAGTGCATTTAGATCATTCATGATCTTTAGTGAATCTGACTTCCAATTTGTCTATTGATTCACCATCATCCATTTCAAAACTATCAAACTTTCCAATTGCCTTTGAAAAGTTTGTTTTCCTTGATATGATCTCGTGCCTTGGCACATTCTGCCTAGTGTATCCCAAATCTCTTTAGCAAGATATTACGGTGAGAGATCATTCCCATCACACCATCATCAATTGTCTTTGTATAGTGTGTCTTTTGCAATGTAGTCTAGATTGACTAACTTTCTCTCCTCAGAGTCAGTTGGTCATCGACTTAGGAATTCTGCTCTAGGATCAATTCTCTCATCTTCGTTCCTCCTGGGATTCACCACAAGAAATTGGAATGGCCCTTGAGAGACCACTCTCCACATACGCTCATATTTGGAATACGGTGAGCTGCATTCTTAGTCTCCATTAAATCATAGTTCTCCACCGAGAACATGGGAAGTTTTTAGAAGACATTTTTATATCGAGCTTTTTGAAAAATAAAATCGCCAAATAAGATCGATTCGGATAGACCACAAGTATTTTTTTAGCAAATAAAACTTTGGTCAACAAAGCAGGTGGTCAAGTTGAACCAACGCTTCCGATACAACTTGTTGGTCCCGGTGCAAACGTAGTCTTACACGTGTATGGGGGAATACACGCGTGTTGGTGTTTTTAAAACTTTTTTTTCATCGAGGTCACTTGGGGGTCGATAATCTCAAGATTAGGTCCCGAGAAGCACAGATCGCTCCGAGTCAAAGTCCATCGAGAAAGCGGTGATCTCGAAGCCGCTTTCGAGATACCTCAGATAATCCCAAACCGAGTCCTCGAGTGTCGGAGATCCCGAGTTGCTTGGATCAGATAATCCAACTTAATGAACCCTCGTAAGAGTAAGTTCGGGTTTGGTAACTATCATTCTATTTACTTTCGATCGTCTTGGAATGGTTGGCCCTTTAGTTTATACTCGTTTTAAACTTTGCTGAAAACCTTCCTTTTATGGAATAGTGATTAGGTTGTGATTCAGTTATGCAACTTCAGTGGATTGATTCCAACTGAATATCAGTGAAAAGTATGCTTTCAAATTCAAGTCAATGCAACAGTTAAGCACAGATAAAAAAAGCAATAAACAACACAGCAATTATAGTGGTTCAGAGACTCAAGCTCCTACGTCCACTCTCTCTGATCCTCAGAGAAATTCACTAATCACTTCTGAGCTTTCTGACTACCTCGCGTAGTTTACTTACTCAACTCGGCCCTGAGCTTTCTGACTACTCCACGTAGTTTACTTACTCAACCCGACCTTGAGTTTTCTGACTACCTCCGTAGTTTACTTACTCAAACACAAACAAGCTTTGGACTACCTCAGAGCTTACTAACTTCTCCTCTAGAGTTTTCTGACTACTCTGCGTAGTTTACTAACTCTTTACAACTCTTCTCACCAACAAACACACTCCAACTACCTTCTCAAGGGTTTGGGGTTTCTCGGTTGGTTTCCAACTAGGATGAGATATCCTTTACAATTAAGCACAATGCAAAGGGTTAGGATATCTCGACTAAGCTTTGGATATGTCTTATCAAGCTAGGCTTAGTTTAGTGAGCTCTCTTCAATATAGAAGCAATTGGGAAATTCTAAGTTTTTCGAAAGTGCTTTAACTTTATGAGAATAAGTTTGAGTTTGCTTGAGTTGCTTATAAATTTCCGTAACCTTACATTGTAGAGGGTCACCAGTATTTATAGGCATACACCAAGGTCACTCTTGAAAACTATCCGTTGGAGAGATAGCTTCGTGAGTTTCCTCTTATGGTGTGTGAGGAACGACTATATTTAGGGTTTCAAACTCCCTAGCACGTTTTAGGCAATAGCCTTTCATGTAGCCGGTCTTCACTTTTTGCAGTCTGGAACTTTTGTACATCTGACATCTTTTTTGACACATCATTTTGTCGATTGTCGATATGGTACGATGTTGTCTTCCTCTTTTTGACTTTTGTCTCCAGTTAAAGGTAGACACCTTCAACGGCTCTTTTGGTTACAAACTCTGAGTTGATATAACCTTAACAACACTTTGTCTTAGTTCCTTTTGTCTGCATGGGAATGTCTTGGGCAATATCTATTTTCTAAGGAATCGCGATCTTCTCAGTATTGCATCCTTCAGATAGATATTTTCAGTGCCTCGGAACATTCAGGTTTATACTGAGCATTCAGTACATTACTGAGTCTTCAGTAATTATTGTGCCTTCAGTATTCTTGATCTTGATTCTCGATCTTGATCTTGTGACTTGAGTCTTCGAGTCTTGAGTCTTGAGTCTTGGCGTCTTCGAGTCTTGATTCTCAGTTTCTCACTGAGTCTTCAGAAACTTCAGTTTCATACTGAAACTTCAGTTTCTTCAGAAACATACTGAGTTCTTCAGAGTCTTCAGAACCTATCCTGATCTATATCTGCTGACTATACATTTTGCAGATAACATCCTGAATACTCTAAAACTGAATCCTGACTCAACTATCAAGATCATTCTGAACATGTCATACTCAGGGGTTTTGGGATCTTAATCAAAATCATATATCCTTTATTTAAATTCATCTCCCAACAGTTTTGATAATGCTAGTGCAAATACGGCTACTATTGAAGATCTTACAAATATTTGTCAACCATATCTTGGTGGAAATTTTTTTCATGTTAGATGTATGTGTCATATTTTAAATTTATGTGTTCAAGATGGTTTAGATGCTTTGAAAGAACAAGTTGGTCCTATTAGATCCGCTATTTATTATATGTCGAGACATTCAAAATTGTTGAAAAAATTGAAAGTTTTTTGTAGAACATACAATATGCACCCCAAAAAAATTTCTCTTGATGTGTCAACTCGTTGGAATTCCACGTATAAATTGTTAAAGAAGTCTATGGATTATAAAGACGCTTTATGTACATTTTTTACTCAAGAAAATTGTGGTATTCGTTTATATCCTCAATATTGGGATTCATGCACTTCTTTGTGTAAAATTTTGGTAATTTTTAATGATTCCACAAAAGTGTTATCCGGTGTTTATTATCCTACTAGTAATTTAGCGCTTGATTATTGTATTAAAGTTGCTCATGTGTTAAATGAAAATATTACAAATCCTTTATTAAGTGGTGCTACTTTCTCTATGATGCAAAAATGGAAAAAATATTTTACAAATATTCTCGATCTATTCTTGGTTGCTAAAGTGTTTGATCCTAGAGTAAGATTGGATGGATTAATAATATTGTTAAATATGTATTATAATTATTTATTTCCTAATAGACATATGGTCATGGGTGGAGATGATGTATATCCTAATCCGGAAGAGATTGGTAATCGGATTAAAGTTACTTTAATGTTTTTATTTAGAGAATATAGTGGTCCCGGTTTTGAAGCAAATTTTGGTGGTGACTCTTCTATGAGTCAATATGAAGATATATTAACGGGTTTTTATGATGAGCGTTCTAAAAAACGTCCAAGGTCTACTTCTAACCCTTATTACGAACTTGATCATTATTTATCCTCTACATTTGTTCGGCTTGATGAAGATGAAGACAACACTACTTTTAATATACTAAAGTGGTGGTCGAGGATGAAAAATATCTATCCAATATTGTCAATGCTAGCAAGAGAAATTTTTGCATCTCCCGCCTCAACCGTTGCCGTTGAACAAGCTTTCAGTTTGGGAGGCTACACTTTGGATGCAACGAGATCGAATATGACCGTTGAAAACGTAGAAAGCCAATGATTGCTTGATGATTGGGTAAGAGCCGAAAAGAGAAGTCAAGAATTAATTGATAATGATGATCAAGATGAAACTACCACCGGAAGTGATGCATGAAGAATCGAATCGATCCAAATCAACGAGGTAAGTTTGAGGTAAGAGAACTACGTGGACTTTGATTCCTATTTGGATACGTAGTCAACTTAATTTTAAGTTTCAAACTTAGAATTTCTAAGTTTATTTCTTAAATTTAAGCTCAAGTCCAATTTCTTTAAATTCCCCCCTCCCCCAAATTTATTTTGTAAAGTTTAAAATTTTAAGTTGTAATTGTAATTACTAATTCGATATAGTTCACTTTGTAATTTGTAAATTTGTAATAGTTCAATTAATTTGTAATAGTAGATTACTAGATTATTTTAAGTTAGAATTACTAATTTGTAATAGTTCAATTACTTTGTAATAGCTACTAATTTATAATAGTTCAATTATTAATGTAATCTTCAATTTAAATTCTCATATTAACAATAACAATGTCCAATTTCATGATCTATCTATACATTCCTTCAAATTTTAGATCCAAAAAACTAAGAAACACAAGAAAAAATATATGAAAAAAAATAATAATAAAATAAAACCGGCCGAACCCAGTGGTTCGAACAGAACCACTTGGGTTCGAGAACCGAATCAAATCGCCTTGGCCACGGTTGGTTCTGCCTTCCCTTCCTGCAATTTTGGAATCATGGGTTCGGAATCGAACCCATGGTTTAACCGTGAAAGCATGTCCCCATGGGTAATTATTTTAGTATTTTGTATTTAATTTAGAAATACCATTTAAACTTTTTTATCCTAATAATTTTAAGTTGGCATTTTTCGACATTATTTTTAGAGAGAAAGAGTAGTTTCTGCATATTTTGAGGCAGTTTAGACTGATAAACCGACATAATTCGCTTTGTCTTTTGATATCCAGATTGTCTTTAAATCCAACCCAAAACCCGACCCTAAATTATTAGGATTAAAAAAGTTCAGGCGGCTCTTCGAAATTACAGGAAAAAATAAAATAATTACACATGCGGTGGTTACCTATTTGGTGACCTGCTGCAGCCTATAATGCACGAATTCTTCTGAAATAATCACAATAAAGTATCAAATTCGCACCCCCACCCCTCCTAAAGGGGTGCGATTCTCGAATCCACGTATCCGGTTGCCACTTGGCGAATCGGTAAATAATAAAATAAAGTAAATTAACGGACACATGAATCCGATAAGCGAATCCAGTTAGATGGTCATGTTATTAAGCATTAGATGTGTTATTTAGTTGAATTTTATTATGTAATGCAACTTAAATTGACAATATAACACTCGCTTTAGATTAAGTTCACCATTATGACTTATATATTGGGCTCATGTTATTTGATTTGTTGTTTTGTTACTTAATTAGATTAAATTATTGAATATTGTTAAGATTTGAGTGAGATAAAATTTGAACTACATACATTTTGTTTTACGCATTTTGGATTTATATATATATATATATATATATATATGTGTGTGTGTGTGTGTTATATATAATAAAATATAAATATATAGGATATCAGAGCTTGAAAAATAATATCAGTATCTGACATGTTTTAAATTTATGAAAATATATATTTTCATATTTTATATCAATCAATTTATACAACAAATTAATCAATATTAATATTATATATTTATCATTTTTTTTATTAAATATTTTGGAAATATCGTTGTATCCAGTGATTTCAAAAATCGGATGAACCGGGAATCGGTCCGATTACCCTTACATCGTAACCAGAAAAAATCAGTCAGAATCGGAAAAATCAGTCAAAAATCGAAAATCAATTTTGGTTTTTTTTTTTTTATAATTTTTAAAATTGTGTTGTGTTGTATTATGTTTCTTGATTCTATTGTGTTTATTTCAATATGAAACTTATAAATTTATAATTTTAAATTTTATTAATATACATTTATTTTATTTTTTAATGTAATATAGAAAATATTTTAAAGAATATGATAGAAATCATTTTACCGATTAGACCAATTGAACTGCTAATCAATGCCCTCTCCGATTTGATCTCCTATTCAATTATGAAAAAATTAAAAAGACTGATTGTATCTAATGGTGATATCGATTATCGATGACTATAAATATTAAAACTATCGTATGCATATGTCGGTGATATATTGGATATTTACTTCCTTGAGTTGCGAAAGAATTTCACACAGCACAACTTTTTTTTAATTTGTGGGTTGGATTGTTTTGTGAACTGTCAATGAAGATAACTTATAAGTTTAAACAAGTACTACCTCTGTTTCAAAATGATTGCAGCAATTTATATTTACACGTATTTTTTTTAAGTGAGTTTTATATTAATAATTAAAATAATAAAGTGATTTTTAAATTGTATGATAGATAAGGGGCTCATCTATTAAACATTTTCTTAAAATTCACTTCATCAGTTTAATTATTTATACAAAACTCGCTTGTAAAAATACGTGTAAAAGTTAACTGTTTTGCTGTCATCTTAAACCGAGAGAATATATAATTTAAATACGAAAAAGGCTGGGTAAATGGGGTCATTCGAATTCCGATGTAAAATTGCAGTCATGAATCGCCGATGGCTATGATTAGATACCACCACACTGACAGAGGGATATTTTTACAGACAATCGTATATGTGATCACCATTCACCCCAATTGAAATAAGATTTATTTGCAAAAAATAAATCTTCAACTTTCGATGATTTTTATACAATATAAAGGAAATTTTACAATGTTACTCCAGAAAACTAATTTAGAAAAAATTGAGACTATATTATTACGATAAAATTTAATATAAAATGATCTCATAATGTTATAGAAAGTCAAAATTGGTACGGTCATATTGTCTTTAAAAGCCAAAATTAAGAATTACAAACAAGAACTTTATTATTATTTTACATAAAGATTATTAATGTTAAAAAAATAAAGTATTTATTAAATAGTAATAATATTTTTTCGTATATCAGTCATAATTTTATGCATAACGGTAATATTAAAAAAAAAATTGCACCCCAAATTTAAATTCACATATATTTTTATCAAAAATTAATTTGAAGAATAAATATCCTAACTTTAACGAATTATAAAACTATCAAACCCAAATACATATGCTAACGCGAATTGTTTGTTCATTTATGTAAAATTATATTTAATTTTCGTTAAAAAATCTGAACATTTTTATTGATGAAATCAACGTTACGATGAATAATAAGGATTAAGTTTTTTGTAGTCCAGTAAAATTGCATTGTTTCAAAATTAGTCTCAGTTATTTTAACTTTTTGATTTTGATCCTATAAAATTTCATATTTTTTAAATTGGTCATTTAACCTGTTGCAAAAGTTCTCCAAGCAGATAATCGTCACATATGTAATTATTTTGTTTTTCCTTTTAATTTCGAAGCACTACTTAAACTTTTTTAATCCTGATAATTTTGATGGGGTATTG
The DNA here is from genome assembly GCA_037126765.1 of Stenogyne calaminthoides. Taxonomy (NCBI): domain Eukaryota; kingdom Viridiplantae; phylum Streptophyta; class Magnoliopsida; order Lamiales; family Lamiaceae; genus Stenogyne; species Stenogyne calaminthoides. The sequence goes on along the minus strand of JBBCBC010000029.1, from coordinate 26,653,017 downwards.
AGTCGGGTCTAAAAAAAATTTGTATATAAAAATACAAAACAAATCGGGTCAGTTTATTGGGTTTAAAAATTAAATCAAAATACACAGAAAACTATTATTTTTCCCTTAAAAAATGTGCAAAAAAATTATGACTCATAATTATTAGGATTAAAAAATTTAGGTGACATTTCAAAATTTAAAAAAAAAAAAATTACAAAAGATCAATTTCAAAATCTTTTAATAACTTGGAGGAACAAAATAAAAAATTAAAAAACAATCGAGATTCATTTCAAAATAAAATAAAGTTAGAGATGGTCTTCAATATACCATGTCTATATTATAAATATGAATTATTTGACACATTTCACTTATTTTCAACATTTTTTTTTAAATCATTAAACTTGATATGTATTATACTCTAGTTAGGATCAAATATCATGAATTAAAAATAAGGTTCATATCATGAATCGTTCATACAAATTTTTGTAATATTAATTAAAAAAAACTTAATCCCCTTAAAAATATCAAAAACCCATCAATCAAACATCATATTACCTCCGTCCTGGAAGACTTTGCACAGTTACTGTTCCGCTCGTATTTTAGCGAGCGGATTTTTTATTACTATTTGAAATGATAAAGTATGATAGATGAGTGGTAAGACTATCATACCCCATATTAAAAGTCACTTTATTATTTTAAATACTAATAAACAACTCGCACGCGAAAACACGAGCAAAAAGTAAATGTGTTAAGTCTTATGGGAGGAGGCGGAACTTTAGTTTTTGGGCATATATTTGTGTGTGTCACGTGACTTCCATCCCACAATTGCAATTTTATGTGATTTCTTAATAAAAAAAATTGATACACTCTTCATTTTAAAAGGTTACGAACTCCAATAGGAATCAATGGAACATGTGATGGTAAATTAATGGTAAATATTTAATATAAATATTTTTAGGATTAAATGATAAATTAATGACATGTGTTGTAAATAAAATGAAATAAAATCGATGTTAATGTTAAAAGAAGTAATGACATGTGATGCATAGATTCTTCTAAAAAAAATCATTGTGCAGTATCGGATACGCTTAGGGGACGGGTGCAATTTGCCTCGAATTCACACCGAATACGCCACGTAACAAATTTATATTTTTTTTTAAATGGTCATGAGCAATTAGGATACGCGAATCCGATATGCCGGATACGCGTTCGGTGCGAGAAGGGTGCGTGAGCATTTTTTTTTTTTTTTTGGCAAATTTTCAAGACTAAAACTCTAAATGGTCATGCTATTAAGTACTAAATGTGATATTTCAATTGAACTGATGTTATTTAAATTGGTGTTTTCTTACTTAATTACATTAAATTATTGAAAATGTTTAAGTGTTATGTGAATTACATACATTTGGTATATTAATTTTAAAAAAATTATATATTTTATAGGTGTTATATAAAATAAAATATAAATAAACAGATGTATCATTGTCGTATCATACCCTAATTTTTGTAAAAAATTGTATTCACGTACCCGTATTTTATCGCCCTCGCACCCATGCCCCTGCACCTATACAACATAGGTAATGACATATTGTGTTGTTTTATTGTCACTTTAGAAAATATTTAATATAATTGAGGACGAACCTTTTTTACAAATGTTCAATTGAATCCGTGACAGAGGGAGTTATATTTTGAGTAGGTTTTGTATGAAATTTGTTTATCGTGACATTGATTTTATATTTACAAACTAATTAAGTCAAGTTATTATGATTAATATTTTTTTATAACGTAACTCATACCTTTCAATTATCACTACTAATTTTCCATTTATAATATACGTAATACCCTTCAGTATCAACAATAATCTTTTTATAATAACAAATCATACTCTTCAGTTATCAAGATTAAAACATTTTAATAATATAAGACAATACCCCTTAACATGAATTTCTTATGTGAAACTTGATCACTCTATTTTATCTTATATTTTTATTAAAAAGTGAAAACTCTAACAATTTCACACAAAAATTTTTGTATAAATCTAATTCATGAAAATTTTATGGTAAATTCAATAATACTCCTTCCATCTTGGTTTGAATTGCACATTTGTAAACGATACGAGTTTTAATAAAAATATTATTTATTAATATTAAATGGTGTAAAATCGATTTGATGGAGGGAGTATATACGTCCTTTCCACTTTATGTAAGAAATGTGCTTTATGTGCAAAGTGTATTTTCATAAATATTAATGACATATAGTGTAAATTAATACTAATGTTTGTAAGAAGTATGTTTAAACGTGTTAAATTGCTTTATTTCTATTAATAAAAATAATAAAATAAAATAAGAACGTCAAAGTAAAGAAAACATGTCATCTAAATTAGGATGGAGTGAATAATATTTACTTATTTAGTGTAAAATTGTGATACTTACTTTTCACTCTATTTAACTTGTTAAAATAGAATAAATTACGTGAGGAAATACGAAAGCAATTCAGTGTGTTTGACGTGTGTGAATTAGGCATAAGATTTCTTAAGAAGATTTGCCATCAATGGCTAATGGCCCTCCATGTCTCCGCCATTCTCATTTCTAGCGCAACCCCCTTTCCCCACCCTACTCTTTTTCAATACTATTTCCAATTTTACTTTTTTTTTTTGCGGTCAACGCGCACAATTTCAATAGTATTCACACGGAATGCAAACAAATTATATATATAAGGAATGTTATTGTATACGCAAATCATTCATCTCCACATAAAGCGGAGCTCACAACAAATAACGACAGCAAACATCAAATTCGCCCTGAAAACCGTTCGATTTAACAGAAATGGGCAGTGAAGGAACAGAAATCAGAAAATTGAGATTGTTATGCATTCATGGATTCCGAACCAGCGGCGAAATCATCAGGAAACAGGTCACCGGAAAGTGGCCGGAATCTGTGTTGCAGAAATTGGATCTCGTTTTCGTCGACGCCCCTTTTCCATGTCAGGGGAAATCCGAGGTCGAGGGCATTTTCGACCCTCCTTATTATGAGTGGTTCCAGTTCAATAAGGTCTGCTTTTTAATTTTTTACCCTTTTGCCTAATCATGTTTTAGTTGATTTTTAGCTGTTTTATTTATTTTGTATTGTTTTTTGAGATGGGGTTTTCTTTTGTTCTGCTTTTGGATAAACTCAGGAATTTACAGAATATGAGAACTTTGATGAGTGTCTTGCTTATATAGAGGATTATATGATCAAGAATGGGCCATTTGATGGCCTTCTCGGGTTTTCACAGGTATGTTTGTTTTTAGTTAACCTTGAAGTTTTTATCTATTATAATCATCTGTCTTATGTTAATTGAATAATGATTTAGTTCACTGTAATAGTAAGCTCTGTGATCAAACTCTTGAAATCTGGAAGAGTTATCAGTTCATAATATCATAATCTTATGCATTGAAATTGCTATTCTTAGTTGCATAAACCAGCAATGCAAGAATTGTATGTGCTTGTTCTTTGATGGGGAAGATGCTGTGATAATATAATTTGAATTCAATCTGTTGTTTCATTAGATAGCTAAATTAAGGTGAATGTAAAACATCATAAAGTTTCTACATTTTCATAGAACTCAGGTGATTGACGTATCTTATCGAATTGAATTTGTCTTTTTTAGCAGCATTGGTATTGATTATGCTGTTTCATGAGGTGTTACAAGCAAATGTAAAACCATGTCTAATGTATGTTCGAAATTGTATGAACCAGGGAGCAATTCTATCGGCTGGATTGGCTGGATTACAAGCAAATGTAAGTGCTGCTTCCCTTTACGGTTTGTTGTTGCCCCTTTGGAGAAAAGGGAAAGATTTTGACACTTGATGTGTATGGTTGCAGGGTCTAGCTCTTACAAAAGTACCGAAGCTAAAACTTGTAGTAATAATTGGGGGTGCAAAATTCAGAAATAAATCGGTGATTGAGAAGGCTTATTCTACGAAGATTAAATGCCCTTCTGTTCACTTCTTAGGTAACTCCATTACCATCCACATATACATTGTAGATTCCACGTCTGCTTTCAAATTGCTGTACTAAATCCTGTGCCAATTTTCATGAGATGGATTAGAGGAACCAAAAATTAGATTTTAATTTAGGAGTAAAATAGGAGCAGCTATACTAGAATGAGATTAATGAATACACCACTTCGGTCCCCTTAATTATACGGTGTTGTTTCCATTTTAAAAAGCCTCAGTTTTCTAACTACTGATATATAGCTTGTATCTACATGACAGTAGTAATTGCTACATCATAGGGTTTGGCAGTTTTCTTGAAGCTTCTATGTTATGTAGGGTTTGTGAAATTTGGTTTAACATATAGCTTGATCTTATGCTTCAAGTTTTCAAAGGTACCATTGATTATCATCATGCAGAATACTCGTGAAATATGATCCATATAACCGAACGAATATCACTTTGTGCTTAATCATTTGAAAAGAATAAGATTGAGGAATTTGATCTGTTAATTTCTTTAAACTTATAAAATCCGAGGAACAAGGCAAAGATTGTCTGCTGATGTTTTTATATTATCAAACTGGCACCTTTTAATTAATCAGCTAATACTGTTTAAACTGGTTTACTTAAGAGTTAAGACTTTGTCTTCTATTATCTGCTCTGATATATAACTATGGTTATTGATGGCCTCATGAAACAGGGGACCAAGACTTCTTGAAGACACATGGAACCGAACTGCTCGACTCATTTGTTGATCCTGTGGTTATTCGTCATCCAAAAGGCCACACGATACCTAGATTTGGTAACGAGACTTGCACTTCTAAAATATCGGTATCCACATTAACACAAAAGTATCAACTAATTGTGTATTGTCTTTTTGAACAGATGAAGAAGGTTTGAAGAGCATGCTAAGCTTTCTTGAGAGGATGCAGAAGAATGTTGAAGAGGAGAAAGAAGAAATTATATTGAACGAAGCTTTAGTGTGAGATAATATTAGTTTTCATGATCAATAATATATTTTTAGCCATAACCAAGAAAATAAAATTGAGGATTCAAATTGCTTTTAGAATCTGTACTAATGGTTGTAATTGATAAACCTCTGGTTAGTATTTAGCCAAGGGGTTGTTGTATTGTGTGGTTCTATTTTCAGATGTGATATTTGGGAATATGATTATGTCATTCATTTATAATGAAAATGACTATTGTTATTGCCAAGAATCTGCATGGTGTTTTTCTTCTATGTTATCAATTTAATGGGACCCACCAGCTCCAAATTATCAGAGTAACTATTTTATTTAAAATTAAATATTCAAAATAAATTCCACCCACCTCTCAAAATTTGCACAAGTATAACTAGCTTTCAAAAAAAGGTTGTAATCTCAATTGTCTGCCAACTCCACCCCAAAACCGCCAGCATCGCCACCTAGTTTCCACTAATCTGCCCCATCCCATCTCTCCCCTAATTTTCTCCCTCTCTCTTTAATTATCCTATTTTCTCAACAACCCACCTCCTCTGTTTCCTCCCCCACGGACCTACTCTGGTTACTTCTCCTCCTTCATTCTTAATATGTCTTCTTCCCTTACATAAGTTGTCGTCTTTTTTTTTTTTTTTGCAATCAACAAATCGATTGAAAAGTGAAAACTGAACTCCCCTCGTCTCTCTTCTTTCTTTTTTTGTGTGTGGGGTTTGGAATATGTAATATGGTGTTTTTTAATAAACAGATTACAGGTTATTCTCAATTTTGGGTCTTTTAACATATTTTCAAGTTGGTAACGGTGTTCTTACCCAGCTATTTTTACAAAAATTTCGGTGATTTTCATGTTTCTGCACCCAAGAAACATTGATTGATTTTATGATTTTCAAATGTGGAGGACGTATTACGGCGGGGCGGCGACCCTGTAACAATGGCAGAGGGGAAGCGCGGGCCAAAAACAACCGCCTGAAATAAATTGCAGAGTAAAAATGGAGAAGATGAATTAGGATTTTACGGTAAAAGAGAAGAAGGGTATATTCGGTAATGTATGAATTAAGTGGGTGAATTAATTAATTATGGGGGTGCTAATAACCAGACCCTTTTGGGATATAATTTTGGGCCCAACTTGGATAAAAACTTATGTAAACACCTTGTTTTTAATTCATGACATTTTACCTATCTAGGATATAATACGGGTTAAATTTTATTGATTTAGAAAAATATGTTGAAAATGAGTGAAATTGATCAAATAATCAAAGTTTATAGTATAGACCTAGATTATGAGAGACCAACTCCCCAACGAGTGAGTCTCATGTACATCCAGTTGCACCATGCACCGAAGTCAAGAAAGATCACTTTTTAAAGAAGCCGTGATCTTATATACGATAGACCAATCAAGGGAATCCCGGATAAGTTTTGACTTGCTTTTTTGATTTCTTTTGATCCCTCATTCCACTAATCCGTTGTTACTGATTCATTCAAGGCATAGACTCCCAATTTCTTTGTCTTATCTTATTAGCGCAAGGTGTTCGTCAACGATGAAAGTCGTTGAACTTAAGACTCGAGTTGAGAAAGAGGGCTAGGCCTCCGAACGAGGCCGGCTCCTTCTCAAAGATTTGATGGAATGGCCAAGCCCAAAACAAAAAAGGAAAGTTATAGTACGCGATGCGAACATTTGTACGATGCGTTCCTCGGGACCTTCTTCAACCCCAGGATATGATGAGCCGACATCGAGGTGCCAAACGACTCCGTCGATAAGAGCTCTTGGGAGTCATCAGCCTGTTATCCCCGGCGTACCTTTCTTCCGTTATGTCGTATGATTGCTCACTAACTGAAGACTGACTTTTTTTTTTGAGTTAGCGCCGACATCAAAGGAAACTTCCAAGGAAAGACGATCAATGGCTGAGAACTCGTCTTAACCGTACTCTATTGGCTATTCTGGAACTCATCTAAGCAAATCGACTCTCTAAGCCAAGCTTCTCCCCTGGGTCACGAAGATCTAAGTAAGGAGGGAGTTCTAGTGACTAGCTTGAAGTGGCGAATGCTCTTTCTTCCTATATGGGAATCATAGCCTAGTCTGACTCATCGAAGAGGGTCAGTCGCGTAGGGAGACCGGACCAGGCCGAGTCAGAAAGCTTTGATGACTCAAGGTTCATATTAGGGAAATGAGAGTGAGGGGAAGAGGGGGCAACCCTCGGCCCGATCATCCAATTCGCTCCATCCCAAGTCCAAGCACAGGATGAAACTTACCAACTGATCCTAGTGGCTCTGGGTTAGGTCACGAACGGTATTCGATTGATTTGAACTCTATCGTCCCATTCTCTAACTAAACTAGTCCACCAGCGAGGGTAGGCAACTCACTAAGTAGAGTCTCTAATATTAGCAAGATCCGTTGCGTTCCTTTTTTTCCTAGTAAACGAGGGTTCAAGATGCCCGGTCTTTTAGTTCAATCTTGATTTTCCCTCGTAGACGTGACATCTAAATCGAACTATTTGCTAAAAGCCGCTCAAAGGACTCCCCTTCCGTTTCTTGATTCGATATCAGTCGCGAAATGAAAGAAAGGAGACGAGAGGAGACTGAGGCAGGATAGAGACCCACGGGGTTCATGCAGTAGGAGAGAATTATGCAATTTATTATACTGAAAGATACAATTTATTTATATTGAACCGTGCAATTATTTTTTCATATTAATAATTGCACAGTTCAGTATAAACAAATTACATCTTTCGATAAAATAAATTGCATGATTCTAAAATATACTATTAGTCATCAAAATAAAATGCAAAAAAGGGGTGAATAAATGAAACTGAATCATATTCTATATGAATTTAACAGATTTCCTTACATAACATATTCTATAAGAAAATAATATTGAGGATATCAATTGCTTTTAGATTCTGTACTATAAAGATGGTAGTAATTGATAAACCTTTGGTTATATTTAGCGAAGGGGACTTGTGGGTTGTTGTATAGTGTGGTTCTATTTTTAGATGTGACATTTGAGAATGATTATGTCATTCATTTATAATGAAAATGACTATTACCAAGAATCTGCATGGTGTTTTCTTCTATGTTATCAATTTAATGGGACCCACCAGCTCCAAATTATCAGAGTAACTATTTTATGTAAAATTAAATATTCAAAATAAATTCCACGAACCTCTCAAAATTTGCACAAGTATTAACTAACTTTAAAAAAAAAAGTTGCGAACCAAGAAACAAAATCTCAATTAAAAAAAACCTAATACTCTGTTTTCAGTCATTATCTTGATTTTGACACGAAAAAGATCTATCACTAATCTCATTTAAATACTTTGATAAAACTTTTATTTAGAAATTATATCAATTTTCCGTGCAAATTCGATTTATTCGGGGATAGCAATTTGACCCGATCTAATATTGGGCCTACATATTTTGATACTGTTAATTGGGCTAAAAATGATTTATTTTGGTGATGATGATTCCTAGCAATAGTCATTGACAAAGTGGTTATTTGTTTTCTAAAGAATGTTTTAAAAAATTGATTTATTTAAAGAAATTGAGAAAAAATAAAACTAGCTATCAATGTGGACCCATTACCATCTTTAACTTTATCCAACCAAACAACCTCAACAATCCGAAAAAAAGTAACACTTCTTACCTTCTCACAATATATTTTAAAATTATGCAACTTATTATATTAAAAAATATAATTTATTTTTATTAATGAATGCAATTACATATTAAAACTTAGTCATCAAAATAATATTGAAAAATGGGGGTGAATAAATGAAACTGAATCATTTTCTATATGAATTTAACAGATTTCCTTACATAACATATTGTACACTCTAACTACTATGGCAACGAATTCCGTGAAATGTTTATAGATTGATTTAAGTATATAAATATCCTAAGGAATTTGAGCTATTTCAAGCAAAATCTTGTGCAAAGACTAAGGTTTTGAGAAGAAAGGGCAATGATCACTGCCTTTGATCTTGAAAACTCCTTCAGGTGGGTTGTCTCTCACGAGCTTTTCTTGGATATCGGGGGAAAGGGCGTGATCGTCCAACGATTGAATGTAGAATCGTCTCCCTGTTCCGTATTTCTCAGCTGATAAAGACAGTGCTTCCATCATAGGGCAAAGAGGGATCGGTCTCATAGAAACCGTTGCTAAGGCCACATCCTGAAACGACAAGATAATAACATCTCGTGTCATTGGTCCAACGGCATAATCAAATAATCGAACCACATTTTTTGAAATATTTAAGAAAACGTCATAGTGACATTTCTTTCTACCAGCTTAAACTTTAAGTCGATAGTTATATTTTGTTGGCATAATGCATCAAAAATTCCCCAAACTATCAACTTTTGATCTAAAATGCCATTTAAGTATCAAAATTTTATGTCACGAGCTCTCTTGAGACGTAAATTGACGCAATTTTTCGATCATCTTAACCGTCCAGTTAAATAACATTATATGTTCAACTTTACTAATATCCTAATGTGCTTTGTGCAAGTCATTTTAATCCTAATTTTTTGGATGATAAAGTTTGCGTCAATTTCGTTTCAATACGTGAAGGGCTTTTTGAAACTAAAAAATTGTTTTGGGACCTATCAAGACAAACGTTAATAGTTTAGGGATCACTTGATGCATTATGCCTATTTTGTTTCCCAATTTTCAGAAGTTATTTCAAGTATAACTGCAGCATCAGTATGTGGAAAAGACATGCATTTGTTTGGGATCTATTTGATGCATTATGCCTATGATACTATTAATTTGGGTTAGCTGATGGAAAACACAGCTAGAAGTATGCATAGAATACCTTTGATGGAGATTGATTGAAATATAACCCCTGCAGATGCTGCTTCTCGAACATGAATCCTGTAGGGGGATTGTCTTTACCATTTCCATAAATTAGAGATTTCGAATCTGGACCGAAAAGCTCTGCAGAACCAAGCTGCCAAAAACCATATCTCAAGGCATGAAGAATTGAAAAACATAATACAAAAGATTAAATGTGAATTCTATATGCAGATGCTATGCACCAGGTGCACTGCGCAACTCAAGTGTATTTTTTAAATGGCATTAGGTCTGTTTACTAAAATCATGTAATAGTTTTTTAGTACCAGTTGTTCTCACTGAAACGTGTTAGTTGTTTGTTTTAATGATCTAAGAGGTATGTCAATCTATTTTTAGATATATGGTTAACCAATGTTCTATACAAGTCTATCGTATCTACTTATAAACTACTCTAATTTGACCCCCACAATCAATAATAAGGGATATTGCAGCGTACTTTTATAGAGAAGGAATTTCTTGGAGCAGTAATTAAAACGTACCTCTTCAGCAAACACATCAAAAGGTCTCTGGCCATCAGAGATCATTGTACCACAGAGGTAAATAGCTTTTGAGATCTTCTCAGGGAGTTGCTCTAATGCGTACGAAATGCAGGCTCCCCCACTACTATGACCTACCAATATTACCTGCGAAAGCCCGTCAATATACTCGTCCAGAAAAGAGCCTATAGATGGCAAATGAATCTCTATTGTGGAAATAAATATATTTTCACCATTTCCTCCTCTGATAATGTCTGCAGAAAATCAATCAATGGCTTTGCGTACTCAGCGAGTGTCTTGACATTGTTTGTATCCGTTTGGTTGATACCGGATCCTGCTAGATCCAAGGCGATTGGAAGCAATCCACATTCCTCGAGGAGAGCAATACTCTTATACCAACACCATGCTCCAAACCCTTCACCGTGTACCAAAACAATTTTCTTTGTCTTGATATTCTCCAGAAACTCTGGCAACTGTATAAGATATGAGTAAGCTTTTGTGAACTTGGTTCATGTGAACTCCATCCAATTTTTTGACCCATTTATAAAATGGGTCTAACAAAACCTTACATATAATATCCATTTAGGGTTTGGTGGGTAGGATAAATGGAGTTTACGGAATCTCAGATTTGTGAATCAAGTTCATAGAAGTTATGATTAGAACTTATAACCCCTTCAAGTTCAGATCTCTTCAAACCAATTGGTTTATGGTACGATGGATATTTAGACCAAAGGCTTATCAAGAATCAGCACATTATCAATTACAACACACGCATACACACATGAGAAGCCTCTAGGCCTAGAAAAGCTACTTTTCAAGGAATCCATATTATTATACAAATCTTGATCCACATAACTATCCACACTAGAACAACTAGATCCCCTATTTAAGCTTCTTCCCAAAATTCTTACAATCACAAAATAATTTTCCATAAATTAAAGATTGGAAAAAGTAATTATACGATTTCCAAATTTATTGGAGAAAAGGTCTCACATGGAGAAATTCTCAGCAACATATATACTCTGAATTTGTCTGTGTGCGACATATATAGGCACAGTTCTAGTGTTACATCTTCTTTGATTCTAAACCAAACTAAAAAAAGAAAGTTGCACCCACCATCAATAAAATACTAGAAATGCAGTAAAGTGACTCCCTACTCATGGCCTAAAAGAAGAGCCTCCTTTTATACTTTCCTAAAAGTCCAAGAAAACTTTATCCCCCATCTTTTTGCAGAATCATGAAGCTTGATAACACCTTTTCTGGAACTGATAGCACTAGCTAATAAAGTAATCAACATAATTCTGAAGCAGCAATAAATAAATACTCCACAAAGCAGCAAACAACACCAAGAAACCCAAAACTTTTTCCTCCTAGATCCTGATCATTGATCAACTCCACTAAAAAGGCAAAATAAATTAAACAAAAACTCAGCAAATCATTTAAACAAACACATACCAAAAAGCGGCAAAAAAACAAAGTGCACAACAGAAAGGCACAAAATTAAATAAAGTAACTCAGTGAATCATTTTAACAAACACATACCAGTCAAAGCTAAAGAAACCTTGTTTTAATTTCTAAAAAGTGCAGAAGATTTGCCTGTTTTGTATTACTATTAGCAGTGGCAAAAGGGTCGGAAAAACTGGCGGGGAGGAGGTGGATCCGATGCGGCGGGACATGGAGCCATTATCAAATCTCTGAGAAAGCTGATGCTGCTGAATTGCCATAGCTAGAGCTTGTTTGTGCAGTAATTCTTCCTCCATTGAACTCCTTCTCTTCGAATTTGAACCCCTTTTGCTTCTTGATCCAATTCCACCGTTCTTGATATCCTTCTTGGTCATACATATAAATTTATTTCCCATTTTTTATGAAAAAAGATTGGATTTTTATCAAAACCCAGTTCTTAATTTCTCGAATATTTACTGAAATAACTGTGGGATAGAGAGATGGAGAAGAATTGCATTCAAGGCGAAGAGAGAGAAAAGAGAGGTTGGTTTTGACTGTATAAATTTTTAATTGTGGCAAGAATTTTACAGAAAAGAACAAATGAAAAAATAAAGGAGGAAAATAAGCAATGAAACCAGCGCAACTGCAAAAGCAAGCAAGCAAACAAGAAGGAATTAATTGCAAACTTTTTCAACGTTTGTTTTCTTGTGCAATGACTTTTTAAATCAAGATAATAATTACAGCTTTTTCTACTTACTTTTTGATGCAAAACAGAACTCAACTCGGGATGTTGGTTTGCAGAAATTCTTTGAATAACTATATATTTTTTTCTAAAATGTGCCCTAAAAAACTAGACAATTAAAGCAAGTAAATAACTTGAACGGAAATCATTTTTAAATTATAAAAACTGCATAAGATAAAAGAATTAAATAATCATAAAAAATTTTTTCAATTTTTAATTGACTTGAATTCAATTTTAATTTCATAATTTTAAATAATGAACTCTAAAAAGCCACTTATTAAATTTATCTAAATGTAGAAATAAAAAAGCTTAACTTCTTTCGACTAGGCTTGGGCCATTTTTTTTGAAATTAATTTTAAAAACAAATTGAAATTGAAAAAAAAAAAACTAAAATTGAAAAAAAATTAGTTTAAAATTATAAAAATTAAAAATGTCTTATAAAAAAATTTATCGTAAATGAATTAAATAATCATAAAAAATATCAATTTAGAATTGTCGCCATCATAAATTTAAAGCCACAATTAAATTTATCTAAATGTAGAAATAAAAAGCGGACTCGTCGCCATCACTTTTGTATTTTAAGTTTTTTTTTTCCTTCTATTATATTATTACAAGAAAATGTATCATTATTATTAATAACAAAAATTCGTAGGAGACGGTATACAACTTAGCACAAATAACACTCATCCCTTTCAAAATGTTAAAGCGTCAATGATCAAATTATACTCCATTTTATCGTGAGACCGTCTCACACAAGTGTGACTTATTATTAAATTATATATGATGCGCTGATCAAGAAAATAATAATGAATTTCTGATAAATAAAAAAGAAAACAATAATGAATTGATTTCATGATTGTTTGTTGTTGGTCAAATACGTGGTTCCAGCCTCCCACCAAACAAATTACATATATGAACATGCATGTGTGTAAAATTGTATGAGAATAAATTAATTTTCTATTCTCAAAATATACAATAATAAATGTACACCTAATACGTTTCCAAAAAAAAAAAAAATGTACACCTAATATAATAGAATGGGGGTGTACCAACTAGACCGGGCCCGGGCTTTGGTTGAAAAATAAAAAGGTGTAATCTTCAGTTAATGAATTGATTAAAAGTGTGTTCTTTAGGTAAACTCGATTAAAGTGATTGCACCATTTTCTTAAATTTTGTAGTTATTGGAATGATTGGACAATTAATTAGTCAAAGAGGATATTATTTTGTGAGCGACTGATTGGGACATTAACAGCAATCTTTCAGCTAGAGAGTGGAGATAGAGGACAATTTATCAATTTAAACGTATAAATATAGACAAAAATTTACGTGATATGGAGAGACAAGAGGAGATAAAAATTACACTAGATACTCCTAAATTAACAAAATGTTAAAAACTTTTAAAAAACTTAATCAAAATTATATTTCATAATGTGTAATTTGATTTTAATATGAAGTGTCTCATTAATATAAGGTTTTATTTGACATCTTAGAATTTTCAATTATACAAAGATATTTTTAATAATCCCCAAAAATGTGAAATGGATTTGGAGTGTAAAGAAAGAATATCTTCAATTCAATTTTCATATTTTCAACAAATATTTTAGAATGATTTTTTTTTTTTTTGAGAGCCCAGGTCCCAGAATGAATTACTATACAATAAACTAGGTAATTTATTATGTGTGGCCAGTCAGTTATACGTGACTTTCTTTCATTTTTTCTCTTTGTTGAAAAATGAAAAATTTGAAAACACGTAATGCAAAGACTTTGTATTCCTTTCCTGGACGTGAGATATGAAAATTTAAACTCGTATAAAATTGAAGATGACAGCTGGCATCAACCTGCATGTGTTAGGCGTTAGGTGCATGCATTAATCATGGGATCCTGATTTTCCCGACACAAGAATCATAGTAATTGTTGCATTCAAGACTATCCATCAGGACCAAGATTCTGTTTTAATAGCATGACATACATGCAACAAGGACGGTTACAGCCATGTAATTCATTCTTGAGCAGGTTCAAATTTCATATTTATAAATTTCATAAATTATCATTTTTTTTTTATAATGTAAATTATCTTTTTGATTTATCATTATTAATACTTTTATTATAGTAGAAGTCATATCTTTCAGTTATTACGACTAATACTTTTTAATAATATAAGTCATACATCTCAACCAGTTTCACGGATTCCTTGTACGAAATTTGTCCACCCTATAATTTGCCTTTAATTTTTTGTTTTAATAATGTGATATTATCTTTTACAAATGTTATCATGCGTGAAATAAAGTATCCTAAATATATGTACATCTAACATGAATATATATTGATTGAATCACACATTAACACGAATACACGATTAGTACTAAAATAAAATAAGATTGAAATATGGTATGATCTCGTGTGCAAAAGAAATAGAACGGACAAACCCTTAGAAATGAAGCATAACTACTGCATATATGTCATCTTAAAATACCACATTAGAGTCTCAACTAAACATGGAAAAGTAAAAAGTTAACGCTACAAGATGGTGCAAATATTTACATGCGAAAAATAGACAAAAACCGTAATTAAGCAAATGGAGCAGAGCTTACAACAATGTGTAGTGTTGCAACTCCATTGTTACAACAAGATGTCTTCTACTCCAGTTAGCACCTTTCAAAAATCTTGTAGAGTTTCTCCAATGAAGCAATCTGAAAATTCAACGATTTACTATTGAAAGCTGATCTCGGAATATTGCAATTGAAAGTAGATATGAGTACATCTCGGCACACAATAATGGGCGTAAAGTTCAGTGCAAGTGTTCAAAAAGGCCTTCTAGAACATTCCATAGCAATAGTTGGACGAGGTTAGTTGTGACCCAAACAATAAAAAGGAGAATAGGAGACTAAAACAAAATTCTACCAAAGAAACCATGAGGGTATTTGAAGATTATTATTCTTTATTCATTTACTAATCCTGATTGAGATTTATTCATCCTGTTGCCAAACAAAAGGTTATTTTTTTGAATAATCATGAGGAGCAAAATGGATATAGTTCTGTTACTGGACAATTGGCATAGAGTGAATGTGAGATTGCAAAAGCTGAGCAGATATTATCTCAAAACAAATTAGAAGCAATTGCAAACGGAAAAATAAAAAATTCTATTCTTGAGCTTAGATACCTTTACAAAAGTTCCATTTGTAGCCATTGATATAGGAGGCTTGAGAAAAAGTCTCATGGAGGGGAACAAGACGTGCTGAATAGACCATTCACGCTGAGACCAAGCATTTTCAGCTTCCAAAAGTAGTTCATGCTCAATTTCTTCTTCCTTTGCATCTTCTGGTTAGCAATAGTAAATTGTTTCGTTCAGATCAGAATCAATATGAGAGCCCAGGAAAAATTATGATACAAAATTATCAGGCACGATAACAATCTAGTAGATGTAAGAAGTATTTAACTAGACACATTCTGAAACTGTATTTTCTCCTTTAAAGTCACATGTCATATGTGATTCAACAACCAATAAACATAGATGCTGAAATGGAGTTCTTGGAATATTCTTACCAGCAGTTTTTGAGGCATCTTTCGTATAAAATTGCAAGCCCTCGCCTGATGGATTAGGCAACAGTGGGGGATGAAAGGCATAGAAGTTCCCAATAGCTGCAGCAATTGTTTGAAAACAGACTTTCTCATCATCCCAATTAACCTGGAAAAACAACAAATATAATTATAAGGCTTCATTATATGCAAGTCCCAACACAAAATACTGTGTTTTCTTGACTGGTAGATGAAGCCTCAATATCACACATTCAACTATATTTTCAGTAATGAATTGAGAATCAGTATCTAGTACCTCAATTAGGGTTCTCTCCAGTGAACACTCAAATTATCTATTAACATTGGACAATAGAAGAACTCATGAAAGATAACCTCAATCAGATTCACCAACGAGGAAAGGACATTCCAGTCACTAGATGGGGTAATGTTGTTATTCAGTTAGGATGAAATAGTTGATTGGTCTCAAATACAAAGGACTATCACAGAATACCAAAAAAGAATAGGAGTAGATAACTGGTCATTGCACAGTATAACTAAAAACCTAAAATAAAATTAGAAAATTCATTTCCTTTGAGACAATTCAATCCAATGTCAGCATTTTCAAATATCAGGGGAAGATATAATCTCAATTGAAGCAAAATCAGGAAAAGGAAATAATTTAAGTAGAGCTTACATCATTGCCCAAACAAAGGACAAGCTCCGGAACACGATCCATGTCGGGTGTGTATTGGTCAAGTACAATTGGTAGCCGGGACAAATTACCATTTGTGTCAACATATATGCCAAAGTACTCCTCCAGCATCTCAGACTTCTGCTTAATCAGTTCTTTACTCATCTAGCATAAAAAAACAAGATATAATAAGGAAAAGAATGGACCAGCTGACCATATTAAACCCAACTCCAAAAGAAAGAGTTCCACTTTATATTTGAAGAAAATTGTTCTGTTAACAATTTAAATAGTTATATGAACATAACAAAGTGTAAATAGTAAGTCAGTAATACAATTACATTCCATTTGACTTCCTACAGGTTGAAAGATTTATATAGCAAGCACAACACTTAGGATTCAGTGTATTTTGTTTATATAATGACACCTCCCATTCCCAGATTCATGTATAATATCTTATATTGGTAGATAGAAGTAATTAAGCTTAGCAAAGAAAAGTGGCTAGAAAAACAATGAAACTACACAGATCTTCCTGGGATGATCAAACCCAGAAATGAGTGGAAATGGGAATAAGTCAGGATCAATTGAACCAAAATCATGGGAACATATTAATTAGTAGTATTAGACAAATTACTTCTGCAATCTTTTCTCTCAGGTCATCATCTCCATTGTCCTCTGGGTCTGGATCCAAATCATCCTCTTTCAATGCTAACATTATCAATTCTGGCAATGGAGCAGGGTCACTCAATTGAATTGCACTAAAATGTGCAAACCGCCGCAACACTTGCTGGTACATGAGCTCTTTACTATCAAGATACCAAAATAGAGTGAAAAACTTCTCAGACAACTAAAAGAAAACAATAAATGACATGACATGCACTTTATCGTAAAATAAACCCAAACAAGCCAAGTCTTGTTCATGTATCAGAAAGAAATAGTCATAATTTACATGAATATGGTCAGTCAAAGTGATCAAAGGTCAATTATAGTCAAATAAATTCATCGGAACCATTCTTTGACCTAGATTATGATGATATGACAGAAGCAAATAGAGAGAAGAAAAAAAAAATCATAGCATGTCTCAGCCATTGAAATTTTCATCCATAAAAGAGTTCCCAAAAGGGCTGCAAACTTTCATTTCCCTTATCACATGATTCAGACATAACATGGTATTGGAAAAGGTATTAATTGATCCAGCTTTAACTCTTTTATTGGAAGATATTTGTTCATATCATTTTAGTCAAACTTTCATCAAATATATGATCTGTTCCCATTTTTTTTCATCATGGATCTTCAATTTTAACTTGTAGGCATCCAAGTTTTCCATTTTATTTTAAGTTTAACAATTCAATCCAGACCTCCATATACAATTTAAGGGTAAGTGTTTAGAATGAAAATCATTTTTTTTTCATATAATTGCAACATCACAAAATATATGCAAAATTAATTGTTCCGGTATTCTTGCAATGGTTTTTATAAGTTACTTTTAATTTTAACACATGTAACTCACTTTGCTGCTCATTGCAATACCAAATTAAGAGATTAATAACATAATAATTAAGCCGTTTGAGACTTTAAATGTAGATGTAAGCTGAATCACCAAACCATATTATACAGTATTTGTTTTCTTCTCTTCCTACAATTTGTTTTCTTATATTTCAAAACCAGCAAATTCTATTATGGCAAGGAAATGGCAAACATGCAATAGAAATATACTATCATAGCTTACAATTACTAAAGAAATTAGTACAATACATTTTTCTGTTTTGAACAAGTATATATAACATAAACAACCCTTGGAGACAGATATGGAGAGGAAATAAATGACCTCAAGTTGACCACGTTAGCTAGATAAAGGTGAGTGTTGTGCTGCAGAAGAGCGAAAACATCATCCGCCATACCAATGTATGAGCAGTGTCCAACAATGTCCAGCAACTCTATGAGAAGGGAAAACATAAGTCAATAAATGTCATTCAAAAGTTTGGTGAAATGTTTCTTAATTAGCAAGGACACAAATTCACCAGAATGACAGCTAGAGTCAATCTCCCTGATAAGTTCCTGAACGCTAGAAAGGTCTGCAGTTTCCCGGGGGTTCCTCCTTTGTCTGATTGAGGACCTGCATTAAAAAAGACAAGCAATGACACCATGATGAGAAATCAGAGAACAACAGGTCAGGCACAGATTTTTTCTTGGGAAAAAATCATTTTTTGTCCCTAAAGTTTTTTTCCAGTTTAGGACCCTCATCTTTCACTCAGTATCAAGTTTGGTCCTGAAATTACACATTTACTCTCACATTTGGTCCCAATGTTAGTTGATTGACCATGAACTGACATAATCAACTATTTGGGGCTGCAAAAATGCAATATTTAAAAGATTTTT
The DNA here is from genome assembly GCA_037126765.1 of Stenogyne calaminthoides. NCBI lineage: Eukaryota > Viridiplantae > Streptophyta > Magnoliopsida > Lamiales > Lamiaceae > Stenogyne > Stenogyne calaminthoides. The sequence goes on along the minus strand of JBBCBC010000029.1, from coordinate 26,634,007 downwards.
TATAATTACATTTAAGTACAAAGCTAGCACTCCAAATAGTTGATTCTGTCAGTCAACAGAAGGTCAAGTAACGGTGGGACGTAAAAGTGTACTTCTAGGACCAAATTTGATAATGAATAAAAGAGGGGGACCAAAACTGGAAAAAGGTCAACTTTAGGGACCAAAAATGATATTAACTCCCCTTTTTTTCCTTACATTTAGAAGTGACCATTATCATTATAATGACGACAATAACAGGGGAAGCCACCCAAGAAAGCTAATCCCACATATCATATGCAAACCAATAAGCTCAACAAGATCCATTAGGTTATAGGCAAGAAATAATTCATAATTCAATCCAAAAACAAGTGTTCTTCCTCGTGCATGCATCCAGCATTTAACTATTGATATGCCTGATAATTGTCTACCCAATGATCATTAAATACAATTTTTTATCATCTGAAACATATTACAGATGTGGATGAACCACAAGCAGATCTACTCCACCTTACAGTGGCCAAGCATGAACTTCCTTGCAGTTGACTACACTGCTTGACTTGCAAGTACGCATGCAACCTTCCTGCAGGATCCTGGGAATCTGTTCGAACCATTTTGTGCACTGGAACTTTTTGTGATTTTGTTCCTAAAAAGTCAAGTAAAGAAATTTAAAAGTATAGTCCAATAACATACAAATGTAAAATATCCAAACACATTCCAGTGGCGTACAAAGGCAAAGAAGAGTAGCATACCAGAAGATGAGGGGTGATTTGGAGAATCTTTGCTCATAGATTTAGAAATGGGTGAAGGATCCACCGTCTGCCAAAGAAAAGGGGAAAAGGGAACAAAAAAAGGGGAAAAAGGAAAATAATTTGCATCAATGAGCAACAAAGTATAAATGGTCAGCTCAGACTTAGAATACATGAAGCAAAGTTATCTTAAAAAGTTTCGCCTCAAAATTACTTGAGAGCAAATTATTCAGAAAATTCATAAGAATCACGGAGAGTCATAAAATCGAGCTTTACTGAGATATTCATCAAGAGTACCTGTTCATGGAATATCCTTGACTCGTTGGAGTTCCTCAATTTTGACTCTATAGAAGATTGTATCTTCTCGATTATAATTTCTTGGTTCAGAAGGCTTACCTGTGCATACAACAGCACAACACTACAATGCGTTAATATAAAGTGCATTAATGGGACTTCTAGCCCTCAACTATCAAAGCTTCATATGTGCACACCTCTCTCTTTGTTGGGTGTACATTCACATCAATGTGCTCGGGTGGCAATTTGATTGACATGTAGATGAAAGGTTTAGATGCCTTTGGCAACGTTGCAGCATAAACAATTTCAATTGCCCTTTTTAGAGCAGCACACTCCACCAGTCTATCTGAAATAGATAACATAATATGAGGAACACATGTGAAACCAGAAACTCCCCATTTGATACATGATAACTTCATGGAAGTATTTACAGGACAAAGTAAGTGTTTCAAACTTCCATGACAGCAAAAAAGCAAAATAATTTCAATAATATGCTGAAATATTAAGAGAGTTCAGAGATAGAAAAGCTCGGGAGCCCTTATTGCACAGATGTTATCACAAAAAATAAATTCCGAGTAATGCAGCATTATCAAGGTAAAAATGTTGTTTGAACACCCAAAAAAAGAAATGAAAGCCATAATATTCTGACTTACAAAAGCACAAAAGACTTTAAAAAGATAAGCAGGACATTAACCTGGACTGCATTGTTAAACAATCTCACTAAGCACCAGGGAATAAATATCTACCATTGATGAATAGCACCATTGTTATCTTCTTTGCAATGTAATTGGAATTCGAAATAAAACCATCCATTTCAAAAATCGAGCTTGAGGGATCATCAACTGAAGCTTCTATCTTCATAAGATTTTGTGCAACTGATACCCCATAGACAGATCTGATAGCATCAAGCCTTGAGGACATTGCAACCGAGTGAACATCTGCCCTAGCAGCTCCATGCTAAGAGAAACATATATTCCAAATTCACAAGTTTTCTTGGAAATGGATAAAATAGAATATCTTGTGAATAGACCAACCTTTCTGCAAGAGAAGTTCACAGTTGTGTGATGGATGGCAAATCGACATATTAAATCAACTATTTTGGGATAGTCGTCAGCAGAATTCTGAAGTGTTTTCCTCCGAGCACTCATGTTATAAAACAAATTTTCAATCTGCCAAAGAGATTAGCATCATAAGGGTTATAACCTATAAGGGTTTTCCTTTTTTAGTAAAGCCACTTATTTTGATGGGGGTACAGCAGACCCTGATTAGGTAGGCAATCAGAAATATAGCAGCTCAGAAAATACAACTAAAACCATGAATAATCTAAGTGTCCACGTTATGGAAGGCTGACCCTTGATATTTTATAGAAGTAAATAATGTTCTCTAGTTTATAGCATGCTCTCCTTTTGCTTATATAATTCTCATCGTTAATTGAAGGATCAATTCTTTTCAGTATTGAACAGTTTGTTCACCTAACCCATTTTAAATTTCAAAATCTGAAATTAGTGTTTCACCAATCAGAGAATTAAGAGAACACGACATCAAGATGAAACAAGTACCATGATTTGAGTTCCTTTAACAGCTGCGCATGCTTTAGGTTCATGCTCCATCATACCATCTTTATAAGTTGCCCTAGCAAGTAAGTGTACACAAGAAGTTCATATTTATATATACGAGCATCATAAATTTCATCATCTTTCCAACTTTACTGTAAGGGTTTTTTAGAAAAAACTCTCAAATCATAAGAAACCAAATATTGCCAAAAGGGTTTCCTGAAAACTTCATGAAAAGCATTCGGAAATATCACAGAAGTAAAGATTATGACATTCATTTCAAAATCTTTGATACTAGGTGAAACCCCACTGAAATGAGAATATGACAAACAAATCAAACAATAAGAACCCAAAAGGAAGAGAAAAATTTCAACAGAGTATGGATGAGGGATAGGCATTCTTCTTCATTAAGCATGATGTTACAATGAGACTTAAGCGGCAGTAGTTACCTAAGTGAATCAATACTTGTCTAAAGACTGAACACAAGAATGCCTTTGCATGGAAAGGAATACATACATGATATAAGTATGCAAGCTATTTTGGTTTTTCCTGAACAAAATGATAGTGAGAACACCGAAAGAATAAGAATAAGAAGTTTCATTACCTGTAACCATGTAATTGACCCTTGGTAATGGTGGTGACTGTCACATGACCAACATAAGTCATACTTGCCAGGGCCTCACCTCGGAATCCCATTGATTTTATGGACATTAGGTCCTCAAATTCACTCAGCTTAGAGGTTGTGTGCCTTTCACATAATATTGGCAGATCTTCATACTAAACACAGAAACAAAACATCTGCTAATTAGAATACATGAAACTCAAAAGGCATGTATTACCTTTTATCTCCTTTCCATTTTAAGCATGGGAAGTATAAATCTTAAAAGATGCATGTATAGCAATAGCCATAATGCACCTTTTATCAAATTCCCATTTTAAAAATCCAAAGTAAAAATGTATAAAAAGATTCATAGTAACAAGAAATAATGCAATTTTCTTATGAACAAATCTACATTTATAGAAAAAAAACGATAAAAAATGCCTTGTATAAAAATTGACTTGTTTATATTGGTCTCATCTGGCTTCATGTGCCATTACAAGAAAGTAGTAGTATGAATTTTCTTATGAACACATATCGATGTCTCATGTTCTCATTCACTGAAAATGTAACATGTAGCCTTTGATTTTTGTATTAGAGAGATAAGAGTTCAAGATGCCTTAGATTGCAACATAACAGGCAAACAATGTGCAAAGAACAATAACACCCAATTTTATTCAGCACACAGCAATAAGAGTTTAAAGATGCCTTAATTTGTCCAACAGTCAGTTTCAACCCAATTTTATTCACCACATATTGATATATGTAATGTAGTAGTATCACAGAAATCTCCGTTCATGTCCAGTTTTAACCCTAAAAATCTAAAACTCAAATATCAAAAAGTACAAGCAAAATGTAACTAAAGCATGCACTTCACAAGTTTCATCGTATACATTTTTAACCCAAAGTTCCACAGTATTAGCTATAAACATTTAAATATAGGGAAAACCACATCGGGACACATGCACACACTTAAGAGTACATAATCATAAGAAAAGGAAAATACTCGAATTCCGTGGCCATCGTCAGAGACTTGGATGAGTTTGAGGCCACCATCTTTAACTAACACGGATATGGAGGTGGATTCAGCGTCGATGCTGTTCTCGAGGAGCTCCTTCACGGCGGAAACCGGCCGCTGGATGACCTCACCTGCAGCAATTCTGTTGACCACCGCCTCATCCAAGCGGTGGATCCTCGGTGGTTCTTTTTGGACCGGATTGGCTACGCGTTCTTCCATATCCATTCCATCGGAGGTTTCAATTTCAGTATCCATTGCAGAGAATCAACAAACACTGGGAATTAGGGATTTTCCTTTCTTTGTATTTGGAGGGGATTAACGAAATTGGCGCGAAAAGGCTTTAGAGGGCTATATAATGTGGGCCTCATTTTGGGCTGAAACTAAATTACTGATTGGTAGGATAAAGGCCCAGATGGAGGCTGATCGGGAAAAATAAAATAATGTGATTTTTTTTATGTGATTTACAAAAGTTGTGCCATAATTTTGATAGGTTATTAATATTGACAAATTTGTGTAAACCCTAGTTCACCGTGAACTCTATTTTTTTAGTATTAATATTATATATAAAAACTATCACTGTTATTGATAAAAATTATTACTATTACGCACAAAAACACTGTTGGAAAAATATTTTTAAACAGTGAAATTTTTTGTGCATAAAAACTCAATGTTGGAAAAATATTTTTAAACAGTGAAATTTTTTATGCATAATAATATGTTACGAGACCAGAGGGAAACGGGAAGAATGGTGAGTTGGGAACGAAGGGAGGGTTAGACTTGGAGTTTTCGGACACAGTGGGGAAGAGTGGTTGCGATTACATATGTCTGAATAAGGAGGAAGAAGCTTCTAAAGGAAGGGTTTCTGAGTTGGGTTCACTGATGCAGGAGGAGGAATTACTTAATGTTGGAGTTGGGCCAAGCACTATTGGGCCTGGAAGATATAAAGAGAAGGAAATGAATTCTGGAAATGGGCCAGACACTGCTGGGCCGAAAATTAATCCAGTTGTGGGTTAATTATTATCTACAACCCATTATCTTTGTTATTTCTAAATTCAGTATTTAATTTCCCTAAAATTACCACTTTGTGAGTGGTCCCAAATGTTTGTTATTTGTTGGCCTGGGGCTGAGGGATTCAGTATGAAAAATATCATTTCAGTCTATCTTTCTCTCTCTTCTAACTAATCTCTCTCTCTCTCTCACTTGTTCTTCATATTATATCTTTCTCAGTACATCTTCAAGCAAACCCAGAAAATCATATACAAAAAATTACATTTATTTCAGAAAAATATACAAAACTGTAACATTTGGTATTCCAGAGCCAAATTTGATCATGGTCGAGGGAACGCGCTTCAAGGACCTGCAAGAATCACACAAAAAGCTGGAATTATTAATTCAAACAGAAGCTATGAAGCTGGAAACAGTAGAGGGGAAGCTAACAGACAATATGCAAGGTTTAACAACTAAGATGGAGGAGAAATTTGATCTTATGACTAACACTTTGGCAGCTATGCAGTTACAATTGTTGAATATGGAAAAAGGCAAGGGTCACAATGAAGGGCCTTCTATTTTTGGGAGTCCTAACTATGGATCTGGCGGTGGAGGGCCTAACTATGGACCTGCTGGTGGAGGGCTTACCTTTGGATCTGCTGGTGGGGGATCATCTTATCAGTATCAGGAATCTCCAAGGAAGTTAACTGATGGTACCCAATTTCACAACCCAGTACCTAAGATTGAATTCCCTAGGTTTGATGGCTCTAAACCTAGGTTGTGGGTACTGAAATCCAATTGGTATTTTAAACTTATGCCCAATATGACTGATCAATAGAAAATAACTTTGGCTACTATCCATTTTGAGGGTAAAGCAGCACTATGGGTTCAGAATTTCAATCAGAGAAATGTGGAATTAACTTGGGAACATTTTTTGGTTATTCTCTATGTTGGGATTATACTGGAAAGTATGTTTTTACTTTATATAATCAAAACTGAATTTCGGACTTATTTACTGAAATAAATTATTTATCACTGATGCTTTAAATATCATCGAATGTTACATATATTTACTGCATAACTGTTCAATAAATCGCACGTGTTACATTGTAGTTAATTTAGTGATACCAGATCACAGAAGATTAAATTAACAATCCCTTGTAACTAAAAGTACTTCATTCACGACCTAGATGGAAATGAACAATCCATCGTGAAAGGTTGAAGTGTAAGGCTCGGATTGGCTTGTCTTGACCAAGAGATTACACTAGTGCATGACTGATGCACTGAATAGGACCTACAGGAGGACAAATTCTTCAGAACTGAACAAGGAAAAATTAGACCTCAGTAGTTCGTTATTTCTTAATCTTCGTTCCTTAAATAGGATCACGTGTGGTTGGTAACTATTGCTTTGACTTATCATGGGTAGAGAATCAACGAGATTCAATACCTTTTATCTTGGGCAATATTATTGGTCACATGTGATTGCTAAAATTTAATACGGAGAATTGTGTGCAAGTACGCTTGTTCGATTTGCCCCCTTGGGAGGTTCATAAGTTTTATCATACCAAATCTTGCAAGTGGAACTAGTTTCCGGTATGGATAATAATGTTGAATCGTTCCTTAACCAAGGACAAAAGATATTAATTAACGGAAAGCTATTTCAGTGGCTTGAATTAATTAATGGGCTAGATAAACCTAAACACGGGAAATAATAACCGGGAGTCATATTGACTGTAATATGGGTTAGGATGGATAGTGCAATATTAATTATGTAGTGGGATTAATCAATATTTATGGGCTTGAATAATATTGTGGCTCAATATTGATAATTCAAGATCCATTGGAAGGTCCAATCTTAATTCTCCTAAAGGCCCCCTAAGTAGCCCAACATATAGTCCAATAACTGGAAAAAGTGTTTAAAATAAAATAAATATTGTTGCTCATTTTTCCTCATAAATTTTGAAATTTATGGATAAAAGGGGAGAAAGATTTTCTTTGAATTTTGTTATGGAATGAAGATATGTATTCTTGGAATACAAGATTATCTCATTAAATTCAAGAAATCTCCCACTTGGTTATCCATATGGTGTTTTTCGAAAATATTGAAATATAAAGGGCAAGAAAGATTTTCTTGATTTTCTTGAAAAGATATTATGGAAGATATGTATTTCTTGAAATACAAGAATATCTCATAAATTCAAGAAGATCCAAATCTTGGAATCTTGACCTATATTTTTCGAAAATATCCATAACAAAGAGTAGGTGGGATTTTGTGGAATATTATAATTATGGGAAAGAGAATATAGGAGATATATTCAAGATTTCTTGAAGATCAAGAAAAAAAATTCCCACATTGTTTTTGCCCAAAAAATTCGACCACCTCTACTCTATAAATAGGGGATGATTCTTTCATTCCCAAGTACAATTCCATGTGCTGGAAAAATTAGTAAATCCACAAAGGTGGTGCAACATAATTTATTTTCCTTTTGTTAATTGTTCGCATGGCGTCCTACCACCAGGATAGTCGAAAGCAAGGATTAAGGGAATAGTTGGGAAGTTCTTTTGGTGTGTCTAATAAAAAAGTCATTGCTTAGTCCCCAAGAGAATGCGTTCACGTAAACTCGTAGAATTCGCATCGTAGGATTTACGTGAATTAATTATATGCATGATTTGTTGTTGGATTATTATTTGAATTAATATAGGATTAATTCATGCTAGTAATAATTATAAGAATTAAATTTGTATTTAAATATTCATTCCGAATAGATCTGTGCAACTTATTCCCCAACACTCTCAACTAGATTTGAGGAGATTAAGGACTCTACAGTGATTTCTGAGTTTAACAAACTCAAACAAACTGGTAGCTATGAAGATTATGTTGATAAGTATGAGGAACTGAAAGCTTGTATGCTGGTAGTTACTGGGGATGTATTCTCATAAATTTACTTTGTGGCAAGTTTCATTGGAGGACTTTATGAAGAGCTACAAGCAACAATAGCCATGTTTGAACCTATCACACTTCAACATGCTATTAAATTGGGCAGGAAGCAAGATCAGGCTACTGCTGCACTAACTAGAAAAATTAAGCCCTATTCAAGGGTTTCTAATCCTAACCCTAACCCTAACTCTAACTCTAATTTTATGCAGTGGAAGAAGGGTGATGCTACTGGGGGCCCTACCAGTAAAGGGAAACCACATTTCAAGGTCTTATCTCCTACAGAGATGGCAGCCAGGAGGGAGAAGGGGTTATGTTATAATTGTGATGAACCTTTTGTTCATGGGCACAAATGCAAACAGAGAATTTCATACATGATTATGGCAGAAGAAGAGGAAGATACTCAATCCTTCCCTTCTCCTACCACTGAAGGGGAAGAACAGGTTGTTTACGGGGCTGATATCATGGAAGAGGTCCAGATGTCACTAAATGCTCTAAGTGGTAAAGATGGAGTTACTACTATGAGGCTTTTTGGGGAGTTTGAACACCACAAACTCCACATTCTCATAAACTCAGGTAGCACCCTGAGTTTTATACAAAAGGCTACAGCTAAAAGGCTCAAATGCCCTTTGAGTGATGCTAAACCAATACTAGTGAAGGTTGCTAATGGGCAAAGATTGGTCAGCTCACAACAAGTGAACCCTTTCACTTGGAACATGCAGGGTCATCAATTCACCTACCCACTGAGGCTGATGGAGAATGAGGGTTGTAACCTGATCCTAGGAGGGGATTGGTTAAAGTCTTGCACACCTATTGAGCTTGACTATGAAAAGATGACTTTCACAGTCAGCTTGCTAGGGAAGAGGGTGAAACTACAAGCACTTACTTCATCAGCTGAATGTAAGTTGATTTCTGATGTGGGCTTATATCAGATGATCCACACAGAAGCCTTTAAGGAAGTTAATGAGATGTACTTAATTACATCAGCACCACCTACCCACAATGAAGATGATCCTGAGTTACTTAAGCTACTACTAACTTACAAGGATATCTTTGAGGAACCAATGGAATTACCACCAGGAAGGGGGGTGGAACACCAGATTATACTCAAACCAGGGAGCATTCCTAAACAGCAGTACCCATATAGAACTTCTCATACCCATAAAGAGGAAATTGAAAAGATTGTAAAGGATTTGCTGACTGCAGGAGTAATTCAACATAGTAAGAGCCCTTTTGCTTCACCTGTGATTTTGGTGAAGAAAAATGATGGCACCTGGAGGCTATGTGTGGATTACAGGTACCTTAATGAGCTCACAATCAAGCACAACTACCCTATTCCTATCATTGATGAGTTACTAGATGAGCTTAAGGGTGCTAAGATCTTTTCAAAGATAGATTTGAGGTCAGGGTACTTTCAAATCCTAATGAATGAAGAGCATAGGCAATTGACTGCTTTCAGGACCCATAATGGTCACTATGAATTCCTAGTGATGCCATTTGGGTTGTGCAATGCACCTGCTACATTTCAATCACTAATGAATCAAGTGTTCAGGGACCACTTGAGAAAATTTGTGTTGGTTTTTTTTTATGACATCCTCATTTACAGCACAGAGGAAGCGCAACATTTAATTCACTTGGAAGAAGTCTTACAACTTTTGAGGGCCAATAAGTTGTTTGCTAAGAGGAGCAAATGTAGTTTTGGTCAGACTAGTGTGGAGTATTTGGGCCATATAATTTCTAAGGATGGAGTTGCCACTGATCCAGGAAAGATTGAGTGTATGGTTCAGTGGCCAAAACCACAAACCATAAAGCAATTAAGGGGTTTCTTGGGCCTAACAGGGTACTACAGGAAGTTTGTGAGTGGTTTCATCAGCAAACCACTCACTTCTTTACTCAGGAAGGACAATTTCAAATGAAACTCTGAGGCAGACCTAGCTTTTCAGAAATTGAAGGAAGCTATGGTGAGTGTCCCAGTGCTAGCATTACCTGATTTCACAAAGAAATTTGTGGTGGAAACTGATGCTAGTGGGAAGGGAATTGGAGTTGTACTCATGCAAGAAGGAAATCCCATTGCTTACATGAGTAAGTCCTTGTGTCCAAGGAATCAAGCACTCTCTGTCTATGAGAGAGTTTTTAGCAAAGATTAATGGCCATTGAGAAGTGGAAACACTATTTGCAAGGTCGAAATTCACTATAAAAACCCGACCCGGCAATCCCTTTAAACACCTTCTAGACAAAAGGTGGTAACTCCACTACAATGTAGAGGTGGATTACTAAGTTGTTGGGCCTTGATTATGAGATATTGTATAAAAAGGAAGTGAGAAACGGTCACGGTGATGCACTATCCAGAAGGGAGAACAGTTGTTCTGCTATAACTACAATGGTCCCAACCTGGTTGGATCAGGTCCTGCTAAGTTACACTGACGATGGTTACATTGAAGAAATCATCAAAGCCAAAGGTACTAATCCTAATACTTACCCTCTATTTCAGTTCACTAATGGTATTTTGAGATATAAAAAGAGGCTGGTTGTGGGTAGCAGTCAAGGATTAAGAGATTTAATCCTTTCTGAGATGCACTCCACACCCTATGGAGGGCACTCTGGGGTTACAAGTACTTATCAGAGGCTTAAGAGGATATTTTTCTGGCCTAATATGAAAGATGATGTGTTAATTTGGGTCAAAAAGGTGTGAAGTGTGTGCCAAAAATAAGTCAAGCCCATGTTTATACCCTGGCCTCCTACAACCCTTGCCCATTCCAGAGCAAGCATGGTCACATATCTCTATGGATTTCATAGAGGAGCTTCCTAACTCTTGGGGAAAGAATGTGATATGGGTGATAGTGGACAGATTCACTAAATATTCACATTTCATAGCCCTATCTCATCCATATACTGCTACTTCATTAACTAAGGTGTTTTTGGATGTTGTTTATAAGCTGCATGGGTTACCAACTAGTATAGTGAGTGACAGGGACAAAATATTCACTAGCTGTTTTTGGAAGGAACTATTTAAGTTGGTGGGAACTCAATTACACCTAAGTTCATCTTATCACCCCCAATCAGATGGACAGACTGAGAGGGTGAATCAATGTCTGGAGCAGTACTTGAGGTGTTTAGTAAGTGACAATCCTAAGCAGTGGTTGAAGTGGCTTTCTTTGGCAGAGTACTGGTACAACACAAATTATCATTCAAGTCTGAAGATGACACCTTTTGAGGCTCTCTACGGGTATACTCTTACGGGTTTTACTTATGGGCCATATTTGGATTCAACTAATGAGGAGGTTACAGATCTGCTCACACACAGGCAACACATCATACAACAAGTCAAGGCTAATCTAATCAAAGCACAAAACCGCATGAAGGTACAAGCAGACAAGCACAGACAGGAGAGGTTTTTTTGAGGTAGGAGACCAAGTTTTTCTCAAACTTCAACCCTTTCGGCAGAATTTCATTCAATACAGAAAGAATTTGAAGTTGTCATCAAATTACTTTGGCCCCTATACTATCCTGCAAAGGGTGGAGAGTGTAGCTTACAAACTAGATCTACCAATTGGGTCAAAGATTCATCCCGTCTTCCATGTTTCTTTACTCAAAAAACACATAGGGGTTAAATATGTACCTTCACCAAGTCTTCCAGATGTTGATAGCAAAGGCCTCTTCGCGATCCAGCCCTACTGTGTCACAGATCGACGTCGATACCTGGAAAACGAAAAGGAGACAAATCAGGTTCGTGTCTATTGGGTTACCGAAGATTGGAAAATCGATTCGTGGGAAGATACCGCCTTTGTTCTGCGAAATTTTCCTTCAATCCATCCTTGGGGACAAGGATCTTTCGTTGGAGAGAGTATTGTTACGAGACCAGAGGGAAACGGGAAGAATGGTGAGTTGGGAACGAAGGGAGAGTTAGACTTGGAGTTTTCGGACACAGTGGGGAAGAGTGGTTGCGATTACATATGTCTGAATAAGGAGGAAGAAACTTCTAAAGGAAGGGTTTCTGAGTTGGGCTCACTTATGCAGGAGGAGGAATTACTTAATGTTGGAGTTGGGCCAAACACTATTGGGCCTGTAAGATATAAAGAGAAGGAAATTAATTATGGAAATGGGCCAAACACTGCTGGGCCGAAAATTAATCCAGTTGTGGGTTAATTATTATCTACAACCAATTATCTTTGTTATTTCTAAATTCAGTATTTAATTTCCCTAAAATTACCACTTTGTGAGTGATCCCAAATGTTTGTTATTTGCTTTGCTTTGAAATTTGAGGATTTGATATGAAAAATATCATTTCAGTCTATCTTTCTCTCTCTCTCTCTCTCTTGTTCTTCATATTATATCTTTCTCAGTACATCTTCAAGCAAACCCAGAAAATTATATACAAAAATTTACATTTATTTTAGAAAAATATACAAAACTGTAACATAATAATAATATTTTTTATACATATCAATAATAGAGTTTATGTATATACCTAATTCGCAGGGTATTACTCATTAATATTTGGAACAAAAAGTTTTACACAAAAAAATATAGTGAACACAAAATCAACCGATCTATTGGTAATAACTAATAGGGATAATATATTTAGCAGTTGATAACTTTGCGTCATTCTCATCTAATTTAAAATGGTACAACTCCACAGCATTCATTTGACACCCAAAATTGTAAATAAAGTTCTAATAATGCCCACAAACAACATTGAAGCATAGCTACGAATGAAAGGAGTATTAAAGGAGAATGAATCTAAAGCGGTTCAGCATGAAGTTTTACAAGACAAATACGAAAAATCTTAACCAGTAATAATGTAGCAGTTCAGCATGAAGTTTTACAAGATAAATACAAAAAATCTTAACCAGTAAAGTTTGTACAATCGGTGGGAGCGACTCCTTTTGAAGCATAGATTAAAGTTGAACTATCTAAATAATGAACTAGCTGATGAAATCGCCTACGAACGGCGTTTACGATCATCATCATCTTCCTCATCAGAATCGCCACTTTCTCGAAATCGTGGATTTTTCTCCTAAAAAACATTAATGTGGAATATAAATTGCAATTTTATGAAAATAAGGCAGTGTCGATCAACTTGCACTATTTCTTCAAATAAGAAAAACAAGTTATATGAAAGATCAAGGAATTAGAAACAAATCTAACCAACCACTCATGATAATTGGATAATGTTGTTTTCTTGTGTCTGAATTAACAAATTCGTGTTTGGGTTGAGGGGGCGCTTGATTCATAATTCTTCAATGGGAATGAGAATGGCAATGGAAATGAATATAGGTTATTTGTGGTGGTTAATGAGATATAAAAGATGATCAATTCAGCTTCATCATACTTCGTACAAATTAGTGAGACTCAAAATCAGATGATCATTATCCCATTTGATTTCGGATGATTCTTATTTTCATTGCAGAATTTGAACCAAGCGCCCAATGATTTGAGAATGGATTTCAAATCCGTAGCAGTAATTTTACTAGTGGCTGTTGGGGTGGACGAGGATTTGAAATCCAATACTCATCTGAACTGGTTTTTTTAGTGATTTAGATGAATTTGGGACCTACTCTGATTTGGTGCATATGAAATCCACTTGTTTCAAATACCTTGACACAAAAATGCAGCCATAAAACTCTTGAAACCATATAAAACCAATTAAAAGTGGCTTTTTATACATCATTTACACAAAGCGGAGAAGGTTGAAAACAAAACCAGAAGTAGATCGCTAGAATACAGGAAAGTGAACGAGTAAGACATAAGGTTAGAGATAGCATCTTAACATAATCATAAAACTTACAGGTCTGGAATCATTATCCTGATTTCTCCGATATACAAAGTCTGACTTTCTCCTTGTGAAATCTCGGGGTGGACGGTCATCTTCCCTATTCCGCTTACGATGGAAATCTGTTTTCCCAAAGTAAGGCATAAATAAACAAATTTGACAAACCAAATAAAACAAATTCAGCCAAATGATCATAATACCTCTGCGAGGGCCCCGTGATTATAGTTTCCACCATGCCTACCATCTACAGGAGAACATGATCAATTTCAAATGCAGGCAGTTCCATGTAATTATTCCGCAAGTACAGTGTATAAATGTCTTTAAATTAAAAATGCTTTGTATGTTTCTCAACAAATTCAATGTCAGAACCAGAATACATATATTAGTAAGGTTTAAAGGGAACACTATAAGTGTACAAACAAAAAATAATTCAGTAAATGAAGCTTTAGATTTCACATGCAACTTAAGCCAAAAAAAAAGGGCCGAAGTTGTTTAGAATCTTACAGTTAGCAGGCACAACAGGTGGAAATGAAGCCAGTGATCCTTGACCATAATCTACTAGTTGCCTCTGAGCTTCCAACTCTTTCTGGACTAATTTACCATAACCACCTCTACGTATGGCTTATTAAGGAATTGAATATTGATGTCAGATTAATATAGTATAAATTAACAACTTCATCTTTAGGACATTTCTGATTAAAAGAGAGGCATGGCACCTTAACAAGAAATTTCAAACACACACTCTACTGGCTGAGGGCATTAACCTATGGTTTGAAGACATATTGGGATACTTGCACCTATATATAAAACTTGTCACAATTTAAATCACGAGAAAACCTTCTAGCCCAAGCAAAGAAAAAGAAGCACTCTTAAATAATCAAGATATAAATCAAGCAGGACAGCCGCGTGATAGCAAAGAACTGATCGAAAGCAATAAATTTTAAAGGATTGCATGAGAAGGATATCTGGATCATAGTCAGTACGATATTCATCCCGCACCTGACAAAGAGAAAAATAATTTAGATATTTAAAAGAAAGGTCAGCAAGGTGATAAAAATTATACAAGCATCACCTGTCCTCCGCTTCTTCCACGACCCCATTGTCTGCCTTCTTGAAAACCCCAATCAAAGTCAACTCGAATAGGACGGTCATCGAGAATAGTCCCGCTGATATATTTTACAGAATCTTCAGCATCATCTCTGGAGTAATACCTGATAGGTGCAAAACCCCATTGTCAGAGTGTAAATATTAAGAAAAGGATTTACTTTCCTTTGTTTTCTTTCAAGATGTTAGCAGCAGAAACTTAAGGCTTTCAGCGAAATGCAACAACACGAGCTCAAAAGAATTTTCCAATAAAATAAATCTAAGAACACTAACCGCTAAAATAGTATTAATCGAAACTCCCGCCCCACCCCACCCCACCCCACCCCACAATTAATTAGGCACTTCAAATGTCTTGAGGACTCTCTTCTGTGCATCATGAGATTGAAGTCAAGCCTGAAAACCAGTTTACTAACTAATACGATGAGAAAATAAATAATACTGTCGAAAAAGTTCAATCCAATTCTACAGTATCAGCGTTGCCAACTTATATAAATGAATCACAGCCAACACACAACTTAATAAAACGTTAAAATCATAAGCCTATATGAATTAGAGATAAATAAAGAGTCTTAAAACTTACATTACGAAGCAGAACCCACAGGGGGTTTTGGTGTTCTTATCCAAACCCATGACTATCTTTTTAATCTCTCCCGCCCGAGAAAACAGCTCATAAACTTGCTCCTCCGTTGTATAAAACGACATGTTCCCTATGTAAACAGTGATTGAATTTTGTAGGGCATCATCATATTCTTCCTGCGTTCCAGGAAATTTTCTATCTTTGTACGCGGATAGCTTGGTCGGGTCCTAACAAAAAAATATGCCGAAAAAACGAATGAGTAACAGCATCAATTCTACAGCTTAAGTGCTTCTAAAAACCTAGATTAACAGAAAAAAAAATGAACAATGTAGGAGTTCAAACAGAAATTTTAAAATAATTCGATTTCTCCTCGCATATATCACACAGTAGAGATCAAACATACCTTAAAGAGGGAAGCCATCAGAAATTCCCACCAGCAGAAATTTGATTTTAACAAGAAAATTTGAAAAGGAAAGAAAAACGAAGCCCTAATATACGAAAGCGGGAAATCCGAATCATCAACAGATACGGGTCAAAATAAATTTTAATTATAAATTTGGGCCAAAATATGTAGATGGTTGGGCTTTCAGGTATAAGGCTTATGGCCCAGGTTATTTCCATCTTTAGTAAATGCACCTCCTAGAAAAAAAAAAAAAAAAAAAAAAAAACCGAAAAGGACGAAATTACCCTTAAAATTTAAAATCTAATTTCTACTTATTTTCTCCTCAAAGGCTCAAACAATATTGGAGCTGCTTCCTCTGTACACCACCACCGCCGCCATTGTATATCGCCGTATACCGCTGCATTCTTTGTACACCATCCTTAGAGCTTGGAATACAAGAGAACCCCGTGAAAAAAATCAGTAAATTTTATTCGAAAAATTTGTAAATTTTCGATTTTCTTTTTCAAAAAGTTGCAAAATTTTCAGAAAAATAATTCGAAGAAAATGAAAGATCTCTAAAAAATTTGCAATTTTTCTTTTTTTTTCAAAAAGTTGCAAAAAACAATTCGAAGAGAAGGGAATATCTCTAAAAGAATAACAGTAATCCATTTTCGGAATTTTTTTATGAAAATTATCAAATTTCAAAAAATAAATTCTAATATTGACAAAAATTTTGGAAATAATATATGAAAAATGTACAAATTTTCACCAAACCAGGTCCGAAAAAGAAGTAGAAAATCACGAAAAAAAAAAAAGAAGAGTGGTGGATAAAAAAAACCAAAATACGAGATCCATATGCACAAATAAGAGGCAGATCTGATCCATATCCAAAAACAAAACAAAAAAAGAGAGTTAGTGTGATGCAACAAAGTTACTAAAAAAGGGAGTGTATTATTCTGATGGGAGGTGAGCGGTGTATTTACTAAAAATGGTGTGCCAATAACCTGCGCCTAAGGCTTAGGCAAACATAAGTTCATACTTTTGGAATTTTTTTAAGTAGAGAGTTGGGCCATCAATTGCTCCCAGCCGTCTCTTTTCCTTGTCAATCAAAGTTTACAAGAAGAAAAGATCATGATAATGTTTAATTTTATATTTTTATTTATAAAAAGACAATTTAAAAAGGTCATGGTAATTTATATTTTCATAAATTTTAAAAATAATGGATCAACGTACCTAACTAATATAAGTATATATATATATACTCCTCAACCTGGAGTTCCGCCCGAAGAAGCAGGGGCCGCGGTAGCTGCCGAATCTTCGACTGGTACATGGACAACTGTGTGGACCGATGGGCTTACCAGCCTTGATTGTTACAAAGGCCGATGCTACCACATCGGGCCCGTTCTTGGAGAAAAAGACCAATATATATGTTATGTAGCTTACCCTTTAGACCTTTTTGAAGAAGGTTCTGTTACTAAGATGTTTACTTCCATTGTAGGAAATGTATTTGGATTCAAAGCCCTACATGCTCTACGTCTGGAAGATCTGCGTGTCCCTCCTGCTTATATTAAAACTTTCCTAGGCCCGCCTCATGGGATCCAAGTTGAAAGAGATAAATTGAACAAGTATGGTCGTCCTCTGTTGGGATGTACTATTAAATCGAAATTGGGGTTATCTGCTAAAAACTATGGTAGAGCAGTTTATGAATGTCTTCACGGTGGACTTGATTTTACCAAAGATGATGAAAACGTGAACTCCCAGCCATTTATGTGTTGGAGAGATCGCTTCTTATTTTGTGCCGAAGCAATTAATAAAGCACAGGCTGAAACAGGTGAAATCAAAGGGCATTATTTGAATGCTACTGCGGGTACATGCGAAGAAATGATCAAAAGGGCTGTATTTGCTAGAGAATTGGGAGTTCCTATCGTAATGCATGACTACATAACAGGAGGATTCACTGCCAATACTAGCTTGGCTCATTATTGCCGAGATAATGGCTTACTTCTTCACATTCACCGTGTAATGCATGCAGTTATTGATAGACAGAAGAATCATGGTATGCACTTCCGTGTACTAGCTAAAGCGCTACGTCTGTCCGATGGAGATCATATTCACTCCGGTACCGTAGTAGGTAAACTTGAAGGAGAAAGAGAAATTACTTTAGGCTTTGTTGATTTACTGCGTGATGATTTTATTGAAAAAGATCGAAGTCACGGTATTTATTTCACTCAAGATTGGGTCTCTCTGCCTGGTGTTATTCCCGTGGCTTCCGGGGGTATTCACGTTTGGCATATGCCTGCACTGACCGAGATCTTTGGGGATGATTCCGTACTACAGTTCGGCGGGAGGAACTTTAGGACACCCTTGGGGTAATGCGCCAGGTGTTGTAGCTAACCAAGTCGCTCTAGAAGCATGTGTACAAGCTCGTAATGAAGGACGTATATATATTGAAACAAATGAAAAGCTCAAAGGTTTTGACAAACTAAAAATAATTGGGAATGTAAATGATTTTACCCTCAACTTTCTTTCTAATAAAACATTTTTAACATTTTTTAAAGAGGGCAGGTAATGAATTTATGTAATATTAGTTGAGGTAGCAACTAAATAGCAACTAGTAAGGAAATCATCTTAAATGTGGAAGGAGTTTTCAACTTTCGGCTAAAAGCTGATGCATTTTGCTTATTGAATTAGATTAATGTGATCAATAAAAGATGTCCTCAAGAAAATGAACTCTTTATCATTAAGGAAATTTGATATGTGACGTGTGTATTATGTTAAATTTACAACCTCACATTCATTATTATTTAGAAATAACTATTTTATTTATAAAAGGAATCCACAATTTTTAAATGGATTGACACACCGTGAGATTCTATATTCCACTTTAATATTTGGATCATATACTTTTTTGTAAATATGGTTGACATGAGACTTCATAAGAGCCCATGAGTCATAAAATATGATAAATGAAATTTTCTCTCATATAAATTCTTGTCAAAATAAATTAATTGAATCTGAAAATAAAATTTGATTCTAATCGTTTAAAATCGAAGCGGAGTTAAATTTGATCAATCTGATTGGTCTTCAAGATTTAACGAATAATGCATCTTGAGGCACACTTGCGTGAGACCGTCTCACGGTGAAACGAGACGTAATTTAGGCATTGACTTAACACTTTGGGTGGGGGATGTTAATTGTGCTAAAATTGTATTCCGTTACATGTATGAGACCGTCTCATAGTTTTTGTCTTGAGGAAATCAAATAATATGTTGCTTCGTGAAAAGAAAAGAAAAAACTAATACCACTAAATAAAATTTAGATTTAGAGATTAAGAGGATTAATGAATACCTACTTCAAATTGAAAAGAAAAAGGCACATGGATAAACTAATCGTCGCATATTCTAATTAAACTAATAATATGTATTCCAAAACTAATTATTATAAATATTAAGTATTCCTAATAATGAATGAAAAAACTAAGTATCACACTTTCTTGTGGCACATTATTAATAACTATAATACCTACGAAATAGAATGATTTCATCAATTCTCATTCTTTCTTCTACGTATTATCATTCTAAAAAAACTACATATTTCTAGTTTCTAGTCATAGAATTCATCATTAATTGTTTGATTTAACACATTAATCAACAGCAAAAGTAACCCAAAATCATATAATCCTACACTCTATGTCAGTATTTCTTTCTTATCATGAAGTCAGGTTGACTAAGGGTACGTGTATATATGCCATTAAGAGATAGATTGAAGAGTAAAGCAAAAATCATTGAAATAACACACATTCTTACACTTCAAGTGTAGGCATTACATGTGAAGAACTTTAACACCTTCATGTTCTTTCAAGCCAAACAACCCCACAACATCCACTACATTTTGTTAAATCATTCCGTACTTATATATATATTGTTACCTCATTATTTTACTTGTTCCATGCACATATTATAGCATATTACAACACAACATCATCCTTAAAATCATGAACCTAACATTTCTTTGCTTCCTAGTCTTCATAGTTCTGCCCCTCAGGAGTGCAGATAAGGAATATTGTCCCGACAGTTTCCATGTTTACTCGAAACTCGAGGATTTCGAGGTACGACATGAAAGCGATAATCATGAGTTTGAGTTCGAAGACTTACGATTTTGGGAAAGTGATAACAGCCACAAGAATCTTGTAAATGTGGATGCATTTGGAGCAGTTGGAGATGGAGTATCTGATGATACTCAGGTGAAATACACTAGTCAAATATAAAAACATGACAAATTCTTCACTTCTCAAAACCTCTGTTTTAATATTCAGGCCATCGTCGATGCATGGAAACGAGCTTGTTCAACACCAAAATCAGTGTTCTTGGTCCCCGAAGAAGGACGTTATCTAGTTAATGTTACGAGATTTAAAGGGCCTTGTGCTGACAAGTTAATAATCCAGGTATGTGTTATCCTTTTCGATTGACGCTCACAATTGTTGTTCGTTGAGCGTGGTGTTTGTGCAGATTGATGGGACTATTGTAGCACCCGAAGATCCAAAAACATGGAATCCCAAAAGCCCACGAACTTGGCTAGGTTTTTACGATTTAAAAAAGTGTCTTTCCAAGGAAATGGAGTTATTGATGGCTCAGGGAGCAAATGGTGGGCAGCTTCTTGCAAAAGAAACAAATCTAATGTAAACTTCGAGTAGAATAAGGTTATCTTAGTTTAATGAAGAAACTACATATCTTTACTAACCCAGTGTTGTCTCTCTCTCTCTCCTTGCTTGCTGTTTCTGTGTTCTCCAGCCATGCAAAGGAGCTCCATCGGTGAGATTCCATTCCTGCTAATAAATCGTATATTACACTCAATGCTGTGTATGAAAATAATGATTTGGATGTGATATTACAGGCCTTAACTATACATTCGAGCTCAGGCGTAAGTGTGAAAGATCTCACCATCCAAAATGGACAACAGATGAACTTTGTAATTGGCAGGTCTGATTCAGTTCGCGTGATTAATGTAAAAGTCTCTGCTCCTGAGCACAGCCCCAATACTGATGGAATCCACATCACTGAATCAACGAACGTTGTCCTTCAGAACTGTAAAATTGGAACAGGTTACATTCTTTTGATACTCCCTCCAACTCATTTAATGATCTTTATAGAGAAGAATTTTCTATCCAAAATAATTGCCATTTTGAATTTAATATAAGAGAATTAAACATCATATTGGTTCATGTAGCCTACCCCAATGATTTGGGATTAAAGGCACGGTTTGTTTGTTTATTACAATTTTACCCTTCAACTTGGTTTTTGTGATAGTATGCACTAAGCAATTTACTCTATGAAGGTAAACAAAAGGGAAAAATGTTAAATATCACGTTACACGTATATTTATACTATTTAATGATTTTCTTAATTCGTGTGAAACATTCTTAAACGATAGTTAAAATGGGTCCGAGATTCATAGGGAGTAGGTTATGTGTTTTCTCTCACTTTATGCAGTCAGAGAATTTTGTTGCTAAAAAAATATTTTCTTGCCATTGAAGATTCAAAAACTTTGATTCTTACAAGCTCTCAATAGTTTTGCTACTTGATCTCTAGGTGATGACTGTGTCTCTATTGTCAATGCTAGTTCAGATATAACGATGAAGAATATATACTGTGGACCTGGTCACGGGATCAGGTAAAAACTAATGTATTTTCAATCATTTTATTCTACTCCATATTAAACATTTCAAGAATTTACTCAGAAAACGTTACTTACTTGTTCTGTTGCTATCCTGATTACAATGAAACAGCATAGGCAGTCTTGGGAAGAATAACTCCACTGGCATAGTTGAGAAGGTTTCTCTGGATACTGCTGTTATTCAAAATACAACAAATGGCCTCAGGATCAAAACCTGGCAGGTAAATCCCTAAGCTATAATCTCGCTGAACGCCATTTTCTAACATTTATGCAGAAGGAACAACAGGATCAGTAGAATTAGTGAATCTAGTTCCCCGTTTAAAAAACATCCTACTAAAACAGAAGCATACTAGGGGGGATGTTTACAAACTATACAAACAGCTTCTAGAATCACATTTTTCCAAAAGCTGCGAGAAGTAGCGTTTGGAAAAAAGTGATTTTACTCCACTTTGTAGAGTTTGCAAACACCACCTATGTTTGATTGACAGAACCATAGATTAGCAGAATCTAGTTTACAAAAAGAGAAATTCTTAGCAACATCACTCAGTTTAATTCCATTGTCGACAAAGAGATTTCTTGTCTTGTAGGGGGGTTCTGGCCATGTAAGAGCAATACGCTATCAAAACGTGAAGATGGAAAATGTCTCAAATCCTATTATCATTGATCAATTCTACTGCGACTCACCAAAAACATGTAAAAATCAGGTTAGCACCTATTCAAACGAAGAAGAAAAAAAATTATCACCTTTCTGGCAAAGCAGTGTTTTAAGCCTTTTTCCCTCACATGAACATCTCAGACTTCAGCAGTTGAAATTAGTGAAATCATGTTCCTCAACATAACTGGGACATCTAGAAGTCGAGTGGCGATGAAATTTGCATGCAGCGATGCAGTCCCTTGCACCAACATAGTACTCAACAATGTTAACTTACAGAGTGAAGATGGCACAGCGGAGACATTCTGCAGCAATGCTCTGGGCATCAAATCTGGATATGTTCACCCTTCTGCAGAATGCTTGTCATCTTCCGACAAAGATAAAAATTTCTTACAGGAAAAAGAAGCTTTTGTTACCAAAAGTAGCAGTGAATATATCATGCATGCAGAACTATGAGACAAGTCCGACAACATATTTATGAGTTCACAGGAACATAAGCATTAGAGCATGAGACAACATGGGACAAATTGGAACATTCTTAAACTCTTATATTTCTTAATGAAAACTCTCTGTCATACTATTTAATACTAAAGAAGTACATATCATATAGGTTGCATAGTTAAACATATTTTGATCTAGAATTTCTAGTCAGTATTGTCATGTAAGGAGTATATCTTCATTTGTGTCAAACCTCTTTCAGCAAAACACTTACCCTATGTTTGGTTTTGAATTTCAGAACACGTTTTCCTTCTAGCAGAATGAAAACATGTGCATTTAGATATTACTTTTGTTCTTCCCAAATGTATCCATGTTGCTTTTGTGATGTTATTATAGCTGCAATGCAAGTGAGTGAAATGAATCTGAGATAAATTAACAACCTTGTTTAAGCATTATAAACGAGAACTACTAAATGCCACTTGTGCATAAATTTCAGTATCTTGCTAGAAAAAACTGTGTAGTATGACATACAGATATTAGCAATCGAAGTAACTCATTGCAGTCTAACGTTTTACATGTTTCCAAAGAAGCTGAATGGAGACACAGTACAATGAACGAAATAAATTCTGGATAGGCCTTGAACAGTAGTGAAGTTCATTTTGTAAATGTGACTAGAAGATGGGATAGTGTGACACTTCGCAGCAGAGTATGCTTTATGTATGTGAGATATCCATCTCAAGAACCTCCATGGCGAGTAACGAGAACAGCTCGGTAAAGGGCAGCAACATGCAGGAAGCAAATGAACACAATAATCAGATCATCCAGGAGACCAAAAACACCTAACAGCGCTGTGATCAATAAAATGGGGAACTTTTAGCTAAAAAAATCATAAACACCAAATAGTGAGGAGAAGATAGAGCCATAGAACTACGTACCTTCAGGGATGATGTCCACTGGGCTAATGACATATAGAGCACTAACAATCATCTGTCAACGGAAAAACAGAAACATCAAATATCTATGCAAAGGCTAGTGAGTTGAAAATTCACATGAATAATATGGATTAGGAAAAAAAAAAAAAAAAAAAAAGATATGCGCAAATGTAGAATATCTAAATATTTAACTTCTTGCAATGTTGTATAGATAACTTATTGGAAATTTGTAGGTTGCATACAACCTGCTATGCTGAAACAGATTAGACGCAAAATACAACGAGAAAAATTTTCACTTTCAACCTTAATAACTTATCTAGTGAAAGCAAAATATCCAGCCAGATACCCAAATATAAACTTGAATATACATAAGGAAAATTAGTTGCATAGTTACATCATTCTACAGAATTCATATAATTTATTGTTAACAGATGAATGATTAACCGAAAAGTTCAAGCCCAGGGCCAATCAAGTATAAAACTCTCTTCTTCTCCATTGTTGACATGTAGTCATAAACCTTGATGGCCAAAAGGGGGAAGGTGCATGGTAGGGTTTTTATCATGTACACCAAGAGTGTCTCGTAATCATATTTTTCAACCAATAAATAGTTAACCACATATGTATTCCTAGACTAAAACATTGCAGACAATAATATTTAAGCTAGGCAATAAAATAGTTGAATGCTCAATAACTGATAAGGCCATCAATTACAGGATATTACCAATCAGCTAACATGAATAGGCCCTTCTTCCACCCATATGGCATCCCCATTGTTCTGGTGTCATCTAAGACGGACACCTTTAAAGGCCCCACAAGAGCCTTGCCATATTGGTCTAATTCAAGCACAGGGGTTTCAAATAAGTGGCATCAATGTAGTGGTGTATTGAAAAATATAGATTACCATAATATAACATGCAAGTGATAATGGCCCATGAATGTCTTGAAACATAAAAATATAAAAAAGGAAGTAACAAATTGCAGCAAGCCACTAAAATAAGAGAGTAAGAATTCATAGCTGTCATGGAACATAAGGAAGAAATGACTTAACTGCCAAATAAATGCGCGCGCTGATTACAAATGGAAGTGATCTTTGAGGATCCAGCATATCCCGTAACAATCTCTTAAGAAGAAAGGGAAGATCTTGCATTCTCTGTCAAAAAGAAGGATATTTATCATCAATCATTTCAAGTGAAACTTTTCACAATTCCAAAGACATAAAGAGCCATAAAAGGTCAAGCACATTTAGACCAAGGAACTACAGATTTATTATTTTACAGTACTTAATGTAACTGCTTTTCATGGATGAGTAAACATTGGACAAAAAACAGCCCCGAAGAACATTTATCCTAAACGGGGGTAGTAAAACATGAACTCTACTGTGAAACCCGCCATCGAAAAAGATAGTACTTCTATAAGCAAAAAAATTAATCTAATACATATGTAAGGAACAAATAACATATTATTTACAACTAATCAACCTGCATGAGACCATTAGTTCGTTCTCCATATAGACGGTTATATCTTTCAATCCTCTGCAAAATCTCAGTTACATCATCCATATGTTGCATTCTTAATGCAGCTTCACTAGGAACCAATAAGGTGATTTCACGTCTGCAAAGTGGACATTTAGATGGGTGAAGAGCAGCTCCATGATTCCAAACTTGTAATATACAATTACCTGACATAAAACAACACCAAATGTATCAGAGAACTGCATTTCAATAGCAAGTACAAATTCAATGTCACATGGTCCATTTAGAATGATCTGATATTGATCATTGGGCGTCAAATCAACATGCTTAGAGGCTTCAGTTGGCAGCATAAGTCAGTCGCATAATTACTGTTTTGTAAGCAGAGCCATGATCATATCAAATGTAATCTCCTAAATCTACGGTTTGGCCCTAAATCTATGTGTTCAACTACAATTCATTTCAGAAAATCAATGAAAATTTCTAAAAGTAAAGGACTCTGGTCAATGAAACAACAAGTATATGAAGCAAGATATCAACCGAAAATGCACAGAAAAATTTCATCTCTCCATCGTCAATTTTAATCCTAAACAAAAAAGGACCCTGTATTTACTTAATTACACAGTGATTGCAAACCCTATACTTATAGCATCCGCGAGTGAGTGAAATAAGAACGCACCGCAGAACCAATGGCTGCAATTAGCTTGACAAGGAACATGAAAGTTGGCATGGCATACCGAACATACATCATTATCCGGCGGCCCATCCATTCTTCCTCTCTCTTCGATCGAAAACTTTCCTCTCTCTCTTGATCGATTGTTTCAATTTGACATAGTTTTGAATCTTGTTGATGACTTAGCAAGTAAGATTTGCTGAACAATTGCACAGGAAGAGAAATCCTGGGCATTAAAGTGTAAATTCGATAAAATTGAGTACTCGTTTAGAATAAAAAGGAACTTCATTTACCCAATCTCACTGTTTATATTGCACGTGACCCCGGAAAATGAGTCATTTAACTTAACACCCTTAAACTATAAATTGGAGAAAATTCAGTACTCATTTGGAAAAATCGTTTTGCATAAAAAGATTTGACCCTATAATAGGTTTATTTTCACTTAAGCAAATCTCAATGTCTCACACATTGTTTATTTTGCACGGTCAGAATTGCTTGAAAGTTAAAAGTACAATTAAGATTATTTTATATCCTCAAAAGTCTATTAAAATTTTAAAATAAAAAATATAATAATTAAGAATAAGTTCTCGGTGGAAATTTATTCATAATATTGAATTTATATCATTATATTTATAAATTAATATTACAATTTTATCAATTGATATTAAATGCTATATTAATTCATTTATCAAAATAATACTAAAATGTTATAAATATAAGGGGGAGTATCATTTAGGTACAAAATTCTAGTAGTTATATCAATTAGATACAATCAAAATCTCTTATTTCAATCTAATACAATTTGACATTTATAAAGACCCTTAATGAAAAAGATCAAGAAATATGTCGGTACTGTTCATCGCATAGACTTTTTACTGTTCGTTTTTTTTTGCACAGACAAACAATTTTTTGCACAATTTCAAATTTTACATTATTTTAAAAAATATATTTTACTAAAATTCAGATTTCATTTGTAAAATTCAAAAAAATTCACTCCATTTTAATTTTATTTTTTTTCATTTTGCAAAGTCTGGAATTGTAAAAAAAAAATTAATACAATTTTTATGCATCTTCTTTATTTATATTTTGCACGAACACAAAATAAATTCGACCCCAAAAAAAAAAAAAATATTTGCACAAAACGCTGAATATTTACTAATTTCAGAGTGAGGGGAAGGAAAGAACTATTGCAATTATGGGTTGAAAAAAATGGTTCATCAAATTATAGTAAATGGGGAAGACAAAAATATTACAAATCATCATCATTTATGAACAAATATCAATACTAAAAATATTTTACACCCAAAATGGGGAAGAAGAAAATTTGCACAAACGAAAGAAAATATATTTGCACAAACGCAAAAAATATTTACACAAAATCATAATTTATGGAATACTAGAACTAAAAGCAGATCTTATGGTTACATTGTTCAATTATCACTTCCTATTTCGAATCGTAGTGTTACTTCCAGAAACAACAAAATCTGAAACAAACAAAAATAACAAAATCATTCAAAAATCAAAATCAATAAAATCAAACAAAAATCATAAACAACAAAGTTACCATCACCACCACCACAACAAAGTTACCACCACCACCCAAAATCATAAACAATAACATCTGAAACAAAAACAACAAAACCATCGGATCTGAAAGAATTGGACACCACCGGATCTGCAAAAACCACCCACTCCGCACAACCACATAAACCCACCGCCACCACACCACCTCCGCGCAAAAAATTCGTCGCCTCATTTGCAGTAAACACAAAAATAGACAATCTTGCAAGAAAATTTGTAAAAAACATCAAAACCTTTGGCACTCTGTTTCGCGCATCCCGCGGCGATAGTCCACCACCACTCGACATGGTGGTGGCGTCTCCATCACAGAAGCAGCGGTGGCGTCTCGTCGCTTCCGAGATCGGCCGGACATACATCTCCTTCATCAATGTAAACCGCTTTCACATCGCAAACTTCATGGGATCTGTATTTTGAACTGGAGGGGAGAGAGAGATGGGACGTGGGTTTGGAACTTTGGATATGTATTTTGAAACCAGTGGTGGGAGAGAGAGAGAGAGAGAGAGAGAGAGAGAGAGAGGCGTGGGTTTTGAAGGGAGAATGGAAAGAGTAGTAAGGGTATTTTGGGATTATATTGTATCTAATTGATATATAGGATTTTGATTGTATTGGAATGTAATTTAGATATATATTTTGTATCTCCTTGGTATTAATCCTAAATATAATAGTGTCAAATTTATATTACCAATAAGTTTCATAAGAGAATTTGTGAATATTTATAAAATAGAGTCAATTTTAGATTATAAATGCATTTATGCTTACCTTTGACTTTCCCTAACAAGTTTGACAAATGGACTTGTGTATTTAATTATTTACTAATCTTTAGAGGTGCAAATAGCCTCAACCCTTTATGATTTGGTGCATAAAGCAAATGTATTTATTTTAGTCAACAACTATAGTGGTGGGAGTACTATAAATTTAGGTATATTTTATTTATTGTATCAAAAAATATTAAATTTGTTGAAATATTTGATATACTTAAATTTTCGATATGGTATAATATCATATTGAAAAGGTTCGATACAGTAACGATAATATAAATAAAAAAATTCGGTATTTCGATACAAGGTTGATATATTGAAAATTTTTGGTATTTTGATATTGGTATCTCGGTGTTCCAATGTCTTCCCGTGAATACTCTAAAAAAGTAGATATGAATAGTATACCAAAATTTCTCATGGAACAATATATAAAACTTTCGGTATGAAATAGTATTTTATTAAAAATTTGGTATGGTACCGTACATAATTTTTTGTATGAGTTTTTAGATACAAATTTTTTGGAGCGGTATACGGTACGATTCGATATTTTCGATGCGATATCCCGAACCACCCCTAGACATTGATATAGATTCACTAAAATAGATATATAGCAACACTATATGAATTTGGTTCGGTAAACTCTATTCATGATAAAGAAAACTCTAATTTCTATGTTGAGTTGTTTATAAACTCATCCAAACAACTAATAATATCAAACTAATACTATATTTTAATGAAATAACCTACTTTATATAATATACTCAAAATACTTTTTTGTTTTTTTTGAATTTTTTGATGGGATACTCAAATACAAATTGTTTTAGTGATTTATTTCCATTTTAATGAAATGAGATTTAAATCAAAATGGTCCCGTAATTTTGCACCTTTATTGAAAATGTCATGTATATATCACATGTTTCAATTTAGTCCCGTATGTTTTTAATTTGTGCCGATTTAGTCCCAAATCGCCGGAGACCCGTCAAACTACCTAAAATGACATCGCACGCCCCTAATTTCGATTGGAAAATGCTAACTGACATCGGCGCGTGTATCACACGCCCAAAAAACGACGTCGTTTTGGGGTAGTTTGACCGATTTCCGGCGATTTGAGACTAAATCGGCACAAATTAAAAAATACGGGACTATATTGAAACATGTGATATATACGAATATTTTCAATAAATATGTGAAAGTTACGGAACCATTTTGATTTAAATCCCTTACGAAACAACTAAAGACTGCTTTATTTATTTCCATTTTGAAAACTGATAAATTGAAATAAATTTGAACCTCAGCTCTGCATCTTGCAAATTGCATTTTCCCACCAAAGAAGACAAGCAATCCAACAAAGATTATTGGTACCAGTGCCATTATGATAATTGTAATCCCTAAACCTCCCTCATTAATTTTCCCTTAATTACCTCTTTAAATATCGGTAATCACCACTCCTCTCTTGCATCAATTCTCATTTCTCCATCTAGACTCGATTCTGTTCGTCGACGGCGCCGGTTTCAGCCTCAGGGATCGTCTCTAGTCCTCTCCCTTCTGCAATCCCCAGTCGATCAGGTGATTTTAGATATGTAGGATTTTGATGTTAGGAAAATTTTGAGTATTGATTTGATGGAGAAAATGCTAAATTGTTCGATTTTAATTTTGGGTTGAAATTGTTTGATGTTAATGCTTGGTAGGTTGGATCAAAACCGGCATATGTGATTGTGTTAAATTCGTTTATGTGGATATAGATGCACGACTAGATCTTTTAGCAAATGTTTTGTGTACATACAAGCATGAATGGAGTGATGCACCATGAATGTCCTTCATTACTTGTTATGTATGGCGTAGATGTGTGCTGATCTATAAGTAAGAAAACTTGAGTTTATGTGTGTATTGAGGTGTTCAGCCTCCTGCTTATATCAAATGGTTTGTGACATCATTTGACTTTTCTAGTTGTTGGATCTTATAGGGCATCTCCATTATGGAGCAACAATGCATATAGGCACAATTTTTTAAGCAACTTAATTTCGGAAAATCAAAATAAATTGTTCCTTGAGCCACGAAGTCTTTCGACTTTTGAACCTAGTTTAAGAATTTATACTTTTGGATTGTTGACCTTGATGTTCGATATAAATTATATGTATAAAGCCAAATCCATAGTCCGGCATTCGCACGTGACTGTTTCATCTGTCATCATACAAAAGGAATGAAATACTCATTACATGAATGTTGATTTGATCCAGTCTTTATTCTTCATGTCTTCTCAGTGTATAGGGCTCGTTCCATCTGAGGTTAAATCCTTGATCTAAAACTATATCCAGGGCCAGCAAGATAACATTAGTGGCTAAAGTTTCTATGATTAACCCAAATTGTTTTTGGAATAATCCACAGTATTGGTTTCCATGCTTTGCTCACTTGGTACATCATACAATTAGAGTATAATTTTTATGAAATGACAGTAATCAGTTAATTTTCTTTTTACGTTAAATCTTGCCCCAACTATTTTACCTTCATGAATTCATCCGAAGCATCACATGTATATTGTGGTCTTCGTCTTTCTTTATTTAAACAAGGTTTAGTGTTAGCATTAGGTATTTTAGGTACCAGCATGAGGGCCTGATCTGACTTAGGTCATCTAAGAAGATGGTCCTAATCCTTTTCTTCCAGTCTATTTAGTGGTTAGTATATGAT